>NW_026847549.1:199405362-199465760 GCF_025583915.1 Anolis sagrei ordinatus
ATTCGAACCTGCGACCTGTCGGTCTTCAGTCCTGACTGCACAGGGGTTTAACCCACTGCGCCACCGGGGGCTCCTCAATATCATTAATCCTCAATATGCCCAAATGTGAACACTGGTGGAGTTTGGGGAAAATAGACCTTGATATTTGSGAGTTGTAGTTGTTGAGATTTATAGRTTACCTACAATCAAAGAACATTCTGAACCCCACCAGTGATAAAATTGGGCTAAACTTCCCACACAGAACCCCCAGGACTAACAGAAAATACTGTGTTTTCTGATGGTCTTTGGCAACCCCTCTGACACCCCCCCCCTTTTTTTTGACTCACTAGGGGTCCCAACCCCCAAGTTAAGAAATGCTGTGTTAGAAGTTTTGGGGCTTTGACAATGGTTCACAACAGGCTGGGAGCCAGACCGGCTATTAATGCACTGGAATAGTCTGAGTCCAATCACGTGCTCCTAATTAACAAGCCCTACCTTTTATTAATCTAAACCAGGCCAGGACAAACTTTGGCCCTCAAGTGCTTTGGACTTCAACTCCCACAATTCGTAACAGCCGGTAAGACCTGGAGGGCCAAAGTTTGCCCATGCCTGATCTAGAAGATTGCAAGATCATTCTTAAAAGAGCTTTCAGATCAGGCAAAAGAGACCATAGAAATGAAATAAATATGTATTAAATACATACATAAAGTGTTGATCATTCTGCATTTAATAATAAGCAAGTGGGTATGCTATACTCCAGGGTGTTTGTTGAATAGCACTAATGTGGTCCTTTCTCTTCTGTCTAATTTTTAGGAACAGTACGAATTCTGTTACAAGGTGGTTCAGGAATACATTGACGCCTTTTCAGATTACGCCAACTTCAAGTGAATGCGGACATCACCCAACAGAAGAGTTGCCTTCTTTAATACTTTGTAATATTCTGTTTGTTAATATCCCCTGCCCCTCTCCCCCCAAAGTGTATATATATTAACTGTCCTAGAGGGTTGGTACCATAAGATTCCTATTAGCTGGAAATTTTATATGTAGCAAAAAGTGTTAGAAAGAAGATTGTAGGCACTTTTTTTCCAATGTTTTATTGGGGAATTAAATAGCGTGATATTTGGATTAATATTGTCAAACCTCTCTCCTGGAGAGTTGATGCAGGCTGTTTTTGTTTTGTAAATCTATTTTTTTTTCCTTGAGGGAGTAAAGCCTTTTTTTTACAAAACCAAATGAGATTGTTCATATCAGCTGTTTCTTTTTTTTTAATTGCTCATGAATGCTATGATAAAGACAACCTTCCCCTCAACCCATGGACAGCTCATTGGAAAGTGATATATTCTAGTTTGTTTGTATTATATTTATCAGAGGTTTTAAATAACAGGAGGAAATCTATCTTTGGTGCTTCTCTGCACACAGAAAGTTCTTCCCCATTTCAAAAAATGTGACTCCCAATCCATACTGGAGTCCCATGAGGTTCTTTCTGGATGTCTAAACAAGCACCCCATGTAGATATTGAGACACAGTATTAGGAATCCCCTTTGTGAAAGAGAACTTAAGTAAAGGTAAGGGTTTCCCTTTGACATTAAATCTAGTCGTGTCCAACTCTGGGGGTTGGTGCTCATCTCTGTTTCTAAGCCGAAGAGCCGGTGTTGTCCGTAGACACCTCCAAGGTCATGTGGCCAGCATGACTGCATGGAGTGCCGTTACCTTCCCACCAGAGCAGTACATACTGATCTACTCACATGTTCATATTTTTGAACTGCTAGGTTGACAGATGCCGTGGCTAATAGCAGGAGCTCACCCAGCTCCCCAGATTCGGTCAGCAAATTAGCAAATTCAGCAGCTCAGCGGTTTAACCCGCTGCGCCACCAGGAGCTCTGGGAGATTACTCACCTGTAAAGATCATTTTGAGTGTGTTATGAATCACAAGACCACGCACCGCTTTTGAGGCATCACTTAATTTGTTTTGGGCCATCAGCTTTTCTAGCGGCACCATCCAATGCTTAAGGCCAGCTAAACTACCTTCTGCTTTGTCTGTTTCCTTAAAAATGAGTTGTTTTTGTTGGTGTGCCTGTGTCTCCCTTGGACTTCATCTAGTGCAGACCATGTCTTGTTTGATGCAGATCTGCCCATAATGGTGGCAGATCTTCTGTATGACGCAGATGTTCTGTATGATGCACATGTATCCATGTCATCCCATGGTTCTGCATGACTGGCTGCCAGATAGATAAATTCAGTATCCAAAACTGCCTAAAAATGGTGGAAAGAGCTTGTTGCCGAGGTTCTACAACAGGCACAGGCCAACTTGGGCCCTCCAGGTGTTTTGGACTTCAACTCCCACAATTGAGGGAGTTGAAGTCCAAAACACCTGGAGGGCCCAAGTTGGCCTGTGCCTGTTGTAGAACCTCCCGTTGCCTGTTGTCATCAGTGGTAGCACATCAGAAGAAAGAAGAGAGGGGGAGAACATGCAATGGTCCAATGCCAATGCCAATTCCAGCCTTCATTCCTTTCTTTGACGGCTTGATCATGTTTTCACCTTTCTTCTTCTTCTCTTGCCTTGTTGACATCTCTCATCAACATCCAAGCCTTTATTGCTTGTGCTAATATCAACCATAACTTGACCCCCTCATTTTCCTCTCTAGATCAGAGCTGGGGAATTGGGCAGGCCTCCAGATATTGCTGAACTGTAAGGCCCTGCAGCCCTAGTTGATAGTGAGGAATTCTGCGAGTTGTAGTGCAACAGCATCTAGAATTTGACAAAGTTGCTACCCCTTTTCTGGGCGTTTGCACCTACTGAGATATTAAATGGAAATGATGCAAGATCCTACTTATCCTGCCATTCAATCAAGGCCTGGCTTCATCATCTGTGGAGAAATGAGGTTGAGTAGGAACCAAGGTTTAGAAATCTTTGTGCAACAGATCTGCCTTATTTCCAGCAAAATATAATTTTTGACCTCCTTTTTTGCCTTCTTGATTGGTCTTCTCTCCACATCCCCAAAAAAAAAGCCAATGGGATTTTGGCCTGCATCAATAGGAGCATAGTGTCTAGATCTAGGGAAGTAATGCTACCCCTCTATTCTGCTTTGGTTAGACAACACCTGGAATATTGTGTCCAATTCTGGGCACCACAATTCAAGAGAGATATTGACAAGCTGGAATGTGTCCAGAGGAGGGCGACCAAAATGATCAAGGGTCTGGAGAACAAGCCCTATGAGGAGCGACTTAAGGAGCTGGGCATGTTTAGCCTGAAGAAGAGAAGGCTGAGAGGAGATATGATAGCCATGTATAAATATGTGAGATGAAGCCACAGGGAGGAGGGAGCAAGCTTGTTTTCTGCTTCCCTGGAGACTAGGACACGAAACAATGGCTTCAAACTACAAGAAAGGAGATTCCATCTGAACATGAGGAAGAACTTCCTGACTGTGAGAGCCGTTCAGCAGTGGAACTCTCTGCCCCGGAGTGTGGTGGAGGCTCCTTCTTTGGAAGCTTTTAAACAGAGGCTGGATGGCCATCTGTCAGGGGTGATTTGAATGCAATATTCCTGCTTCTTGGCAGAATGGGGTTGGACTGGATGGCCCATGAGGTCTCTTCCAACTCTTTGATTCTATGATTGGGAGAGTAACTTTATTTGTAGAGGCCTGCTTTAGTCACTTTGCTCTCATCACCCTTTGGAATTGCTTGGCCAGAAGCTCACTGTGAAAACAGCATGAACTACATATCTGTCCTTTTAGAGAAGTGGAAGGCAGGATAAAGTACATCTTTGATTTAGAGGGAGATGCCTTGGGTGCAGAAATGGACTCCTGGAGAGAGATCAGTTGCCTTTCTCATGTATCTCCAATGCTCATTGATCACTTAAGAAGTTCAGGAGCCCCCGGTGGCGCAGTGCGTTAAAACCCTGTGCCAGCAGAACTGAAGACCGACAGGCCATAGGTTCGAATCCAGGGAGAGTGTGAATGAGCTCCCTCTATCAGCTCCAGCTCCTCATGCGGGGACATGAGAAAAGCCTCCCATAAGGATGATTTTTTTATTATTATTTTATTTATCGTTTCAGGAGCAACCAGATATTTGTATTACATTTTTAACAAAACAAACAGACAGACAAAACACAAAATTTGCAAGCTTGGTAGTTGATTAAATGTCCTTTGACCAGTATCTGGCCACTTGGAGTGCCTCTGGTGTTGCCGCAAGAAGGTCCTCCATTGTGCATGTAGCAGGGCTCAGGTTGCATTGCAGCAGGTGGTCAGTGGTTTGCTCTCCTCCACACTCGCATCATTAAAAAAAAACATCAGGGCGTCCCCTGGGCAAAGTCCTTGCAGACGGCCAATTCTCTCACACCAGAAACAACTTGCAGTTTCTCAAGTCGTTCCTGACACAACCAAAAAAAAAAACTTAAGTTCTTTCCTGAGCTAGAGGAAGCATTTGAATACTCAGCCACTTTAAAGTAGATGTATTTATATATTGGGGAATGGTGGCATGATAACAGATAATGAATGAGTAGTCCTTACCTTGGGTTGTTGTAGGTTTTTCGAGCTATATGGCCATGTTCTAGAAGCATTCTCTCCTGACGTTTCGCCTGCATCTATGGCAAGCATCCCCAGAGGTTGTGAGAGGCCAACCTCTGAGGATGCTTGCCATAGATGCAGGCGAAACGTCAGGAGAGAATGCTTCTAGAACATGGCCATATAGACCGAAAAACCTACAACCCAGTGATTCCAGTCATGAAAGCCTTCAATAAGTCATTACCTTGTTGGCTTGTGAGTCTGGTTGTAGGAATCCTGGAATCATTCTGAGTATCTCACATTTTCCTTGGCAGCTTGGAGCAACATGAAAGACTATGAAGATGCAAGTTGGGATATGTGTTTAACATACATATTTTACTTTTAATAGCTTATCTTTGATTGAGAGTTGTGTTGCCATAGACCTAAAAAAAAGTACAGACAATCCCAAATTGGGAGGCATGTTTGTCCAGAGTTCACACAGTTCGACTTGCCAACAGTGTAGGATTTTTTTTAAAAGCATATAGATCTCATAAATGTATCAATACATTGCTGAAACCTGATGTTTCTAAATGTTTTGTATCTGAACAATATATACAATGTTTCTCAACCTTCCTAATTCCATGACCCCTTAATACAGTTCCTCCTGTTGTGATGACCCCCAACCATAACATTATTTTCGTTGCTACTTCATAACTGTAATTTTGTTACTGTTATGAATAGTCATGTACATATCTGATAAGCAAGATGTATTTTCATTCACTGGACCAAATTTGGCACAAAGACCCATTACGCTGGAATACTGGTGGGGTTGGGGGGGAGGGTTGATTTTGTCATTTGGGAGTTGTAGTTGCTGGGATTCATAGTTCACCTACAATCAAAGAGCATTCTGAACTCCACCAACGATGGAATCGAACCAAACTTGGCACACAGAACTCCCATGACTCAACAGAATATATGGTATCCCATCTAGCAAATGACTGTCCAGGTTGACTGGGCATTAACCCTAGTAGTTTGATCGTAGTTCCACCCTCCTGTGTGATACCTCACACATACAATGCTGTGAATCGTGTATCCCAAAACACTTGGTCCTATGCACCTGCAATTCACTTTCCAACTGCGAACATGTGTGAGTTATACACTATGTATCGTTGACTTATTTAGGTTGAGGTTTTTTATCTTCACCTGTCAGGTAGTCACCTTCTGAGAACCAGAAACGTGTGCCATATGTACACTTCTTCGGGGCTGGTCGAGAGAATGGCCATCCTTCACCATAGTGATTCGCTGGCAAGGACCCCGCACGATTGTCCTTTTGATGTGTTGCCATATATGCTCCGCGTGAGCGACGACGTCGTTACTATCACTTTGTCCTGACATGCGGAGCTTGAGCTCGACAGAGGGAGCTCAACATCACATCTTCACGAGTTGACCTCCATATATTTGTCTGGTCTTCACGACACACATGCGGGCATAGTGGTTCCTTGTTACACTATTGCATATACCGGACCCCGGCATCCGTTATTCTGGGGGTTGGAGTTGCACCAGGATGTTCTACTACGTTTGTCTCCAATTATATATGGGCACATCATGAAACCCAGCAAATGATAGAATTTCTGCGGCAGACCCACACACAGATACCAACCACCGTACCACCCAAACAGAACACACCCTCGTGGCGCTTGTGTAAGGTGTTCTTCTGGCGCGTATGCGCCATGGTCTATAGCGCACTCCCTTTTGTGGCGCTACTATGCACCTGGCCTCATGCACTAGCCCGCAAAACAATGCACCACACTACACCACCAGTCGCATCGATCGCCACGCTTCCACCGACAAGCCCACCCTGTCCTCACTGACCAACTACAGGACAACATCAACTTCGCGATCGAGACAGGCGAGGCATGCGCTCACACTCTGTGTCGCGTCCGACCCCCACTCTGTGCTCATACCCACGTCAGTACCGTACACACCCCCCACACACTATTGTCCAGATCCACAGGTTGATGAAACATATGCTTGTGGCGTATGTGGCAGATCCACACACTTCGCAGCACACCCCACCACTGTGCGCTGCCGAATCAGACAAAAGGTTTTCCCCTTTGTACTACTACTACCGACACGCTTAGTTCTCACTCTGTTGAGCAGCGTTGGTTGTCTGACACACACTGTGCGATGCCTACCGACATTGTTGGCGACCCCCGAGACCATCATGCCCTGTGGATGCCCAGATGTTTTGGCCTCCACCTCCCAGAAAACCTAACAGCTGGTAAACTGGCTGGGAATTATGGGAGTTGTAGGCCAAAACACTTGAGGACCCACAGGTTGAAAACCACTACTCTAGAGGCATACTGCTTCTGATACTGAAAGTTATTTGTAGCTTTTATGGATAATAATCCATTATTACCAAGGAAAAGATAGGATGAATGAGTTGAACAAAGAGCAGATGAGTTATGCCTCTCTTATAAATAGCAATACCAGTATTCCAAAGAGTGAAGGGATAATGAGAAATCTGTGCAGTGTTAAGGCCATCAGTGGCTAATAATCCATTTGACTATTATTTTCTGTGTTGGAGACAATGTGCCTCTATATCACCAGTTGCTTGGCTGCATCAGGAAAAAAGTAATGTTGCCCTCATGTGGTTTGTCTGATTCAGAGGAGCTTTATTTTATTGTCGAAGGCTTTCATGGCCGGAATCACTGGGTTGTTGTAGGTTTTTCCGGGTTATATGGCCATGTTCTAGAGGCATTTTCTCCTGACGTTTCGCCTGCATCTATGGCAAGCATCCTCAGAGGTAGTGAGGATTCTTCTTTCCTCTGAGGATGCTTGCCATAGATGCAGGCGAAACGTCGGTAGAAAATGCCTCTAGAACATGGCCATATAACCCAGGAAAACCTACAACAACCCAGTTTATTTATTTTGTGTCAAAAGCATTGCATAAATAAAATTAGTACAAAACTGATAAAAAAATAAAGGAATCACAAGCGGCTAAATAATTTTAGACCAAAAAACAAGCAACAGCAACCACACTGCCTGTCGCTTTAAACAATTCTTCCTCTGTGCATGAGGCAGGACATTGTGGGCAAGCATACAGATGCAGAGTTGTTTGTTCTGCTCCATAGTCACACAAGGTGGAGGATTCTTCTGGGTAGTGCCATTTAGTTAGGTTGTATTTTGATCTGCCAACTCCACTTCTGAGTCTCTTCAGGGACTTCTACGTTGCCCAAAACAAAGAGGAGCTCTTCTTATGTTCTTTGTTTAAATGCTGTCAGGATTTACGTCCCAAGCTATTGAGGTTACAAGGCATCCTGGATCTTAATTTTGTATTAATTCTGATGACAGGGCTTCAGTCACTCTCTCAGAACTCTGGTTTGTGTCTGTTTTGAAACATGCTTGCCCAGCACATCTAAGAATAGAGTTTGGCCAGAAATTAATAAACCTGCATTGATATAATCTTCGAGTTGTTGTAGGTTTTTCGGGCTATATAGCCATGTTCTAGAAGCATTCTCTCCTGACGTTTCACCTGCATCTATGGCAAGCATCCTCAGAGGTTGTGAGGTCATATGTAACTCTGTTTTCATCTGTGAAATGGTGGAGGATATGTTTTACGTGGCCATACAGCCCTGAAAAACCTACAGCAACCCAGTGATTCCGACCATGAAAGCCTTCAACAATACAGATGTAACTGGGTTGTTGTAGGTTTTTTGGGCTATATGGCCATGTTCTAGAAGCATTCTCTCCTGACGTTTCACCTGCATCTATGGAAAGCACCCTCAGAGGTTGTGAGGTCATGGCCATATCCCGAAAAACCTACAACAACCCAGTGATTCCGACCATGAAAGCCTTCGACAATACAGATGTAACTGGGTGGTTGTAGGTTTTTTGGGTTATATGGCCATGTTCTAGAAGCATTCTCTCCTGATGTTTCACCTGCATCTATGGCAAGCATCGTCAGAAGTTGTGAGGTCATGGCCATATAGCCTGAAAAACCTTCAACAACCCAGTGATTCCGGCCATGAAAGCCTTCGACAATGGCCGGAATCACTGGGTTGTTGTAGGTTTTTCGGGCTATATGGCCATGTTTTAGAAGCATTCTCTCCTGACATTTCACCTGCATCTATGGCAAGCATACTCAGAGGTTGTGAGGTCATGGCCATAAAGTCCGAAAAACCTGCAACAACCCAGTGATTCCAGCAATGAAAACCTTCGACAGTACATTAATACAGATGTAATCTTCCTCACAAAAGTCACGGTGAGATCGAAATTTGAGCTGTATCCACCATTGCCAAAGAAGGCTGAGTTTGCAAGAAACTGGTTGCCAAGGAAAGGTCTCATATGATTTTCTTAAGGTGGCCAGACTTGCCCCAAACTGGATGTGGCCCCAACCAGTGTCAAGTGCCTTTTTGTGTGTGCAGTGAGCGTGCGGTGCCATGTACTCCATAAATCCTCTTGCGGTCAGTGCTCAGCGGCTCCTATGATTAGTTGCCCAAGAGCCATTTTGAGGGAGCAGACTGAGCGGCCCTAGAAGGAAAAGAACTGGCCACATCCACAACCGATCTGGTTCTCCTTTAGTTTTCTTTCTATCTGATTCAATTGAACATATCTACAGCCCTCTTCTTGTAAATACATGCACAGGACCAGAGCAATTGCGCTCTTATACTCCTGATGCTACTCAGTGTGGTTGGATTGACTTTGGTTAGTGTCTATGTAAAGAAAGCCACCCATTTTTGTGATCCAGGCAAAATGCCTTCCAAGAAGGCAAACATCAATTGCATGCTGTGCTAACAAGAATGTCAAAGGAACTGTTTCATACATTAGGAAGTGGAAGAGGACTTGCTTGGCATTTGTGGGTCCAATCTCTGCCATGCTCTTACATTGGGGACTGGGTGTTGTTGCCTATCTGAGTAGCTAATCTGGATATTTCGCTGGCCTGGCTTGCAAATATTCAACAATATAATTCACAACCTGTAAGCAAGGAGGAACAGGGATTTTGCAACAGGGAAGTCCCTCTTATACTGGGCACAGTGGTGCAGTTCTCACCTTGAACTCTTGCCAGGTTCCCCTTCCACCCAATATAACCAAGCTGCACAAAGACGCAAGTGTGTGTTTTATGCATTGTACCTAAACTGAATCTGCTGTTCTTTTGTCTGAGCAATGGTGTTGCAGTCACAAGTGAGCCCAGTTGGTGTTTTTGCTTGATGGGCCAAGCCTCATGTGCCAAAAAGCAATGCGCTCACCCTGCCTGTGCCTCCCGTGCCATTCTGCCACTTGAGTATATATATGTATATATCAGGGCTGCCTGCGCAGTCCTGGACAAAGCTGCTTCTCCCGCCTGTTTGTTTCCGTAGCTGTAACTCTATTCTGCCTCATTCTGAATGTCTTAATATCATGTATTTATTTTTTGTTGACCAAGTAAATGCTTTTTTAAAGTTGCCTGGCTATTTCTTCTGCAACAACATATTGCCGATCACATTTGGGTTTTGGAAAGTGGCAAGGTGCATTGGGTTGAGTAACATGTTTGTAACAATATATATTGATTAATAATAATTAATTATGATTAATAGAATAATTAACTTATTCTTTCTGAAAACATGCGGTTGCAGTTTCACAGGGCCCCAGAATAATGCCCCCTTTTCCATAGGTGCCAAATTATCTTTTTTGTTTGGTTGCAAGGGTCTTCAATGAGACCAAGCACAGCCAAGACTTTGAAAGACCCGGGTTCAAATCCTTGGTCTGAAGTATTTTTATTTATTTATCGTGTCAGGGCAACCAGTCGATTATATTACTTTTGTAACAGAACAAAGCAAACAGACAAAATACAAAATTTGTGAGTTTGGTAGTTGATTAAATGTCCTTTGACCAGTATCTGGCCACTTGAAGTGCTTCTGGTGTTGTCGCCCAGTCCTCTGTGTGCCCAGGAGGGAGTCTCTCATTTGGTATCAGCCATTGGTTGAGGTTCTGGGTTTGAGCCTGCCACTTTTGGACTCTCGCTTGCTGAGGTGTTCCAGCGAATGTCTCTGTAGATCTTAGAAAACTATTTCTAGATTTAAGTCATTGACGTGCTGGCTGATACCCAAACGGGATGAGCTGGAGATGTCACTGCCTTGGTCCTTAATGAGACATTTGGCAAGTCATCCTCTCTTACAGCTTCAGCGGAAAGCCATGGCAAACCTAGGAAGACATCCTGCCAAGAAAACCCCATGAGAGCTTCATCTTAGCATTGACGTGAAACCAAAAATGCCTTGATGGCACGCATCAACAACAAACAAAGGCTTTCTTGGGGTTTGTTCAGGTGCCATTTCTCCTGCTCACTCCATCTTTCGAGGAACCCAATCTATAGTGAGATTTAGGGAACAATTATTTGAATTTAGAGTCCTTTGAGATAACTAACCAATCATCCACCCTAAATGGGGTCTCCCTCATGACATCCAGACCTTGGATGAGTGTAAATACTCATATGTCGCACAGAGATATGTCATGACGTGTTCCTTCACAAGAATCATTCCTGGCTTTTAGTGGTTACCACTTTCCTTTATCTATCTTTTCTCTCTGGACAAATTGAACCAAATTGCAGAAAGATCCAATGAGTCAGTGAGGAAACCTATCCATCACAATGTTTCCCACATCTCTTAGTTGGGCCACCAACTAAGGCCAATAGGTCCTGATTCCATTAATAGCCATGGCTTCTGTTACCTTCTGTGTGAATGCCTTGTGTGGGGTCAGGGCTGTCCAAAGACGTTCCACAGAAAGCTACCAGAAGCTCCTTTTGCAAAGTAACGTATTTCTGATGAAGCAAAAGTCCCTGCGTTGAGCTTTTTTAACTCTTTGTTTAAGCTGTGCAAAGTCAGAAGCCAGAGCCATGCTGTTTCTAGTATCATCTCTTGTATCACGCCAATAGATAGGCTAATTTCACAATGTTTTGTGGGGGAAATTTGTCTGAAAGATGGGGCCAGAGGGAAGGAGAACAACAGAATTGTTCAGTTTTGACAATCAGAAATTAGGAGACCATTCAGCAAAACAAGAGCATTAGTACAGGCTGAGCATCTCTTATCCAGAACTGCAAAATTATCCGTACGTGGCTGAGATAGTGACTTCTTTGCTTTCTGGTGGTTCAATGTACCTAAACTTTGTTTCATGCACAAACAAAACCATTAAAATGTCCTATAGGTGATGTGTATAAGGTGTATATGAAGCATAAATGCATATCCTGTTTAGATTCCCCTCTCCAAGATATCTATGTATGTACATACATGCAAATGCAGGGATTCAAAAATACGAATTCCAACATGCTTCTGGTCCCAAGCATTTCAGATACGAGATACTCAACCTGTATAATCTCGACAAGGAGTGAACGTCTCTTTATCTTTTTATGTTGTAGCGGAACACAATTCTTGCAATGCAGTCTTTTAAAGAACCGAACTTTATTTTTGTTGTTTTGGTTTGATTTCGACCCCCGTTGCCCCAGTTTTGTACAGATGTATGTGTCATGATTCCCAAAACACAAACAGCCTCTTCCCATTAATCCTAATATCAATAATTGCTATTGACCTTGTACATAAACTTTGTCTGAATCCTGAATTTTTGGGACCTTGGCCAAGCTGTAAATTATATTCTGAATAAATGTGCTCATTCGAAAAAGAAAAAAAAGCATCAGAAACCGTGAAAAAGTCCAGTGTTTCTTTGCATTGTTGTTTATAACACGGAATGAAAGACACCGTTCGATAACTGTCCTCCGTTCTTGTGGCACGTGATGTACTTGATATCCAACACGTTTCACATTCTTACATTTCTGGATTTCAAACAAGTAAACTTGCATTGATTGAGGTTTGGGGTACTATCTGCTTCCAAAAAAAAAAATTCCAGTGTATAATGAATATTTACCTTCATAGAAATATGTCTCGGGATAGTTTTGTAGTTCTGTGTATCCAGAGAGAGACATTTATGTTGTGGTTTATCAGTCTATGCGGAAGCTACCCAGTAGTCTTCCCAGCCCTCTAGTTGAATCACATAGAGTCAGAGTAAAAAGAAAAACAAAATTTACTCTTGAGTAGTCAGAGATAAATATGCAGCTTTACAAAATAACCAGCCTTGAAAATAAACTTAGTCCATTGCAGCAAAATAACTCACACAAAAGTCCAATGCATTAAAATCATGCATTCTCTGCTTCTTCATTGGTGCAAGGAGTCTTGTAGTAAATTGTTCAGGATCTTCAGCAAGTCCTGTAGTATAGAAGTCCCATCCGGTCTCTTCCTGATCACCATCTCTGAATACACCATGAAGCACTCCTCATAATATACTCCATGCAGGGAGTGGCTCAAGCTTAATTGCTTAATTGTCCAGGTGTTCTTCCTCAACACGCACCCATACAGGCAATGATCCTTGTAAAGACTTAGCATACATATGCACATTCTGTAGTAATTTATGTGCAGTAAAAGGTAAAATAATAACAATAACACTTTATTTATACCCTGCCACCATCTCCCAAAAGGAGTCAACATGGCTTATTGAAGCACATTACAAAAAAAACCCGATCCCAATTAAAATCAATAAAAACATATTACTAATTGGCATTAAATCGAATAGTACAACATCCCAGCCATAGCCAGTGTCAATATTATATTGTTTGGGTTGTTGTAGGTTTTTCCGGGCTATATGGCCATGTTCTGGAGGCAATTTTTCTCCTGACGTTTGGCCTGCATTCACCACCTCTGAGGATGCTTGCCATAGATGCAGGCGAAACGTCAGGAGAAATGCCTCCAGAACATGGCCATATAGCCCGGAAAAACCTACAACAACCCAGTGATTCCGGCCATGAAAGCCTTCGACAATACATTATATTGTTTGGTCCTTAGATTGGCAAATATAATCATTTCCAAAGGCCTGCCGGTAACAGCCATGTTTTCGGCTCCTTGCAAAACCATTGCAATGTGGGGCCATGCCTAATATCCCCATGGGGAGGGCGTTCAAAAGACGGGGCCACCACGGAGAAGGCCTTCTCTCTTGCCCCCAACAGCCGTACTTTGAATGGCGATGGGCCTCCCTGGCAGACCTTCGGGCCCGCACTGGTTCATAGAAGGAGATGTGGTCATGAAGATAGGGTTTTGTAGGTAATAACCTGCACTTTGAATTGGATCTGGGAACTAGTTGACAGCTGCTAGAGCTGTTTCAATAGGGGCATAGTAAGGTATTGCATAGCAATGGTATTGCAGTGGAACTCTCTGCCCCGGAGTGTGGTGGAGGCTCCTTCTTTGGAAGCTTTTAAACAGAGGCTGGATGGCCATCTGTCAGGGGGGATTTGAATGCAATATTCCTGCTTCTTGGCAGGGGGTTAGACTGGATGGCCCATGAGGTCTCTTCCAACTCTTTGATTCTATGATTCCCCGTAGTAACCTATGGATGTGAGAGCTGGACCATAGTGAAGGCTGAGCAAAGGAAGATTGATGCTTTTGAACTGTGGTGCTGGGGGAAAGTTCTGAGAGTGCCTTGAACCGTGAGAAGATCCAACCAGTCCATACTTCAGGAAATAAAGCCTGACTGCTCATTGGAGGGAAGGAGATTAGAGGCCAAGATGAAGTACTTTGGCCACATCATGAGAAGAAAGGAAAGCTTAGAGAAGACAATGATGCTGGGGAAAATGGAAGGAAAAAGAAAGAGGGGCCAATCAAGGGCAAGATGGATGGATGGTATCCTTGAAGTGACTGGATTGACCTTGAAGGAGCTAGGGGTGGTGACGACCGACAGGGAGCTCTGGCGTGGACTGGTCCATGAAGTCACAAAGAGTCGGAAATGACTGAACGAACGAACAACAACATGCTCCCTATAAGCAGCCCCAGTTAGTAATCTGGCTGCTGACCTTTTCACTAATTACAGTTTCTGAGCTGTCTTCAAAGGCAGCCCCATGTAGAGTGCATTGTAGTAGTCCATTCTAGATGTAACTAAGGCATGGACCATCATGGCCCAGTCAAGCTTTTTGAGGTACGGTTGCAGCTGGCACACCAGTTTTAACTGAAGGTCCTCCCAGCCACCGCCAACACCTGAGCTTCAAGCATCGGTGCTGAGTCCAGGAGGACCTCCAGACTGCGGACTTGTGTCCTCAGGGGGAGTGTAACCCCATCGAGTACAGTTTTCCAGCCTATACCCTGATCAGCTTTGCGACTGACCAGGAGGACCTCTGTCTTGTCTGGATTAAGCCTCAGCTTGTTGGCCCTCATCCAGTCCATCACAGCGGCCAGACACCGGTCCCAGATCCGGGGAGCTTCCTTGGAATGGGGTGGAAAAGAGTAGTAGAGTTATATGTCATCTGCATAGAGATGGCACCCAACACCAAAACTGCGGGTGACATGCCAATGATGGCCAATTTCAAATTGTTTTACTTAATTGGAGGTGAGTTTTAATCCGTACAGTCTCAACCACAGATGCACAAATGAAGAGGCCCATACAAATAGATAGTACCAAGCAGTAAAATTGGTAGCAATTTATGATGAAAATGGATTTACAAAGCTATTATAAATAAATGAACAAAACTATAGTGCTCACAAAACTATCGTGCTCACTGTGTATTTACTTCCAAAGCCTAGAAGTAAATCAATAGTGAGCACTAACAAAATCAGTATAAAAATACATACATATCTCAGAGCATTGTATGAGAGATCCAATGAAGTCTACAAGAGTTTCCAAATTTGTGCTATTTTCTCCTAGTGGTGTGGTATCATCTTTAAATTGTTGATATTCCATCTCAATTTTCACGTCTCCGTCTGAATCCATTCTGCTCAGAACACAAGCTAAAGTGAAAGGGAGATGAAAGGCAGCCTTGCCTGACCCCAATTAGAAACTCTTCCATTTCTTTGTATTCTCTCCTGATGGTGGCACAAGTTACACGTCATAGATTCATTGATTATCAGAGTTGGAAGGGATCCCAAGGGCCATCCAGTCCAACCCCATTCTGCCATGCGGGAAAAGACAATCCAAGCCCTCCTGACAGATGGCCATTCAATCTCTTCACCTCCAGCGAAGGAGAATTCACCAGACACAGGGTTTTGCTTGTAGACCATTGTGGTTACGCTTCTCTAGATCTTAAATTGGATGTGAAAGCTGGACTATAAGGAAGGCTGAGCAAAGGAGGATAGATGCTTTTGAACTGTGGTGTTGGAGGAAAATTCTGAGAGTGCCTTGGACCGCGAGAAGATCCAACCAGTCCATACTTCAGGAAATAAAGCCCAACTGCTCATTGGAGGAAGGATATTAGAGGCAAAGATGAAGTATTTTGGCCACATCATGAGAAGACAGGAAAGCTTGAGAAGACAATGATGCTGGGGAAAATGGAAGGAAAAAGGAAGAGGGGCCGACCAAGGGCAAGATGGATGGATGGCATCCTTGAAGTCACTGGATTGACCTTGAAGGAGCTGGGGGTGGTGACGGTCGACAGGGAGCTCTGGCATGGGCTGGTCCATGAGGTCACGAAGAGTAGGAAGCGACTGAATGAATAAACAACAAACAATCCATAATCTAAGGACATAATAAGGACAAGAGGGATCCTCTCACTTCTGCAGTTGTCTACCATATCCCTTGCAGCTGTGGACAAGTATACAGAGGGACCACCAAATGCAGCAGCATTGCCCAGGCACGAATCAAGGAACATGAAAGGCACTGCAGACTACTTCAACCAGAGAGGTCAGCCATAGCAGAGCACCTGATGAACCAACCTGGACACAGCATATTATTTGAGAACACAGAAATGCTGGACCACTCTAACAACCACCATGTCAGACTACACAGAGAAGCCATTGAAATCCACAAGCATGTGAACAATTTCAACAGAAAGGAGGAAACCATGAAAATGAACAAAATCTGGCTACCAGTATTAAAAAACTCTAAAATTACAACAGCACAACAACAGAGAGGAAACAAACAGGACATCTAATCACCTCTCAACAAATGATTGCCCCAGGCACTGCCAGGCCATCAAATGCTAATCAAGGTGGTCAGTGGAAACATTCCCACCTAGCTCCAGCAGACAGGAGTTCTTTGTCCCACCTTGGTCATTCCACAGATATATAAACCCTTTTCCCTAGTTCCAACAGACCTCACTATCTCTGAGGATGCCTGCCATAGATGCAGGCAAAACGTCAGGAGAAAATGCCTCTAGAACATGGCCATATAGCCCAGAAAAACCTACAACAACCCAATCCATAATCTATTGCTATCTATAAAACACAGGTTGATTATCTTTTGACATCCTTTGGTGTCCCCCATTATCCAGTGTATGTTTGCAGCATGATCCCTAGGGCTCTTCCTTTCCTGAGTCCAAGGTGGACATGTGTCCTTTCTCACTCCATAATATGGCAAAGCCTTTGTTGTGGGTTTAAGATGTGTAGGAAACCAATGCAGTAAACCTGTGTTGGCTGCAATCCCTGGTGTGCCACTTCTTGGGGATTGCAATGAATATCGAGAGCTTCCAAAGCATGGGCCATGGCTTTGTTTTCCATATTTGTTGACAGACACATACAAAACATTCCTACCATCATAAGGGAATACAGTGATCTAACATAAGCCTTAGTTAGAGGATAATACAATCCCTGGTCTTTTGGCAGGGCATGATGAAGCCACGAGATGAAGACCATAATCCACGAACTATGCAACACAGCTCCGGGGTCTCCCCAAAGTATGAAGAAACACTAATTCTCTCATGTTAATTGAGATGCCAGTGACATTTTGCTCAGCCTTGGCTTGCGAATGCAGCTTCATCAACACAAAGCAGGAGGACAACAAAATGTCATAAGCTCTCTTGTGTAGAAGGCAAAGCCTCAGCCTCGCAAGTGGTATCCATCTTGCAAATGGCATTGTCTTGGAAATGGCATGAAGTGGTTGGACTCGAAGTTGGGAAGCTCTCACAGGAGATGCTTATTCAGGGAAGGAATCTGTTGGTATAGAAATACTGCCAAAGTCTATTTTCGGGGGGGGGGGGGGGCGGTAAAAGGAAGAGTGTCTAAGTCACACCCAGTGTCTGATCCATATCTCTCTTCTCTATATAATGCTATTGCCTTCTCCAACAGAAGTCTGAAAATTAAGTTTTGGTTTGGGCACAGCATGAGCAAATGTGGCCACCGTGCCCCCGGTTTTGCCTGGCTAAATCTGGACAACACAGTCAACACAACAAAACATCCCGGCTGTTTACAGAGTGCAATCAGGACTGGACGAGACCTTGAACTTTGCAAGTGGAAACAGGGGCCGAGTCCTATTAAAAGTCTCACATTCGGAGGGGCGCCTGTTTGTGGAGCGCTCCCCAAGCGCTTGTCTTCTCAGGTTGTTTACAGCGACACAAGAGGAAATGAGGAGTTGCGTGGCCCTCAACCTGCGATCCAATTTGTTTTTCGCTCGGCTGTCCTCTTGTATACATTCCCCTTCATTTCTCAACAGCATCATTCAATTAAGAAGCCTTGTGTGCACAAGACCCGAAGGCTGACAGAGGAACCAGGGGAGATAAAATTAGCCGTGGCCGTATTTGACCTTTGATTTGCAAGTTTTCTATTTTGGATGGAGAGGTTCTTTCTTCCACACTTCGATCCTTCCGGACTAAATCGAATGGCTCAGGAAATGCTGGAAACTTCAATCTGGCAATACAATCCTGAAAAGACACATTTGCATTCAGAAATAAAGCTAATCACTCTCACTTCTGGCAGGCCTTTCATTTTGGGAGATCTTAGCATCCCTTCCAACTGTTAATTAATTGGCATCATGATGCATTTATTAAGGGGATCTTCCATTCTAAGTTTTCTTGATAAATGGGGAGAAATTCCCTCCCAGCTCTTCACTCTTTCCTTTTGGACTCCTTTTAGCATATTTTACTTATAGTATCATAGCATCCTAGAGTTGGAAGAGACCTCGTGGGCCATTCAGTCCAACCTCATTCTGCCAAGAAGCAGGAAAATTGCATTCAAAGCACCCCCGACAGATGGTCATCCAGCCTCAGTGTTCTGTCACGCGCTGGGCCTGTAAAGAATTTCCTTTAGAACAGGACGTGCATCGTATTGTCGAAGGCTTTCATGGCTGGAATCACTAGGTTCTTGTGGGTTTTTTCGGGCTATAGGGCCATGTTCTAGAGGCATTTTCTCCTGACGTTTCGCCTGCATCTATGGCAAGCATCCTCAGAGGTAGTGAGGTCTTTTGGAATTAGGAAAATGGGTTTATATATCTGTGGAATGGCAGGGGTGGGGCAAAGAGCTCTTCTCTGCTGGAGCTAGGTGTGAATGTTTCAACTGACCACCTTCATTAGCATTTGAAGGCCTGGCTGAGCCTGGGAAAATCTTTTGTTGAGAGGTGTTAAGATGTGCCTGGTTGTTTCCTCTCTGCTGTTCCCCTCTGCATCCTTTGCCCAGCGGGAAGCCCAAAAGAGAAGTTCTCAGAGGTTTTCCACCACAAATGATCTTTAGATGGCTTGTGAAGTATAACAAAGTCCTTTATTAATGAACAATCAAACAGAAACTTCTCTTGTCTTCAGAAAGTTAAACAAAGGATTCCAGGCTTTTAGGCAACTGGTAGCTTCCTAAACTTGCCCACGAAGGACAGGCAACTCTCTTCAATAACTGCTTCTTTACTTTAAAGGAAAGTCCCCTTTTTAACTTCTCCCAGGAGGACTGTAATCTAACCCTTACTGATGTGGGCTCCACTACCGGGTCGAACTGCGTCTCGAACGCCGAGTGGACCTACCAGTAAAGGCTTAGAAGTTCTCCAGCTGGAGTTCTTTGGTCTTTAGGGCTGTTTTCATGGAAATCTTTGGAGACTCTTAAGACTGTTTCCCCCCGGAAAGTCTTAAGGGTTGAAGCTTTTGTACAGGGAAGCTTGCACACGTCCTGTACATTAGTTTTCCTTGCTGAGACTAACTAAAAATGGCTCCCTTCCCTTCCCAATTGCCCTGAGCAAGGGGCGGAACCAAAACTTCATGATGATGGGCAGGTGACTTGCCCTATGACTGCAACCAAAGGAAGCCACCTATCTGCAGAGTCCCTGAAACCCAGGGCTGCAAGCAAATATTTAATACAAAGCAAATAAAGTAGGAGCTCCTGGTACAGCCGTACCAGAACACTCTGTTCAAAAGCCTCCAAAGAAGGAGTCTCCACCACACTCCGAGGCAGAGAGAGAGTTCCACTGCTGGACAGCTCTCTCACACAGAAAGTTCTTCCTCGTGTTCAGGTGGAACCTCCTTTCCTGTAGTTTGAAGCCATTGTTCCATTGTGTCTTAGTCTGTAGGGCAGCAGAAAGGAAGCTTGCTCCCTCCTCCCTATGACTTCTCACATCTTGATCCATGGCTTTCATGTTCCACAGCCTAGTCTCCAGAGAAACAGAAAGCAAGCCTGCTCCCTCTTCCCTATGGCTTCCCCTCACATGGCTATCATGTTTCCTCTCAGTCTTCTCTTCTGCAGGCTAAACATGCCCAGCTCTTTAAGCCGCTCCTCATAGGCCTTGTTCTCCAGACCCTTTGTCCTTTGAGTCACCCTCCTCTGGGCACTTTCCAACTTGTCAACATCTCCCTTCAATTGTGGTGCCCAGAATTGGACACAGTGTGATTCCTGGTGTGGTCACAAGAAGGTGATCCAAAGGATCAAGGGTCTGGAGAAAAAGTTCTATGAGGAGCAGTTGAAAGAGCTGGGCACGTTTGGCCTGCAGAAGAGAAGGCTGAGAGGAGACATGATGGGGGGCAGGGATCAAGAGGTGAGGGGAAGTCCTAGGGAGGGGGGGGAGCAAGCTTGCTTTCTGCTGCCCTGGAGATTAGGAAGCAGAACAATGGCTATGAGAAAGAAGATTCCACCTGAACATGAGGAAGAACTTCCTAACTGTGAGAGCTGTTCAGCAGTGGAACTCTCTGATCCGGAGTGTGGCAGAGGCTCCTTCTTTTGAGGCTTTGAAGCAGAGGCTGGATGGCCATCTGTCAGGGGTGAAGTCGATAGGAACTTTAGAAGGGTCTACCCCTGGAGCAGAGACCCTGTGGCCCCACCAAAGAGGGATTGCTACATTGGTGAGCAAAGAGAAGCCTAATTTTAAGCAATTTATTTTCCCTAAGTTCCCAAAAAGAATCTTACCCAAGTTGAAGGAAGTGCCACTGAGGTTTATTAGCGATTCAGCTGAAAAGCATGCAAAGCGGCAATCATTCGCCAAGCTAAGCATGTGGTTACACAAATAAATGCCATTTTTATAGAAAATACAGAGTTGTGTGGTTCAAAATTCCTGCTCCCCGCCCCCCCGCCCAGCTCGATGGTGATTGGCTGGCACGCTAACAGCTGGGAAGAGGCTTGGCCATCCTCCGTGCGCCTGGGCCAATCACAGGGCTTCCGCAGTGCGCCTGAGCCAATCAGGAGGCTCCTGCCGCCTCGGCGCTCCAGCAAATCAGAGGGGAGGGAGGCGGGATGAAGAGATACAATGCATTCTTGAGTGGCTTATGGAGTTTTATGTCTGGAGGCTTAACGAGTCCGGAACCAGCCTGCCAGAAAAGCCAATTTTATTGTCTTGAGATTGGTCTGAGATAAGCATTGAACACTTAATCTGGGTTTTTCCTCTTGTGATCAGGTAGGGCATTTGGTGAATGTCTTTAGTGGAGAGGCTTGAAAGAAAAGCGGGTTGGGGGAAAAAGGGCTTTCCGAAGGTCATTTTCCCCCCATTGTTATATGATTAAAAAGTCTGCCAAGCGAAAATCCTCTTGATGGCCCGACTCCGAAGTCAAGAAAGATATTCCTTTGTTATTTTCCATGCAAGAAATGTCCTAAGATAAGGGTTTTTCATGATCGCTAATTGCTTTTTCAGAGACAGGGCAACTTCCCTCAAGGAGAGGGGAAGGGGACAAAAGGGTCAGGGCAAGGTCAGATTCATGAAGGGAAATATAGACATACAGGAAAAATATGAAAATATAGAAATCATAATACAGAGAGTAAACCCAATTACCCTCCCCCAGTGCCCATAGTTCATATTATTCATAGGAAGGTCCATAAAGGGAAATATATCCATGAGGGGGAAAAAGAGTCCCTTGTTTGTGAGATGGTGGACCATCAGGAGCCCAGGTGTCTCTCAGATGGAAAATGTCAGATACTTTTGTGGCATGATTTTCAGTAATAAATTGGTTACCTTCTGCTATAAACATATGAAAATAGGGCATAAAGCCTTGATTAAATGATACACACCAAATTGACCAAGGCTTGACCCTTATTATCCAGTCTGGTGCCCTTGCCCTTAGCAAAACTATAAGTTACTATCTCTAATGGGGGGGTCATGCTTGACTTCAGGGGGGCTTTGCGTGCAATTTTCCTGCTTCTTGGCAGAATGGGGTTGGACTGGATGGCCCACAAGCTCTCTTCCAACTCTATGTTTCTGCTACAATGCAGTTCTTCCTGATAAATGGCTATGAGTTTAACAATCTTTAGAGAACAGCGCTTACGATCAGGATTTCCCCCCTTATGTTTAGATGCAATCTCCTTTCCTGCAGCTTGAAGCCTTCTCTCTGTGTCTTCGTCTCTGGAGCAACCGAAAACAAGTTCAGATGTTTGAACATGGATAGCATGCCCTATCTTAACCTTCTCTTCTCCAGGCTAAACATAACCAGCTCCCTAAGCTGCTCCCTTTTTTCCAAAAGCCAGGCATAATAAATGGATTTGGGAACTTTTCACTGATATGTTCCCAACTTTTAGTGCGAGCCAGAGGATCAGAGGACAGATTGCAGGGAAATGTGTAGTATCCTGACGGGAGGTAGGCTGAAATGTAACTTGGGGAGCTGTGGTTGCCATCCGTATAGTGCGATGCAGCAGAAAACGTCATCAGGCATCCTCAGCCAATTGGGCAACCAGTTACTTGCACCGAAGCATCCAAGGAGTTGCATAAATAGCCAGAGCAACTGGCTTGAGCATCAGCGTGGAAGTCAGGACGGAAGCAGGAGAGCGAAGAAACTCCATCAAGGTGAGTACATTTTTCATTACGCTTCTTGCCGCAAGGAGTAAACTTTGCAAACTCGAGCAGCATCATTATTTGCAACTTGGAGTGCGAAAGGACACAAAATTATTCCGGAGGGAAATGCATTCCAAAGATGCTGATTGCAAGGATGCCTTATATGTCAGTAGGGTCCACAAAATAGGGTCAAACTTGTTCTAGTTTGGATAATTTAAACTAACTGCATATTTTCTCAACCGTTCATAAGACGAATTAACAACTTCTTCCACAGGTTGTTTGCCATCAGTGGCCGCGTTGTGTTCATTGTGGGCTACAGTTTGCCCTGATGATCTCATGCTATTAATTATTTCTGGCCAGTGGCTAGTGTTGCTTAAAATGCTGAATGTTTTTACACCGAGATTCAACTCAAGGAGGTTTGTTTAATGATGGCAAGGGAGAAAAGGTCTCCTGTTTTCAAAAGTAGCAATTGCTCTGATTTATTTATCATGTCAGAAGCGAATTGAGGGTACAGTAATAATGTATTGTCGAGGCTTTCATGGCCAGAATCACTGGGTTGTTGTGGGTTTTTTGGGGCTATATGGCCATGTCCTAGAGGCATTTTCTCCTGACGTTTCACCTGCATCTATGGCAAGCATCCTCAGAGGTAGTGAGGTCTGTTGGAACTAGGCAAAAGGGTTTATATATCTGTGGAATGACCAGGGTGGGACAAAGGACTCTTGTCTCTGGAGCTAGGTGTGAATGTTTCAACTGACCACCTTGATTAGCATTCGATAGCCTGGCAGTGCCTGGGGCAATCTTTTGTTGAGAGGTAATTAGATGTCCCAGATTGTTTCCTCTCTGTTGTTTTGCTGTTGTAATTTTAGAGTTTTTTAATACTGGTAGCCACAGAGAAACTATTGAAATCGACAAGCATGTGGACAATTTCAACAGAAAGGAGGAAACCATGAAAATGAACAAAATCTGGCTACCAGTATTTTAAAAAAAAACCCCTCTAAAATAGGTATTTGGATAGCAGTCTGACAATAAAATAATGACAATGCTATGGAAAATGGACTATGGACAGGCTTCGGATTAAGTTGTTTATCATAGAGCTCGGACTTAGACATGGCCTGGATGGCCATCTGTCAGGGGTGATTTGAATGCAATATTCCTGCTTCTTGGCAGGGGGTTGGACTGGATGGCCCATGAGGTCTCTTCCAACTCTTTGATTCTATGATTCTATAGCCAACTAATTCAATTTGCACTATCTTAAATGGTTTTAAATCTAATTTTAATGTTTTATTTATTGGGTAACTGTTATTTTATCTGTTTGTATATGGAGGGCATCAAGTTGTTGCCAGCTGTAAGCCACCCTTTTGAGGGTAGAGAAGGGCAGGGTACAAATATTTGAAATAAGTAAATAAATAATGCCAGTCACTGATTGAGGTTCCGAGTTTTTGCCTGCCACTTTTGGACTCTTGCTTGCTGAGGTGTTCCTGCAAGTATCTCTGTAGATCTTAGAAAGCTGTTTCTTGATTTAAGGCGTTGGCATGCTGGCTGATATCTGAACAGAGAATGGGCCAGAGATGTCAATGGCTTCATCCTTTCATTACACGCTGTTACTTCCTGACGGATGTCAGGTGGTGCAATCCAGCGAAACAGCATAATTTCTCCTGTGGTGTTGGGCGTAGACATCCTGTGATAATGCAGCATTATTAAGAGCCACCTCCATTGTTTTAACATGCTGAGATGTATTCCACACATACGTACTCAGAGTAGCAAAGTGCAAGGGCAGATGTCTTCACTGTGACTAGTTGTGATCCCTAGGTTGTGCCAGCCGATAAAAGGGAGTCAATGGGGCAAAGGATTCAGAGTCCCCAAAGCAGTTATAGAGATATCAATATAGATATAGACTTGGAAAATATACAATGGTTCCACTTCCGTGCTATCCACTGAGATTTGGTAATTCATGGATGCTCAAGTCTCATTAAATATAATGCATACAAAATGTGAATTAAAAGTAATATAAAATAATACATGTGTATAAACTATATAACTTGCAAAAAAAGTTTGAGAAAACTGATGAGTTAATACTTCTGAGTTAAAGTGGAAAAGTGTATAACTTCAAGAAGGGTGATGCTATAGATATATACATTTATATAAGATTGATTATGAGTAGACCCTATGTGAATGATAGATAATCATAATACATTTTTTCATGTATATTAAGGTAAAGGTTTCCCCTTGACATTAAGTCTAGTCGAGTCCAACTCTGGGGGTTGGTGCTCATCTCCATTTCTAAGCCGAAGAGCCGGCGTTGTCCGTAGACACCTCCAAGGTCATGTGGCCAGCATGACTGCATGGAGCGCCATTACCCATTGTGCCACTGGGGGCTCCAGGAAGGAGTTAGATGGGTTACACTGAGAAGACCTTGTTTCCCCATAAATACAAACGTCATCTCAGATGGTTTTGGATAGTGGAACAGAACTTCTCTAGATGTTCTGAATGGTCAAGTGGCATCAGGTTCTTGCCAATGTTTTGTTGATGGATGTATTGGCATAATGCTAGAAGTAATGCATGGAGAAAGGCATCACTCCTTGGCTGAGTTGTCCAATTTCCCCCATTTTTCTTTCCAGGCTTCTCGACAACACCATGGCATCCCAGAGGAGGACCTTCTTGCTTTTCCTCTGCCTTCTGCTCACCGTCGGCCTGCACCTGTCAAAAGCCCAGCATTGGTCTCATGGCTGGTACCCAGGAGGGAAGAGGGAGGCTGAGTCTCCACCACTGAGCCCAGAGGTACATTGAGCTTGGTCTTTAGGCCAATGCCAAAAGTCTAAAGGAGGGCTTGCACACTTACGTCCACATGGTCTTGGAGGTTTCATCAGATATGACACTAAATCATAACCATATTGTTTGGAGGCTTCCAACACGTAGCACAATTTTCCTTTCACATACCCAGAGGTGGAAGTTGCTATTGTCCTCTTCACCACAAAATCATAGTTATCCAAAATGGTAAAAGGTCTGAAGCAAAGCCTGTGAGGAATTGTTATGTTTAATATGGAGAAGAGAACTACGAGCCATGTTTAGATATTTGAAAGGATGTCATACTGAAGGTGGAGCAAGCTTATTAAGACACTAGCCGTCCCCTGCCACGCGTTGCTGTGGCCCACATGGGGGTTCTGTGTGGGAGGTTTGGCCCAATTCTA
The DNA here is from genome assembly GCF_025583915.1 of Anolis sagrei ordinatus. Lineage (NCBI taxonomy): Eukaryota > Metazoa > Chordata > Lepidosauria > Squamata > Anolidae > Anolis > Anolis sagrei. The sequence goes on from NW_026847549.1 coordinate 199,430,948, forward strand.
TTGTTGGTGGGGTTCGGAATGCTCCGTGATTGTAGTCCACAGTGATCTCTGGATGTAGGTGAACTACAACTCCAAAACGAAGGACACTGCCCATCAAACGCTTCCAGTATTTTTTGTTGGTCATGGGAGAACTGTGTGCCAAGTTTGGTTCACTTCCATCATTGGTGGGATTCAGAATGCTCTTTGATTGTAGGTGAACGATAAATCCCAGCAACTACAACTCCCAAATGTCAAGATTCTATTTTCTCCAAACTCCACCAGTGTTCATATTTGGGCATGTGGAGTATTCGTGAACTATAAATCCCAGCAACTACAACTCCCAAATGTCAAGATTCTATTTTCCCCAAACTCCACCAGTGTTCACATTTGGGCATATTGAGAATTCATGCCAAGTATTTTCTGTTGGTCATGGGAGAACTGTGTGCCAAGTTTGGTTCAATTCCATCGTTGGTGAGGTTCAGAATGCTCTGTAATTGTAGGTGAACTATAAATCACAGCAACTACAACTCCCAAATGTCAAGAGTCTATTTTCCCCAAACTCCACCAGTGTTCACATTTGGGCATATTGAGTATTCGTGTAGAGTTTGGTCCAGATCCATCATTGTTTGAGTCCACAGTGATCTCTGGATGTAGGTGAACTACAACTCCAAAACCAAAGGACACTGCTCACCAAACCCTTCCAGTATTTTCTGTTGGTCATGGCGAGGTCGAGGAGGAATTTAGAAGGGTCTCACCCTGAAGGAGAGACCCTGCGGACCCACCAAAGAGGGCTCGCTACTTTGGTGAGCAAAAGAAAAGAGAAGCTGCAGTTAAAAGATTTTCCCTAAGTTCCCAAAAGAATCTCACCAAAGCTGAAGAAAGAGCCAGCGAGTTGATTTTATTGCAATCCAGCTGGAAAGGATGCAAAGCCACAATAATTTGTCAAGCAAAGCATACAGTGTACACAAAATAAAGCCTTTTTATGCGTAAAACAGAGCTGTCAGATTTGAATTTCCCGCTCCCCGCCCCTCAGCCGGCTCAGTGTTGATTGGCTGGCGCTCTACAGCTGGGAGGAGGCTTGGCCGCCTCCTGAGCGCCCTGGCCAATCGATGAACTTCTGCCACCTCAGCTTCCTGGCCAATCAGGAGAGAGGGAGGCGGGACGAGAGGGAAACAATGAATTCTTGAGTGGATTATGGAGATATGTAGTGTCCAAATGGCCGGCAAGTCCTTGGGGGCCTTCTACCTGGCCAGCCTATTGTCTTTGATGGGTGGCAATCAACGTTGAAGTCTGGCAAGCCTGCCAAAATTCGGATTTTCTTGGTGCCGAGATATGGAAACAATGAGGCAATCTTGGCTGAAGTTTCGGTAGAGGGAGGTTCGAATGAGTAAGCAGATCAGGACCAAGTGTGGCTTTCCGAAGGCCCTTTGTCCTGTTGAGATGTAGTCATCTATGCTAAGTGGGCATCTCCCTCTGGGGGGGGGGACATACTCCGAGCCCCAGAGTTGCTGCCCATTGTATTGTCCATGCAAATATGTCTCTTGATAAGGTTCTTTTCAAACAGATTTCCTCCTTCCAAGGGTCACTGAGGATTGTTTTCTTATATTTTTATACATTTCTTATAAAAGGGAATAGGGCAGAAGGGTCAGGCAAAGGTCAGATACATAGGGAGAAATATAGAAATCATAATGCAGAAAACATACCCACTTACCCCTCCCACCATAGTCCTATAGTGAAATTGATGAGAGCCCCGATTATGGCTCAGTATATGTCCATAGTTCATAATATTTTTGTGAGAGTCCAAAAAAAGGAGAGGGAAACTATTATCATTGTCAAAGGGTCCTTGGAAGGGGCAAAAAAAGGTTAAGATGTTGTTTGGTAAGTCCACTGAGCCAAGATATGGAGTCCTGCATCGCTGAGGCTGAAGTCTGCCCTTACGTCCAAAGAGAACTACAATTCCCTCCAAGGACTGGAGCGAGGGTGGCAGATCCACTTCCCGAGGGTCTCATGGGATGACCACATCAAGTTCCCCGGGTCCTGGGGCTCCAAAAGGGTGAAGAAGCGTTGGCGGGAGCAGCGCAGCAGAAGGAAGCCCAGTTTGACAATCAGCTGTTTCTTATTAAATATATTCTTAAAAACAAAAAGGTTATTCCCAGAGCGCAGGAGTCCAAAATGCAAAAAGTGAGATAGCAGTTAGTGTTAGAATTGGGCTAGGAAAAATATGGCACCAAAATGGAGTCGTTTGGTTAACTCACGGATATGGGGGTCCGAGGGGTTTCCGTATCCGCGGTTCAAAGAAATGCAGATTCGGCCTCCCTGGGATGCCTGGAAGATATTTAAACATGGCTATCATGTCCCCTTCTCCACCTTCTCTTCTCCAGGCTAAACATAGCCAGCAGCCGAAAGCACTCCTCATAGGGAGTCATGGTTTCCAGGCCTTCTACCATTTTGGTCGCCATCCTCTGGACAGGATCCAACTGGCCGACCTCCTTCTCGAACTGTGGTGCCCAGAACTGGACACAGGGTTATTATTCCAGGTGAGGAGGTCTGAGCAACGCAGAAGAGAGGGGCAGCATCCCCTTGATCTGAACGCTAGGCTCCTATCGATGCAGCTTAGAATCACATTGGATTCTTTCGCTGCCATGTCACGCTGTTGACTTCTAGCTAGCTTGTGGTCTACTCAGACTCATTGTGTTTGTTTTGGCCCAGCTCTCCAATCGGTTGAGGTCATTTTGCATGGTCACATTTTCTAGGATATTAGCCACCTTACCTAACCTAGAAGTTGGAAGAGATCCCAAGGGCCTTCCAGTCCAACCACACAGTAATACACAACTAGAACATTCCTAAAGATGCCCATCCAACCTCTGAAGACATTCAAAGAAGGAGAGTCCGCTGCCTTCCAAGGAAATCCATTCCACTATTAGACCACCCTTACAACCTCATCGCATTGAGGTGGTGCAATGGGTTAAACCTTTGTGTTGGTAGGACTACTGACCGAAAGGTCAGTGGTTTGGATTCTGGGAGGAAGGTGAGCTCCTGTCTGTCAGCTCCAGCTTCCCATGCGGAGACATGAGGAAAGCCTTCCATAAAGATGGTAAAACATCTGGGTGTCTTCTGGGCAACATCCTTGCATCACAGCTCGGTGGTATCATCATCATCATCACCACTACCACCACCACTACCACCACCATCACCACCACCATCATCACCATCACCACCACCATCACCACCACCACCATAATCACCATCACTCTGAAGATGCTTGCCATAGATGCAGGCAAAATGTCAGGAGAGAGTGCTTCTAGGACATGGCCATACAGTCCAAAAAACCTACAACAACCCAATGATTCCAGCCCTGAAAGCCTTCAATAATACATCTGAGGATGTCTCCCAAATTGAATCTGGACCCCAGGCAGAAAGAAACTTGTGCCTTTTGCATCTCAAACCAGACAGGCAGCCACATAAACCCATGACTCCTTTGTCAATTCAGGGCTCCGAAGATATCAAACTGTGTGATGGGGAGGACTGCACATACCTGAAGATCCCAAGAGACAAAATCGTGAAGACCCTCCTGGTAAGTGACACAGAACTTCATTTGGAAGATCTCCAGAAGAGCATCTCTTCCCATTTCTGTTACTTGGTGCCAGTCAACATCTAGAGCCACTCTAAATTGTAGCATTGTAGACTTTTACAATCCATCCATCACAGTGGTGTAGCGGTAAGGAGGATGAAGCCATTGCATCGAGACATGGCAAGTCAAGTGATGTCCAAACTGAATTAATTCCACAATGTAGATGCAACCAAGTCCCATCAGTCATAGCTGGAATCGCCAATACTGAGGAGTAGAATCCTAGAGTTGGAAGAGACCTCGTGGACCATTCAATCCAACCCCATTCTGCCAAGAAGCAGGAAAATTGCATTCAAACCACCCCTAACAGATGACCATCCAGCCTCTGCTTAAAATCCCCCAAAGAAGGAGCCTCCACCACACTCTGGGGCAGAGAGTTCCACTGCTGAACAGCTCTCACAGTTAGGAAGTTCTTCCAAATGTTCAGGTGGAATCTCCTTTCTTTCCTGTATTTTGAAGCCATTGTTCCATTGCGTCCTAGTCTCCAGAGATGTAAAAAACAAGCCTGCTCCCTCCTCGGTATGACTTCCCCTCACATCTTGATCCATGGCCCTCATCATGTCTCCTCTCAGCCTTCTGCAGAAAAAACGAAATGCAAAGATACAGAATGGGGGAAGATGCCTGGCTTGAGAGCAGTACGTGTGAAAAGGATCTTGGAGTCCTTGTGGACAGCAAGTTAAACATGAGCCAGGAATGTGATGTGGCTGCAAAAAAAGCCAATGGGATTTTGGCCTGCATCAAGAGGAGCCTAGTGTCTAGATCTAGGGAAGTCATGCTACCCCTCTATTCTGCTTTGGTTAGACCACACCTGGAATATTGTGTCCAATTCTGGGCACCACAATTCAAGAGATATTGACAAGCTGGAATGTGTCCAGAGGAGGGTGACTAAAATGATCAAGGGTCTGGAGAACAAGCCCTATGAGGAGCGGCTTAAGGAGCTGGGCATGTTTAGCCTGAAGAAGAGAAGGCTGAGAGGAGATATGATAGCCATGTATAAATATGTGAGAGGAAGCCACAGGGAGGAGGGAGCAAGCTTGTTTTCTGCTTCCCTGGAGACTAGGACGCGGAACAATGGCTTCCAACTACAAGAAAGGAGATTCCATCTGAACATGAGGAAGAACTTCCTGACTGTGAGAGCCGTTCAGCAGTGGAACTCTCTGCCCGGAGTGTGGTGGAGGCTCCTTCTTTGGAAGCTTTTAAACAGAGGCTGGATAGCCATCTGTCAGGGGTGATTTGAATGCAATATTCCTGCTTCTTGGCAGGGGGTTGGACTGGATGGCCCATGAGGTCTCTTCCAACTCTTTGATTCTATGATTCTATTATTCTCTTCTTCAGGCTAAAAATGTCCAGCTTTTTAAGCCACTCCTCATACAGTTTGTTCTCCAGACTCTTGATCCTTTGAGTCACCCTCTTCAGGTCACATTCCAGCTTAGAGTCAACATCTCCCTTCAATTGTGGTGCCCAGAATTGGACCCAGTGTGATTCCAGGTGTGGTCTGACCAAGGCAGAATAGAGCATGGGGAGCATGACTTCCCTGGACCTAGGCACCATGCTTCTATTGATGCAGGCCAACATCTCATTGGTGTGATGGGATTTTCAGGGTGACAGCATTTTGCCTAGCCCTGTTGTATGGCTTTCTTGGGAAAGGCATAGATTATATGAATCATTCTATTATCTTTTCTTTAAACAGGCCGACATGCTGGCAAGACTTCAGAAGAAAAAATGACTCTCCTTTGAGCATTTTGGTAAATGTTATTATGTGTCTAAAGACATGTGGCGTCCCTCTCTCGCCACCTTAATGTGCTCTTTTTTGTAGGCATTGTATATTTGCAACCATGTTTTTATAAACCCTATAGCAGCCTCCATCCCTTTCCCCCCTCCGCATGTACACCTTCACTATCGTAGCAGCAGAATAGTATTTCCGTTGAATGTTTGCGATCGTTGAATAAAATATTTTATTTTGCTACATAGACCCACTTGTATGCATTTGTATTCTACGTTCATCAATGACAACATGTTTAAGCCCATTGCTGATGATGATGACAATGATGATGATGATGATGATGTGGATCACAAGAAAGATTAGAATACTAAGAGATATTAGTACCAGGAGCTCCAACTTTATTTTCTTTCTATTAAGTGTTTGCATGCAGGGATTCTGCAAAGAAGGTGGCTTCCTTTGGTTTGCAATCATAGGGCAAGCCACTTGTCTATCATTGTTAAGTTTGGATCCGCCACTTCTCCCAGGGAGATGGGAAGGGAAGAGGGGGGCATTTTTAGTTAGTCTTAGTGAGGAAAGCTAAGTTAGAGGACGTGGACAAGCTTCACCTGCACAAAAGCTTCATTTCTTATGACCATCCAGGGAAACTGAAGTCCAGGAAATTCCAGGGACATTCCAGGGGAAAACAGTCCCAAAGCTCTGGCATACAACTCACAGCCTCTCAGCCTTACAGCATCTGAGGAAAACAGCCCTAAAGTCTCTAAGAAATTCCAGAGGGAAAACAGCTTTACAGACCCAGAGAACTCCAGCTGGAGAATCTGCAAGCCTTTACTGGTAGGTCTACTCGGTGCTCAAGACACAGTTTGAATCCGGTAGTAGGACCCACATCAGTAAGGATTAGATTATAGTCAGCCTGGAAGAGGTTAAAAAAGGGTTTTCCTCTAAAGTAAAGGAACAGTTAATGAAGACAGTTGCCTGTCCCTCGTGGACAAGACTAAGGAAGCCACCAGTTAATTCAAAGCCTTGAAGCATTTGTTTGACCCATTGAAGATTTGAGAAATATCTGTTGGATTTGTTCAATAATAAAGGACTTTGTTACATCATTAAAGACTCTAAAGACTATCTCTACAGGAAAATCCTTAAAGGCCTCTTTCGAGGCGCCCCTGGCTTCCCGCTGGGCACAAGGTGCACGTCCTATTTCAAAAGTCAATTATTACAGGCCCAGCGCGTGACAGAACAGTCAGTCTGAATTCGAAAGTCCCAGAGGAGTTTGACGTGCTCATTTTCTGCAACTTCTTCAGGCCTGTGATCCCACTGGTTCTTTGTTGCAGGCAGATGGTATTTGTGGCACTGGTTCCAATGAATCATCTGAGCAACGGTGTTACGCCTCTGCTTGTAGTCTATCTGTGCAATCTTCTTGCAGCAGTTGAGGATGTGATCTACTGTTTCATCTGCTTCCTTGCAGAGTCTACACTTGGGCACTTGGGATCTGTTCTCGACTTTTAAATTCTGGCTTTGATGGCATTTGTTCTAATGGCTTGTTCTTGGGCTGCCAGAATCCGGCCCATTTGCTTCACATGGACATTGAATAAAACTTGCAGAATAATCACAGGATATCTTAAACCTACACCTGTTGATAAACTCTACAAGCTAGCTGGCATTGCCCCCCCCCCCCCGATGTGCAACGGAAAGTTGCTGCTAAATATGAGAGAAATAAGGTTGAACCCTGTGAAAGCCACCCACTACATGGCTACCAGCCTCCTCCCAGTAGACTCAAATCAAGGAAAAGCTTTATGAGAACTACCACTCCTCTTGGCGTCCCCCCAACAACAGCAAGGGTACCCCTCTGGGCAGCTAGACCAAGAAATCCCAACTGGATGGCTCCCCCATGAAGGAGGATCTTCCTCCAGGGGAAAACCAAAAATGGGCAACTTGGAAGTCGCTGAACAGACTCAGGAGTAGAGTGGGCAGATCAAAGGCAACCTGGCAAAATGGCACAACCTAAAAGAATCCCAAACGTTGTGTGATTGTGGAGCAGAACAGACAACTCCTCATATGTATGCTTGTCCACTATGCCCTGCCTCATATACAGAGGAAGAATTGTTGGAGGCTACAGACAATGCAGTCATTGTTGCCCGTTTTTGGTCAAAAGATATTTAGCCGCCTGCGCTCCTTCTATTTTTATTAGTTTTATACTAATTTATGCAATGCTGTTGATACAAAATAATAAAAAACATGGGCAGACTTGTGCAGCTTAACCCACTGCGTCCCCGTGACAGATTCATAGGACTATTGAATTTTTGAGTTGGATTAGATCTCGAGGCACTTCTAGTCCTACTCCCTACTAGTCTAGGAATCCATAGATTTATAGGAACATTGAATGAAGGGATCTCAAAGTCTGCCCATGTTTTTACTCACAACCTCTAAGGATGCTTGCCATAGATGCAGGCAAAACGTCAGGAGAGAATGCCTCAAAACATGGCCATATAGCCCGAAAAAACCTAGAACAACCCAGTGATTCCGGCCATGAAAGCCTTTGACAATACATTTCTTCACTGTTTTCCTTGTTGCCCTCCTCCCTTCCACCTCATTGGCTGAGAGGCCAAAGCAGGGCTCAGGCCACCATTGGCTCTCTTGCTGATTTGCTGAAATCACAGCCAATCATAACAAAGCCAGCTCGGAAGTGGGGGAGAGGGCTGGGCATGGGAACGTTTGAACCTGAAGGCTATACATATTGTATCCTTTTGCCCAGTGGGTATGTCGATTTTGTTGGCAGGTTGCTGCAATCGTCATCCTTTCCAGCTGGAATGAAATAAAACCTCAGTGGCTTTCTCTTCAACTTGGTGAGACTTATTCTGTAATATTGGCTTCTATTTCTCATCAGGCAACCCACAATGGCTTGGGCCTATCCACAGCCATTCTAAATTGCTCGACAACACCAGGACCCCATAGGATAGAAACTGTCAGTTGAAACATTATAATTTTGTCAGGTGAATCCTTTGTTTATTAGTACACTTTAAAAGGCAGAAACCAATACAAACATCCAGTAATTTCTGTCTAAAGCCAAAACTTTTAATTACGCTAATAAGGAAACATTAAGCAAACATTTTATGCTCTGTAGAGATTGCTTATAAACTGCTTGAAAGTGTCCTTCTTCTTAGATCAATGGCAGGTTCCATCTGCATAGAGAAGAAATATAGGATATATTAACATCTGATCATAGGCAGAGTCTGCCTGTATTTCCACAGTCAGAAGATGAAGAATGACCAGGAGTGCATCTACAATGTAGAATTAATGCAGTTTGGTACCACTTTAATTACCATGGCTCAATACTATGGAACGTTGGGATTTACAGTTTGTAGCACTGCAGGGTTTATAGTTTGCAGCGATCCTTAGCATCCTTTGGCCAAGAAGGCTAGCAACCTTGTAGAACTACAAATCCCCTGATTTCATAGCAGTGAGCTATGGCAGTGTAAGTGGTATCTGTGCTGGTACGGCTGTACCAGAAGTTCCAACTTTATTTTCCTCTTGTTAAGGTTTGCAATCATAGGATAGGCCACCTGTCTATAATCGTTAAGCTTTGTTCCGCCCCCTGTTCAGGGCTCTGGGAGGGAAAGGAACCATTTTGGGCAGTCTCACACAAGGAAGCTAAGCTATAGGATGTAGACCTGCTCGTCCCGTAGAAAAGCATCCTTTCTCAATAACGTCCGGGGAAACAGAAATTCCAGGGAAAAGGTCCCAAGGATCTGGCTGAGAGCTCACAGCCTCTCAGCCTCACAGCATCAGAGGGAGAACAGCCCTGAAGTTTGTTATTTATTTATTTATTTATTTATTTATTTATTTATACGCTTGTATACCGCTAATATCTCAGCCTAAGTCGGCGACTTATTGCGGTTTACAATTAAAAAACAGTATTCAGTTTAAAACATAAAACACATATACAATACAAATTATTGGGCCACCAATAATAATCCCATGCATCTCATAACTGGAATCGCAGTCCAAAATTCATCGTCCATGATTACCAATCCTTTAGTCATCAAAATTCGTTGCAACGGATTAACCGAATGCTTGTTTAAACATCCATGTCTTCAATCTATTCCGAAACACCATCAGCGAGGGGGCTGATCGTACCTCTATGGTTCCAAAGAATTCTCGGAGGGAGGACAGCACTACAGATCCACGGAACTCCAGCTGAAATATCTACAAGCCTCGGCTGGTAGGTCTACTCGCTGCCCAGACGCATTTGGAATCGGTAGTAGTACTCAGATCAACGAGGCCTAGATAATAGACAGCCTAGGAGAGGTTAAAAAGGGTTTTTTCTTACAGAGAAAGTACAGTTAATCAAAGTCAGGTACCAGTCCCTTGAGGACTAGACTAAGAAAGCCTTGAAGTGTTGTTTGAACCATTGAAGATTTGTTGTTTGTTTCATAATAAAGACTTTGTTGTATCATTAAAGACTCTAAAGACCATCACTTCAGAAAAATCCCTGAGAACCTCTCTTTGAGGTACCCCGGCTTCCCGCTGGGCTTAAAGTATACGTCCTATACAAAAGACAATTGTTACAGGCCCAGCGCATGACAGAACAGGTATCAAACTGCACCCATTCTACAGTGCAGATGCATCCAAAGGGAGGCAAAGACTTGTGCCTCTATATGTCTTTATGCAAGGCCTACCTGCTAGATGGAACTTCTAGCAGCTTCCAACCGAGCTTCATCCTAGAATAAATAATAATAATAATAATAATATAAATAATAATAATAATAATAATAATAATAATAATAATAAACCTTTATTTGTATACTGCTTTATCCCCCGAGGGAACTCGGGGCGGTTTCCAGCATAGTAAAGCATTGCAATTACCGTCATAAGAATAATCATAGAAATATAAACAAAGTACTGTATAACAGTCATCCACATGTCCCTGCCGTATGCAGCGACTGTATGAAATCATTAAGGGGCGATGCAGCACAGGTACGGTAAAAGAAAATCCATTCATCAGGATTTGTGGACTTAATACTGCAGGCGTCCGGGGTGCCTGGGACATGGAAAAAAGAGATAAAGTGGCTCTGGGTCCAGACAAACATAATGAAACATGCCACATTATCATGTGGTGTCTGTGCCCTACACCACTGGAGAAATTACACTGTTTAGCTGGTATTGCACCACCTGACATCCACCGGGAAGTAGCAGCCAATAGTGAAAGGACCAAGGCAGAGACATCTCCAGCTCATCCCCTGTTTGGGTATCAGCCAGCACGTCAATGACTTAAATCAAGAAATAGTTTTCTAAGATCTACAGAGACACTCGCTGGAACACCCCAGCAAGCGAGAGTCCAAAAGTGGCAGGCTCAAACCCAGAACCTCAATCAATGGCTGATACCAAATGAGAGACTCCCCCCTGGGCACACAGAAGACTGGGCGACTTGGAAGGCGCTGAACAGACTGCGCTCTGGCACCACGAGATGCAGAGCCAACCTTAACAAATGGGGCTACAAAGTGGAATCCACGACATGCGAGTGCAGAGAAGAGCAAACCACTGACCACCTGCTGCAATGCAACCTGAGCCCTGTTACATGCACCATGGAGGACCTCCTTGCGGCAACACCAGAGGCACTCCAAGTGGCCAGATACTGATCAAAGGACATTTAATCGACTACCAAGCTTGCAAATTCTGTGTTTTGTCTGTTTGTTTGTTTTTGTTAAAAATGTAATACAAATGTCTGGTTGCTGATGACACCATAAATAAATAAAAATACCTACATAGTGCTAGATGCATAGCAAAATCAAGATTTGCTTTTTGGATTTCACCCCCCCCCCAAAAAAAACCCCCCTGCTGAATATTTTAAAGCTTTGATTAGTTGAATTGGTGGGTGCAGAATCCCTAGATATGGAGGGCAGGCAGCATGATATACCCACATCATTCTCGGTTGATCTCTTTCCTCCTCGGGGGCAGTTTTGTATATAGCACGGTCCTGGAGGGGATTCTTTGTGGCAATCCTCACAAGTGTCATCATCATCATCTGTGACTCCTGGAGAAATCAGCAAGGAGAGAAGGCACAGGAGACAAAGGACAAGGCCGGCCTTCCTCATTGCTACTCAAAACGCCCAACGTTGCACTCAGAGATGGGCTTAATCTTCTTTCTCTTCTTCTGGTTTCGATATCCAGCTCCTACCCGGGAGTCCTCTAATATTTATATCAAAATGACAAGTTGACCTTTCTAGTCTCACATCATTTGTGCATTATATCATGATTGCAAGGAACGTCTTGAGCAGGTTTGCAAAAGAAAACGACTTTCCTCTTCCTCCTTTGCTCCACATGAAATGGCTTTGAGTCTTCCTTTTGCCAATCAGACCAGTATGGAAGGAACTTATATTTTCCTGCATGGCATGACTCCAGAGACATTAGGTTGGCTATAAGGATGTGCATTTATTTCCATTATATCCATTTCTTGGAAAGAGGAAGAGACAGATTCTTCTCTTTAGCCAACCTGCCTAAGATGTTCCCTGTGATAGCAATGCGAAGCAATCAGTGAGGATTATTTATTTATCGTATTTAATGCAAAACAGTTGTATTGCATTAAAAACAAACAAACAAACCATAAAGTTTGCAGACTTGGTATTCTATTAAATGTCCTTTGATCAGTATCTGGCCACTTGGAGTGCCTCTGGTGTTGCTGCAAGAAGGTCCTCCATTGTGCATGTGGCTGGGCTCAGGTGGCATTGCAGCAGGTGGTCAGTGGTTTGCTCTTCTCCACACTCACATGTCGAGTATTCCACTTTGTGGCCCCATTTCTTAAGGTTGGCTCTGCATCTCTATCGAGGCATCTCCCTTCTAACCTCCGCTGGGAAAATCCTTGCAAGAATCCTTGCAAACCGCCTTCTGCCCCTCTCAGAAGACACCCTCCCAGAATCCCAGAATGGCTTCTGCCCCTCCAGAGGAACCGTGGACATGATCTTCACTGCACGACAGCTCCAAGAAAAATGCAGGGAACAAAACCAACCTCTGTACATGGCATTCATCGACCTTGCAAAGGCATTCGACACAGTGAATCGCAGCGCTCTCTGGACCATCCTCCACAAAATCGGGTGCCCAACAAATTTGTGAACATCCTGCGGCTCCTCCATGATGACATGATGGCAACAGTTTTGGACAGCAATGGCTCCCAAAGTGACCCATTTAAGGTGGAATCCGGTGTCAAACAGGGATGTGTTATTGCCCCAACTTTATTCTCCATCTTCATCGCTATGATACTTCACCTTGTTGATGGGAAGCTTCCCACCGGAGTGGAAATCATCTATCGGACAGATGGCAAGCTGTTTAACCTCAGCAGACTGAAAGCCAAAACCAAGGTTACAACAACATCTGTTATAGAACTCCAGTATGCTGATGACAATGTCATCTGTGCGCATTCAGAAGAAGATCTACAAGCCACTCTAAACACCTTCACAGAAGCATACACGAAGCTTGGCCTGTCACTGAACATCGAGAAAACCAAAGTGCTCTTCCAGCAGTCACCAGCCATCCCCTCCCCAATGCCAGAGATACAACTTAATGGTGTAACATTAGAAAATGTGGACCATTTCCGCTACCTTGGCAGCCACCTCTCCACCAAAGTCAACATCGACACCGAAATACAACACCGCCTGAGCTCTGCGAGTGCAGCATTTTCCGAATGAAGCAGAGAGTGTTTGAGGACCGGGACATCCGTAGGGATACCAAGGTGCTTGTCTATAAAGCTATTGTCCTCCCAACCCTGCTCTATGCCTGCGAAACATGGACTGTCTACAGACGTCACATGCAACTCCTGGAACGATTCCATCAGCGCTGCCTCCAGAAAATCGTGCAAATATCTTGGGAAGACAAGGAGGGTGAAAGAGAGAAACGTGCCAGGAGGAAGGCACATCAAGCCAACCCCGACCGGGACCTGCCTTCACTGTGGGAGAAGATGCGGGTCAAGAATAGAGCTCCACAGCCACCTACAAACCCACAAAAATAGTAATCAAGGAAGACCATCTTACTCGTCCAACGAGGGATCGCCTAAGTAAGTAAGTAAGTAAGTAAGTAAGTAAGGTGCCAGAGCGCAGTCTGTTCAGCGCCTTCCAAGTTGCCCAGTCTTATTATTATTTTATTTATTTCGCTCATTTCTACCCTGCCCTTCTCAACCCCCAGGGGGGACTCAGGCCGGCTTACAAAAGGCACAATTCGATGCCAACACAACAATAGGATAAGATAATCAAGATCAGCAAAAATCAAGCAATCATTTCCTTTTCTTCAGAAATGGCTAATAAACTGCTTGAATATGTCCTTCTTCATAGATGAATGGCAAGTTAATTGAAAATGTCCTCTGCATAAATAGGAAATAATTGAAATTAACACATGATCATGGGCTATATGATGGTCAGATGTCTGGAGTTGGCAAAATGAAGTCATTGCTCCCTCACTTGAATCATAGAATCATAGAATCAAAGAGTTGGAAGAGACCTCATGGGCCATCCAGTCCAACCCCATTCTGCCAAGAAGCAGGAATATTGCATTCAAATCACTCCTGACAGATGGCCATCCAGCCTCTGTTTAAAAGCTTCCAAAGAAGGAGCCTCCACCACACTCCGGGGCAGAGAGTTCCACTGCTGAACGGCTCTCACAGTCAGGAAGTTCTTCCTAATGTTCAGATGGAATCTCCTCTTGTAGTTTGAAGCCATTGTTCCGGCGTCCTAGTCTCCAGGAAGCAGAAAACAAGCTTGCTCCCTCCTCCCTGTGGCTTCCTCTCACATATTTATACATGGCTATCATATCTCCTCTCAGCCTTCTCTTCTTCAGGCTAAACATTCCTTTGTTGGAATGTCCAGGATGAGAGAAAGAACTCTTGTCTGTTGGAGGCGAGTGTGAAAGTTGCAGTTGTCCACCTTGATAATCAACTAATGGCCTTGCAGTTTCAAAGCCTGGCTGGTTGCTGCCTAGGGGAATCCTTCCTTAGCATTGAATGGCATTGCGGCTTCAAAGCCTGGCTGATTCCTGCCTGGAGAAATCCTTTGTTGGGATGTGTTAGTTGATTAGCACTGAATAGCCTTGCAGCTTCAAAGCCTGGCTGGTTGCTGCCTGGGGGGAAATCCTTTGTTAGCACTGAATGGCCTTGCGGCTTCAACGCCTGGCTGGTTGCTGCCTGGCTGATTCCTGCCTGGAGAAATCCTTTGTTGGGATGTGTTAGTTGATTAGCATCAAATGGCACCAAACTCCAAAACTCTGGATGACCTCTCCCAGTGGTTTCATATAGATGTTAAAAAGCATGGGGGACAGAATGGAACATTGTGGTACCCCACAGGTCAAAGGCCAGGGGTCCGAGCAGGTGTCCCCCAGCTTCACCAACTGGGAGTGGCAGTCCATGAAGGACCGGAGCCACAGCAAAGCCATGCCCCCAAGACCCATCGATGGGTAACGAAAGCTGCTGAGATGTCCAATGGTCGATGGTAACGAAAGCTGCTGAGATGTCCAAGAGAACCAGCAGGGTCACACTCCCCCTATCCAGCTCCCTGCGGAGGTCATCCACAAAGGCGACCAAAGCTGTCTTGGTACTGTGACCAGGCCTAAACCCAGACTGTGACTGATCCCAAGGATAGGGAGGGCCAATAGCATCATATACTTACATCATTCATATCAGATCTCTTCCTCATTTTAAGGCAGTTAAGCTTTTGGCACTCTTGTGGATTGGGATTTTCATGACAAAGATGACAAGCCGCTGTATATCTGGCTTCTGTCAACAGAGGCAAGGAGAGAAAGCACAGGGGCAAAGGACGAGACCTGTCTTCCTCATTTTTATTTCAAAAGCCCAGAGTTGCACCCAGAGATATTCTTCTGTCTCTTCCTTGGGTGCCTATATACGGCTCCCGTCTGCCGGTCTTCTGATATTTATACCCAGCGAAAAAGCCTTGGGATGTCAAGCGGACCTTTCCAGTCCCACGTCATCTTCTTTCTCCTCAATGATTCATCGTATCATGACCACAAGGAACCTCTTAAGCAGAGAAGAAATGGTCTCTTTCTCTCTTTCTCCATGCTAGGAATGTAAAGGGGATGAATGAACACCCTTCGAGCCAATCTAATGGCTCTGAGGTCATGGCGTAGAAGGAAATATGAGTTCCTTCCATGCAGGGCTGATTCACAAAAGGAAGAATCAAAGCCATTGAGTGTGGAGAAAGAGAGGAAGAGATGTGTCCTTCTCTTTAGCAAACCCGCTCGAGATGTTCCTTGCAATAATGATATGAAGTGCATAGAAGATGACGTGGGACTAGACTTTGGTTGTTTTGCTGTGTTTGATATAAATATTAGCGGACTGCCAGATAGGAGCTGGATATCGAAACTGGAAGAGGAGACAGAAGACGGGTATGAATACATTTCCTTGTAGACAGTCTGTTGTTTCTGGGATCACGCCATCCAGGGAAATGTTGAATTTCTCCTGGGGAGGGCTGATTCGGAGCAGGAAGAATCCAAATAGCCATATGATAGCCATGTCTAAATATGTGAGAGGAAGCCACAGGGAGGAGGGAGCAAGCTTGTTTTCTGCTTCCCTGGAGACTAGGACGCGAAACAATGGCTTCAAACTACAAGAAAGGAGATTCCATCTGAACATGAGGAAGAACTTCCTGACTGTGAGAGCCATTCAGCAGTGGAACTCTCTGCCCTGGAGTGTGGTGGAGGCTTCTTCTTTGGAAGCTTTTAAAGAGAGGCTGGATGGCCATCTGTCAGGGGTGATTTGAATGCAATATTCCTGCTTCTTGGCAGAATGGGGTTGGACTGGATGGCCCATGAGGTCTTTTCCAACTCTTTGATTCTATGATTCTATGATTCTATGAAATCATTTAGTGTGGAGACAGAGAGAGAAAGAGACAAGTGTGGTGTTGTGTTGTTTCTGTCACTACTAAGAGTTTGCTATAGGCTTTTCCTAAGTAATAATAAGTATCAGATCCAGTTTGTTCCTGCACTAGAGCAGCTGTTATGGTTTCGCTGGGTGTGTTATCAGCATTCTGCATAAAACAAAGCATTGAGCTTGCAAACGTTGCTGGTAGGATGGAAGCAAAGAGCGAAGGAAGATAGGAAAGCAAAGGGGAAAGAAAAAGGGAGGGGAAGGAAGAAAGGAGAGAAGGAAAGAAGGAGAGAGACCAAACTCTACACAAATACTCAATATGTCCAAATGTGAACACTGGTAGAGTTTGGGGAAAATAGAATCTTGACATTCAGGAGTTGTAGTTGCTGGGATTTATAGTTCACCTACTATCACAGAGCATTCTGAATCCCACCAATGATAGAATTGGGCCAAACATCCCACACAGAACCCCCATGTGGGCCACAGCAATGCATGGCAAGGGACGGCTAGTATAATATAAAAATAATAAATATCTGGGAAAAATGCAAGATATTCCACTTAAGCAGAAAAAAGGAAATGCAAAGGTACAGAATGGGGACGATGCCTGGCTCGACAGCAGTCCGTGTGAAAAGGATCTTGGAGTCCTTGTGAACAACGAGCTAAACATGAGCCAATAATGTGATGCGGCAGCTGAAAAAGCCAATGGGATTTAGGCCTGCATCAATAGGAGTCTAGTGTCTAGATCCAGGGAAGCCATGCTACCCTTCTATTCTGTCTTGCTCAGATCATGCATCCCACTCCTCAGGTGGATGAACTGGACCTAGAATACTGTTTTCAGTTCTGGGCACCGCAATTGAAGGGAGATTTTGACAAGCTAGAATGTGTCCAGAGGAGGGCAACTAAAATGATCAAGGGTCTGGAGAACAAGCACTATGAGGAGCAGCTTAAAGAGCTGGGCATATTTAGCCTGAAGAAAGAAGGCTGAGAGGAGACATGATGGATGGCCATGTATAAATATGTGAGGGGAAGTCATAGGGAGGATGGAGCAAGCAATGTTAATGCATGGCCTTTCTTCTGTATAACAGTGACTGCATCTCCCATATTGTTTATGCGTGTACATTTTGGCATCCTTTGCTGTACATTGCATCCCTTCTGCAGATTGAATCAAGCTTCTGCTGTTTGCCTTCAACACAGGCAGAAGACAACAAGGAATCCACACAGGGCATGGACTCTTGTTGTGAACGGTTCAAGTAGTTTCAGTCGTAACAAAGTGCTACATCACATTTTCACATAGAAAAAGGGCAGTGTAAAAAGTGGGGCAGACAAGACAAGACAGACAGACTGGTAGTTGTGTCCGGTGCCAAACAAAAAAATCGACTAGAAATTAAAGGTATCAGTTTCATCTTGAATCTGGAAAGCATATCCAGAACCTTAGCGGTTAGCAGAACTCGCCAGGCGACCCTCAATATCCGCGGTCTTTAAAAACCTAACATTTTCAGGTGTTAGATTTTTAATGTATACAATGTGTGTACATTTTGGCATCCTTTGCGGTACATTGCATCCCTTCTGCAGATTGAATCAAGCTTCTGCTGTTTGCCTTCAACCTGGTGCGATCCAGATTTCCGATCCAGAACTTGCCAGGCGACCCTCAATATCCGTGGTCTTTAAAAACCTAACATTTTCAGTCTCAACAGTGTTACAGTTCCCCAGTGTGCCTGTCTCTCTCCTCCTTTTGATCACAGGTAAACTTTAAGGTAGAAGACAAAAACCAACTCACAGTAATTGTACTTTAAAAGAGGAATATTTAATCAAGATCAGCAAAAATCAAGCAAACATATCATGTTCTTCAGAAATAGCTTGAATATGTCCTTCTTCTTAGATAAATGGCAAGTTCCAGCTTTAATTAAAAATGTCCTCTGCATAAATAGGAAATAATTGAAATTAACACATGATCGTGGGCTATATTTCCACATGTTCAGAAGAAGAATGATGGCCAGATGTCTGGAGATAGCATGATGAAGGCATTGCAAATAAAGCTTCTATGCTTCCCCCTCCCTTGAAATTCTCCTTCAGCCCCCCAATATTAAAACATCCATTGAGCATTATTTAGAGATATGTCAACACAGGTCCTTTTCAACGCAATAGAGTGGAGTTATGTCTTGATATCTAGAATCATAAAATCATAGAATCAAAGAGTTGGAAGAGACCTTATGGGCCATCCAGTCCAACCCCATTCTGCCAAGAAGCAGGAATATTGCATTCAAATCACCCCTGACAAATGGCCATCCAGCCTCTGTTTAAAAGCTTCCAAAGAAGGAGCCTCCACCACACTCCGGGGCAGAGAGTTCCACTGCTGAACGGCTCTCACAGTCAGGAAGTTCTTCCTCATGTTCAGATGGAATCTCCTCTCTTGTAGTTTGAAGCCATTGTTCCGCGTCCTAGTCTCCAAGGAAGCAGAAAACAAGCTTGCTCCCTCCTCCCTGGCTTCCTCTCACATATTTATACATGGCTATCATATCTCCTCTCAGCCTTCTCTTCTTCAGGCTAAACATGCCCAGTTCCCTAAGCCGCTCCTCATAGGGCTTGTTCTCCAGACCCTTGATCATTTTAGTTGCCCTCCTCTGGACACATTCCAGCTTGTCAATATCTCTCTTGAATTGTGGTGCCCAGAATTGGACACAATATTCCAGGTGTGGTCTAACCAAGGCGGAATAGAGGGGTAGCATGACTTCCCTGGATCTAGACACTATGCTCCTATTGATGCAGGCCAAAATCCCATTGGCTTTTTTTGCCGCCACATCACATTGTTGGCTCATGTTTAACTTGTTGTCCACGAGGACTCCAAGATCTTTTTCACACGTACTGCTCTCGAGCCAGGCGTCACCCACTCTGTATCTTTGCATTTCATTTTTTCTGCCAAAGTGGAGTATCTTGCATTTGTCACTTGAACTTCATTTTGTTAGTTTTGGCCCATCTCTCTAATCTGTCAAGATCGTTTTGAATTCTGCTCCTGTCCTCTGGACTATTGGCTATCCCTCCCAATTTGGTGTCGTCTGCAAACTTGATGATGCCTTCTAGCCCTTCATCTAAGTCATTAATAAAGATGTTGAACAGGACCGGGCCCAGGACGGAACCCTGCGGCACTCCACTTGTCACTTCTTTCCAAGATGAAGAGGAAGCATTAGTGAGCACCTCTGGGTTCGTCCATTTAACCAATTACAGATCCACCTCACCGTAGTTTTGCCTAGCCCACATTGGACTAGTTTCCTTGCCAGAAGGTCATGGGGGACCTTGTTGAAGGCTTTACTGAAATCCAGGTACGCTACATCCACGGCATTCCCCGCATCTACCCAGCTTGTAACTCTATCGAAAAAAGATCAGATTAGTCTGGCATGACTTGTTTTTGATAAATCCATGTTGACTATTAGCGATGACCGCATTTGTTTCTAAGCGTTTGCAGACGACTTCCTTAACAATCTTTTCCAGAATCTTGCCCGGTATCGACGTGAGGCTGACCGGACGGTAGTTGTTTGGGTCATCCTTTTTTCCCTTCTTGAAGATTGGGACCACATTGGCCCTCCTCCAATCTGCTGGAACTTCTCCCGTTCTCCAAGAACTCTCAAAGATGGAAGAACCACCTTCTAGTTGGAACTTGTGGGCAGGAGATGGAAATGAGAACTACTTATCTGGTTTGAATTTTTTCAAAATCTCGTGTATAAGTTCTCCTTTTCCAGGCTTGACTTCACCCTGGAAGAAGAACATGATGGAGTGAAATGGGAGAAAACCATGTGCCACCTCAAGATTGCATCAGTTATTACAGTATCGGTGTTACAGTCAAAGGTCTGAAAACGAAAACCTGTTGTGACACAGCTGGATTCAGAGAGTGTTTCTGACGGGGATGATGGGACTCAGGTTCACAGTTTGGTACAAAATGTCCCTGCCATAGACAGTGAAGAAGAAGTGCAGTTTCCCACAGCAAGGCATGAGAGTGAAAATAGCCAGGTGCAGATTGAGGAGGACAGTTCTTTGCCTTGTTCTCAGCCTGATAATGAACAAGCAGGAAAACAGGCTGACGCTAACGAGGAGATTGACCTTGACCATATGGGAACTTTAGATCGGGCGGACCGATTGGAATTCCGTGTTCGAAGTGTTAGAGACCCTAAATTGGGTCTTCTTAGGTCCACATCATGGGAACATGTAAGGAAGGAGACAGTCCCAAAAAAAGATAAAAAAACAAGATTTATTTTAGTTTCTTCATGAAGAAGACGGACAGCCTGACAGCATACCCTTCAAGTGACTGCTGTGCCCCTCCTCTGTTTCTTCTGACTTTTTATACTCAAGTAATAGGTCATGGAAAGTACTCTCTTTCCAGCCCCTCTCCCTTGACCTTTTGATGGAAAGTACCTTCTTGTGCCTGCAGATTGCGCTTAACCACAACCTTTGGCTTAACCACAACACAACTGCTTCCTATGTAGGCTTGAACTTTGTATGACCGCTACATGTCACATCTTGTTTCTTAAAAACATTTTCTTCCGTGTTGCTCTTTTTCTACAGAGAAAGGGTATATTTCTCTTTTGCTGTTAATTTCATTCAAAGCCCCTTGCTTAGCATTTGCAAATTTCACTCAAAGACCCTTTCCAAAGGAGTAAGAGGATAGCAAACAAGAGGGAGGCCAGAGAAACACCTTCATGTTTTGCAAAGGGTATTAAACAGGGTGTTTGAGACCAGATCTTTTGTCAAAGCAACTTTGCGTTTACCTAAGGAGCTTGCCTAGGATCCTGCAGTCTTTGTGTTGATGGTTTCCAGGACTTTGTCATGTTCTCTTGGGTCTGGCTTTGCTGATGTCTATTGGATTATGCTTCAAGTGCTATGTTATCCTGATCTTTTGGAACATTAACCTTTGCTTTTATGAACTTTTTACCTTTTATTTTTAATAAACCATAAGGACTTCTGGCTGTGTGCAGTTTGGTGTTTTTCAGCAAGGTGAATCTACTCTGAGGTGCAACAAAGCCTGAGTTTCATGTATGTGCATCTATATAGTCCCCATGAACTCAGAAGCTCATGAGTACCTTTCTCTAAGTTTATGTTATGAGAAGGCTGAGATGACACCTCAGTCCAGAATCTTAACATGATGATGATGTTGATGTTGATGTTGATGTTGATGATAATTTCTTACCTGCCTCTCCTACCGGATCGACACAGAGAACAACATAGCTTAAATACATGAAAACATAAGACCATTGAAAGATTTATATTAAAATAATTACCATTGTTTATCAAAGAGCTGGGGGAAAGCTCCCAATGTTTCCCTGGAAGACAGCAACTCTATCGCCACCTAGTGACAACATTATATAATGGCATTATCCACCCCATCAGAATTCAGGCAGCCAGTGATTATTGCAAGGAGGAGAGAAAATGGGTTGCTTTCAATGAGATCTTGGGCACCTAACATTCCAGATTTCTGTTTCTCCTGTTGTTTTCTCATTCCTAGTTAGATAATATGAATGGAGGCTGCCTGAGGCTATAAGAGATGCTAGAAGACACTAAAACTACATGAAGGAGGATTGACAGCTGAAAAGTAGCAAAGCAATATGACAACTCTCTGTCGCAGCTCAGAGTAGAGTCACCTTGCTCCAAACACCAAACCACACAAAGGCTGATGGTTTTGTAGTTTATTAAAGAAAGGAAAAGTCTTAAATGCAAAAGTAAGTTCCTGTGCTGGTATGGCTGTACCAGGAGCTCCAACTTCTTTTCCTTTCTATTGAGTGTTTGCATGTATTCCAAGGTTCCATGCATTTTGCAATAAGGTGGCTTCCCTTGGTTTGCAATTATAGGGCTAATGACCCATCAATCATTGTTAAGTTTTGGTTCCGCCCCTTTCCCCAGGGTTCAGGAAGGAAAGGGAGACATTTTAGCTCAGTCTTATAGTTGAAAGCTTAGCTACAGGACGTGAATCTGCTCCACCTGTAGAGAAGCTTCGTTTCTTACAAAATTCCGGGGGAAAACAGTCCCAAAGCTGGGGAATTTTTGGGTGGCAGGCAGCATGATATACCCACATCATTCTCGGTTGATCTCTTTCCTCCTCGGGGGAAGTTTCGTATATTGCACGGTCCTGGAGGGGCTTCTCCGTGGCGATCCTCACAAGGGAAATCATTAACTGTGGCTCCTGGAGAAATCAGCAAGGAGAGAAGGCACAGGAGACAAAGGACAAGGGCGGCCTTCCTCATTGCTACTCAAAACACCCAACGTTGCACTCAGAGATGGGCTTAATCTTCTTTCTCTTCTTCTGGTTTCTATATCCAGCTCCTACCCGGGAGTCCTCTAATATTTATATCAAAATGACAAGTTGACCTTTCTAGTCTCACATCATTTGTGCTTTATATCATGATTGCAAGGAACGTCTTGAGCAGGTTTGCAAAAGAAAACGACTTTCCTCTTCCTCCTTTGCTCCACATGAAATGGCTTTGAGTCTTCCTTTTGCCAATCGGACCAGTATGGAAGGAACTTATATTTTCCTGCATGGCATGACTCCAGAGACATTAGGTTGGCTATAAGGATGTGCATTTATTTCCATTATATCCATTTCTTGGAAAGAGGAAGAGACAGATTCTTCTCTTAACCAACCTGCCTTAGATGTTCCCTGTGATAGCAATGCAAAGCAATCAGTGAGGATTATTTATTTATTATATTTATTTATTTACAGCTATTATATTCTGCCCTTCTCACCCCGCAGGGGACTCTGGACGGATTACAGTGTACACATATATGGCAAACATTCAATGCCAATTTTGACATATGACAGAGGCTATTTAACTTTTTTCTGGCCGCCAGGGGAGCTGTCGCTTTCATTGTCCGTCTGCGACACTGATGAAGTCCCTTCCGCATTCCCCGCATGCTTTTGCTGAAGTCTTTATGGCCTCATATATCAGTTAATGTAGCCTCCCCACACTTTAAGGTGGTACCTAATTTTCCTACTTGACAGATGCAACTGTCTTTCGGGTTGCAAAGGTCGACAACAGGCTACACAATTGGTTGGAAACCCACTCCAACCCGGGCTGGCTTCGAACTCATGACCTTTTGGTCAGAGTGATCGTAATGCAGCTGACACTCAGCCAAATGCGCCACAATCCCGGTCATGAGCAAACCAAAACAGTTGTATTGCATTAAACACAAACAAAACAAACAAACAAAACATAAAGTTTGCAAACTTGGTGTTCTATTAAATGTCCTTTGACCAGTATCTGGCCACTTGGAGTGCCTCTGGTGTTGCTGTGAGAACTTCCTCCATTGTGCATGTGGCAGGGCTCAGGTTGCATTACAGCAGGTGGTCTGTGGTTTGCTCTTCTCCACACTCGCATGTCAGACTCCACTTTGTGGCCCCATTTCTTAAGGTTAGCTCTGCATCTCGCTTTCTGTTCAGCACCTTCCAAGTTGCCCAGTCTTCTGTGTGCCCAGGAGGGAGTCTCTCATTTGGTATCAGCCATTGATTGAGGTTCTGAGTTTGAGCCTGCCACTTTTGGACTCTTGTTTGCTGAGGTGTTCCAGCAAGTGTCTCTGTAGATCTTAGAAAATTATTTCTTGATTTACGTCATTGGCATGCTTGCTGATACCCAAACCGGGGGTGGGTCAGAGATGTCACTGCCTTGGTCCTTTCACTATTGGTTGATACTCCCCAGCGGATGTCAGGTGGTGCAATACTGGCTAAACAGTGTAATTTCTTCAGTGGTGTAGGGCGCAGACACCCCGTGATAATACAGGACGTCTCATTAAGACCCACATCTACTGTTTTAGCGTGGTGAGATGTGTTCCACACCGGGCATGCATACTCTACAGCAGAGGGGAGATGTCTTCACTGTGTCTGGTTGTGATCCCCAGGTTGTGCCAGTCAGTTTTCATATGATATTGTTTCTATCACCCACTTTTTGCTTGATGTTCAGGCAGTGCTTCTTGTAGGTCAGAGCATGGTCCAGAGTGACTCCCAGGGATTTGGGTGTGCTGCAATGCTCCAGTGGGATTCCTTCCCAGGTAATCCTCAGAGCTCGGGATGCTTGTCTGTTCTTAAGGTGAAAGGCACATGTCTGTGTTTTAGATGGATTAGGGATCAGCTGGTTTCCCTGTAATAGGCAGTAAGAGCACCTAGAGCTTCGGAGAGCTTCTGTTCAACCATCTTAAAGCTGCACATCGCAAGTGTTGAACCTGACTCAGCACATAGAAGATGGCTTTGAAAGGCAGCAGATCACAGGAGCTGTCTTCATAGACCTGTCAGCGGCTTATGATACTGTGAACCACCGCCTCCTCCTGAGAAAAATGTATAATATCACAAAGGAATAACACCTCACCCGCCTCATAGGAAATCTGCTACAAAACAGGAGCTTTTTTGTTGATTTCCAAGGCCAAAGAAGCAGATGGCGAAAACAGATGAACGGCCTTCTTCAGGGGAGCGTGCTTGCCCCATCCATGTTCAACATCTACACAAATGACCAGCCACGGCCAGAAGGGACAGAGAGTTTCATCTATGCTGATGATCGTGCCATTACTGCACAAGCAGGGAGCTTTGATATGAAGATGTGGAACTAGAAAAGTCCATTCTATGACCTACTTATTGTCGAGCAATTTAGAATGGCTGTGGATAGAGATACCCAAACCATTGTGAGTTGCCTGGTGAGAAAGAGAAGCCAGTATTCCAGAATAAATCTCACCAAGTTGAAGAGAAAGCCACCAAGGTTTTTATTTTATTCCAGCTGGAAAGGATGACGATGGCAGTAGCCTGCCAAAAAAAATAAAAAATCAAAAAATCAACATACCCATTGGGCAGAGAGATACAATGTTTATAGCCTTCAGATTCAAAAATTCCCATGTCCCATGCCAGCAAGCCAGCAGGAGAGCCAATGGCGGCCTGAGCCCTGCTTTGGCTGCTCAGCCAATGAGGTGGAAGGGAGGCAGGCAATAGGGAAATAATGAAGAAATGTCTAGTTGTCAGGATTACTACCTCACCCGGTGGCAGAGTGGGTTAAACCCCTGTGCCGGCAGGACTGAAGGTTGCACGTTCGAATCCAGGGAGAGGCAGATGAGCTCTCTCTATCAGCTCCAGCTCCTCATGTGGGGACATGAGAGAAGCCTCCCACAAGGATGATAAAAACATCAAAATCATCCAGGAGACCCCTGGCCAACGTCCTTGCAGACGGCCAATTCTCTCACACCAGAAGCGACTTGCAGTTTCTTAAGTCACTCCTGACACGACAAAAAAAGGATTAAGGTTGTCAGTGTTTAGCATAAGTAGCCCGCAGAATGACTCTAGCCTTTGTAACTCTAAGTGTGATAAAGTAACTCATAAAAGAAAACATGAGTCTTTCACTTTAAGTAGAAAAGTATTCACTTCATATAAAAACAAGACAGAAGAATTGCTCTCACCAAAATGTAACATAAACAATATCTTTGGTGAGTTTTCTTCCTTCAATGGCGATATTCAGACTTGTAACAAAAACAATATATAGTCTCTCTTACTCAGTTGTCCGTAGAGTGACCTTGTCTTGCTGTCAATGATCTTTATCTTCAGGACGCTTGCAGAACTCCTCCCGGCACCAAACAAACGCTTTTCAGCTCAGAATGAGCCCTCAAGCAAAGCATGGGATGCAATACTCAAAGTACAAACACACAGTAGCATACTATATACATGAGATAACAATATACTCAGTTAACCCATCAATTAGCTGTGTCAGTTGCAACAGAAACAGCCCTGATCCTTTCCAAAATTTAGGAAAAGTAAGTTGCAAATCCTTAGTAGCAACAAAGGTGACCAATGTTTGCCAAATGACTGGGCAATAACCTTTAGGCTCTCAAGCCTAGCCAAGGTTATTGTTTGATTCTTTGGATTAATGTCTTGGTCTAGCTCTTAGAGCAGGGGTCCTCAAACTTTTTAAACAGAGGGCCAGGTCACAGTCCCCCAAACTGTTGGAAGGCTGGATTACAATTTGGAAAAAAAAAACATGAATTAATTCCTATGCACACTGCACATATGTCATACACAATACAACAATTAAAATTAAGAGCAATGTTAACAAATATAAACTTATTAGTATTTCAATAAGTGTGGGCCTGCTTTTGGCTGATGAGATAGGATTGTTGTTGTGTTGTGTGCTTTCAAGTGTTCAGACTTAGGTTGACCCTGAGCGAGGGCTGGGTAAATGACCTTGGAGGGCCGTATCCGGCCCCCGGACCTTAGTTTGAGAACCCCTGTCCTAGAGGCTAGATCCTTTGTTTTTACAGTCCTGAGATATGGAGTCCATTGAAGAAGTTAATGTTGGTTTCTGGCCGGTCAGGATTGACACAATGGAGAGGCTGTAGCAAAGTTCCTGGTTCCTCGCAGACAGGAAGATGCCCTTTGTGTTGAGTGATTAAAGTGTCCATAGATCCTATCATTCCAGGTTCCGAAACCTGGTCTGATAAGAGCCATTTACTTTATTGTCCATGCAAGTAGGCTTGTCCATGCAAGTAGGCCTGACCACCGTCTCCCAAAGCAGTTGCTCTACTCTGAACTTAAGAACGGAAAACAGAATGTTGATGGGCAGGAAAAAAGATTTAAAGATGGGCTCAAAGCCAACCTTAAAAACTCTGGCATAGACACTGAGAACTGGGAAGCCCTGGCCCTTGAGCGCTCCAGCTGGAGGTCAGCTGTGACCAGCAGTGCTGCAGAATTCGAGGAGGCACGAGTGGAGGGTGAAAGAGAGAAACGTGCCAGGAGGAAGGCGCGTCAAGCCAACCCTGACCGGGACCGCCTTCCACCTGGAAACCAATGCCTTCACTGTGGGAGAAGATGCGGGTCAAGAATAGGGCTCCACAGCCACCTACAAACCCACAAAAATAGTCATCAAGGAAGACCATCTTACTCGTCCAACGAGGGATCGCCTAAGTAAGTAAGTAAGTACTAAGCTTGATTAAATCCTTTTGTTAGGGGATCATCAACTCAGGAAGCGTGGGGGCTTCCAGATTCAAGAGTTGCTGGTTTATGAGAAAAAAAGGTTGCTTTCCTTCATATTTTCATATAAACATACATACACATAGGGGATAGGGAATGGGGCAAGGGAACATACAAGGAATTCATAGGAAGAGAGGGGGAATCATGCAGGGTCTAAGGGAAAGTCATGTCAGCCCCGCACAGTCCATAAAAGTTCATAAAGTTTGGGTTACAGGGGCATTGCCATGTGGGGCCATGGAAAAAGCCTTAGGTTCCGACATGCAGGAGAGATAGGGGATTATGGGATCATTCCAGCCTGGCGTCCTTGGCAAAACTATGATTTTGGACTATGTTTTACAGAGTCCTGGGGGGGGGGTCACCTCCGATCACATACCCACATCAAGTTGTACACAGATTACACAACATTGCTTCTTTAGGTCGGCGGTTTGAATCTTAGAAGTGAGGTGAGCTCCCGGTGTTAGCCCCAGCTTCTGCCAACCTGGCAGTTCCATGCAAATGTGAGTAGACCGATAGGTACCACACAGGTGGGAAGGTAACAGTGCTCCATGCAGTCATGCTGGCCATATGACCTTGGAGGTGTCTATGGACAACTCCGGCTCTTCGGCTTAGAAATGGAGATGAGCACCCAATCCCCCGAATTGGACACGACTAGTTTTAATGTTAATCTACAAATGCTTCTGTGTGTTTTCAATGAGTCTTGCAGAGTTTTTGAGAGCACAGACTTTGCTGGCACTCACTTTGATTGAAGCGAATTAAACTTCTGTTCCTTTGCTTTCAAAAGAAGTCATTTCAGAGCTTGGCACGTCGGGCCTCTGAACCTGTGGTTCTTGCAGAAGCTGAAATCACTCATGAGTGAGGTCTGCTCCCACGCATGCTTTGGAAACTATAAATCACTTCACATATCAATAAATCCCACAACAGAGGAGATGGCACCCAGATTTCTGGGGATAGAAATGAGCATTGCATAGGATGGGACTATAGCAATAAAATGGGACAATAGGGTAACAATTCCATAGTGTGCATCTCTCATTCCCCGCTTGGTTCACAGACTAACTTTAAGGCAGAAGACCAATACCAACTCACCGTAATTGCAGTCGAAAGGAGGAATCTTTAATCGAGATCAACAAAAATCAAGCAATCATTTCCTGTTCTTCAGAAATGGCTAATAAACTGCTTGAATATGTCATGAATGGCACGTTCCAGCTTTAATTGAAAATGTCATCTGCATAAATAAGAAGTAATTGAAATTAACACATGATCTGATCATGGGCTATATTTCCACACGTTCAGAAGAAGAATGATGGCCAGATGTCTGGAGTTGGCAAGATGAAGGCATTGCCCCCTCCCTTGAATCATAGAATCAAAGATTTGGAAGAGACCTCATGGGCCATCCAGTCCAACCCCATTCTGCCAAGAAGCAGGAAGATTGCATTCAAATCACCCCTGACAGATGGCCATCCAGCCTCTGCTTAAAAGCTTCCAAAGAAGGAGCCTCCACCACACTCCAGGCAGAGAGTTCCACTGCTGAACGGCTCTCACAGTCAGGAAGTTCTTCCTAATGTTCAGATGGAATCTCCTCTCTTGTAGTTTGAAGCCATTGTTCCGCGTCCTAGTCTCCAGGAAGCAGAAAACAAGCTTGCTCCCTCCTCCCTGTGGCTTCCTCTCACATATTTATACATGGCTATCATATCTCCTCTCAGCCTTCTCTTCTTCAGGCTAAACATTCCTTTGTTGGAATGTCCAGGATGAGAGAAAGAACTCTTGTCTGTTGGAGGCGAGTGTGAAAGTTGCAGTTGTCCACCTTGATAATCAACTAATGGCCTTGCAGTTTCAAAGCCTGGCTGGTTGCTGCCTAGGGGAATCCTTCCTTAGCATTGAATGGCATTGCGGCTTCAAAGCCTGGCTGATTCCTGCCTGGAGAAATCCTTTGTTGGGATGTGTTAGTTGATTAGCACTGAATAGGCTTGCAGCTTCAAAGCCTGGCTGGTTGCTGCCTGGGGGAAAATCCTTTGTTAGCACTGAATGGCCTTGCGGCTTCAAAGCCTGGCTGGTTGCTGCCTGGCTGATTCCTGCCTGGAGAAATCCTTTGTTGGGATGTGTTAGTTGATTAGCATCAAATGGCACCAAACTCCAAAACTCTGGATGACCTCTCCCAGTGGTTTCATATAGATGTTAAAAAGCATGGGGGACAGAATGGAACATTGTGGTACCCCACAGGTCAAAGGCCAGGGGTCCGAGCAGGTGTCCCCCAGCTTCACCAACTGGGAGTGGCAGTCCATGAAGGACCGGAGCCACAGCAAAGCCATGCCCCCAAGACCCATCGATGGGTAGTATCGAAAGCTGCTGAGATGTCCAAGAGAACCAGCAGGGTCACACTCCCCCTGTCCAGCTCCCTGCGGAGGTCATCCACCAAGGCGACCAAAGCCGTCTTGGTACTGTGACCAGGCCTAAACCCAGACTGTGGCTGATCCCATGGATACGGAGGGCCAATAGCATCATATACTTACATCATTCATATCAGATCTCTTCCTCATTTTAAGGCAGTTAAGCTTTTGGCACTCTTGTGGATTGGGATTTTCATGACAAAGATGACAAGCCGCTGTATATCTGGCTTCTGTCAACAGAGGCAAGGAGAGAAAGCACACGAGGCAAAGGACGAGACCTGTCTTCCTCATTTTTATTTCAAAAGCCCAGAGTTGCACCCAGAGATATTCTTCTGTCTCTTCCTTGGGTGCCTATATATGGCTCCCGTCTGCCTGTCTTCTGATATTTATACCCAGCGAAAAAGCCTTGGGACGTCAAGCGGACCTTTCCAGTCCCACGTCATCTTCTTTCTCCTCATTGATGCATCCCTTGACATAGTTTTCTAAGATCTACAGAGACACTCGCTGGAACACCTCAGCAAGCGAGAGTCCAAAAGTGGCAGGCCCAAACCCAGCACCTCAACCAATGGCTGATACCCAATGAGAGACTCCCCCCTGGGCACACAGAAGACGGGGCGACTTGGAAGGCACTGAACAGACTGCGCTCTGGCACCACGAGATGCAGAGCCAACCTTCAGAAATGGGGCTACAGGGTGGAATCCTCGGCATGCGAGTGTGGAGAAGAACAAACCACTGACCACCTGCTGCAATGCAACCTGAAACCTGCCACATGCACCATGGAGGACCTTCTTGCAGCAACACTGGAAGCACTCCAAGTGGCCAGATACTGGTCAAAGGACATTTAACCAACTACCAAACTCACAAGATGTGTATTTTTCTGTCTGTTTGCTTTGTTCTGTTAGAAATGTAATATATAATGGACTGGTTGCTCTGACACGACAAATATATAAATTGATGCATCATATCATGATCACAAGGAACTTCTTAAGAAGAAGAAACTGTCTCTTCCTCTCTTTCTCCATGCTATGAATGTAAAGGGGATGAATGAACACCCTTCGAGCCAACCTAATGGCTCTGAGGTCATGGCGTAGAAGAAAATATGAGTTCCTTCCATGCCGAGCTGATTCACAAAAGGAAGAATCAAAGCCATTTAGTGCAGAGAAAGAGAGGAAGAGACATGTCCTTCTCTTTGGCAAACCTGCCCAAGACGTTCCTTGCAATTCTGATATGAAGCAGACAGAAGATGACGTGGGACCAGAAAGGTCCTCCGCTTGTCATCCCCAGACTTTTGTTGTTTTTGCTGGGTTTGATATAAATATCAGTGGACTGCCAGATAGGAGCTGGATATAGAAACTGGAAAAGGAGACAGAAGATTGGTATGAATACATTTCCTTGTAGTCATTCTATTGTTTCTGGGGCCATGCCATCCAGGAAAATGTTGAATTTCGCCTGTGGAGGGCTGATTCAGAGCAGGAAGAATCCAAATCATTTAGTGTGGAGACCAAGGGAGAAAGAGACAAGTGGGGTGTTGTGTGTGGTTTCTGTCACTACTAAGAGTTTACTATAGGCTTTTCCCAAGTAATAATAGGTATCAGAACCAGTTTGTTACTGCAGTAGAGCATCTGTTATGGTTTAGCTGCTTTATATTTAGTATTTTATTTATATTTAGTTCATATCAACATACTATATAAAACAAAGCATTGAGCTTGCAAACGTTGCTGCTAGGATGGAAGCAAAGAGAGAAGGAAGATAGGACAGAAAGAAAAAGGGAAAGAAAAAGGGAGGAGAAGGAAGAAAGGAGAGGAGGAAAGAAAGAGAGAGGGAAGGAAGGATGGAAGCAAAGAGCCAAGTAAGGAAAGAAAGAGGTAAAGAAGGAAGAAAGAGAAAGCAAAAGGGAAATAAAAAAGGAGGGAAAGGAAGGAAAGAGGTAGAGAAGGAAGGAGAAAAGGAAAGAAGGAGAGAGAGAGAAGGAAGGATGGAAGCAAGGAGTGAAGGAAGGAAGGAAAGAAAGAAGTAGGGAAGGAAGGAGAGAAAGCAAAGGGAAAGAAAAAAAGGAAGGGAAGGAAAGAGGTAGAGAAGGAAGGAAGAAGAGAAGGAAAGAAGGAGAGAGAGAATGCAGGATGGAAGCAAAGAGCAAAGGAAGGAAGGAAAGAAAGAGGTAAAGAAGGAAGAAAGGAGAGAAAGCAAAAGGGAAAGAAAAAGGGAGGGGAAGGAAGGAAAGAGGTAGAGAAGGAAGGAAGGAGAGAAGGAAAGAAGGAGAGAGAGAATGAAGGATGGAAGCAAGGAGTGAAGGAAGGAAGGAAAGAAAGAGGTAAAGAAGGAAGAAAGGAGAGAAAGCAAAGGGGAAATAAAAAAGGAGGGGAAGGAAGGAAAGACGTAGGGAAGGAAGGAGAGAAGGAAAGAAGAAGAGAGAGAATGAAGGATGGAAGCAAAAAGTGAAGGAAGGAAGGAAAGAGGTAAAAAAGGAAGAAAGGAGAGAAAGCAAAAGGGAAAGAAAAAGGAAGGGGAAGGAAGGAAAGCAGTAGAGAAGGAAGGAAGGAGAGAAAGAAAAAGGGAAATAAAAAAGGAAGGGAAGGAAGGAGAAAAGGAAAGAAGGAAGGAAGGAAGGAGAAAAGGAAAGAAGGAGAGAGAGAAGGAAGGATGGAAGCAAAGAGGGAAGGAAGGAAGGAAAGAGGTAAAGAAGGAAGAAAGGAGAGAAAGCAAAAGGGAAAGAAAAAGGGAGGGAAAGGAAGGAAAGTGGTAAGGAAGGAAGGAATTGTTTTCTTATTCCCATTTCTTCTGTGTGTACCTTGTCACCTTCCTTTATCTTTGTTATAGCTCTCGATTCTTTCTTCCTTCTTAGTTTTCTCGCCAACCAGGCTCCCAGTTTATTTGCGTTTTGAAAATAGTCTGCTCTTATGAATTTCAGTTGATTAACTCTCTCTTCTAGCTTTATCTTCTTTTGGTTTATTTGCTGCCACCACCTAAGCCACCTTAGGATGTTAAAAATGAGAATTGATGGATTTTGAGGACCAGATCATATCTATTCTGGACCACCTATTGTGTCTTCCCGAAAAGTACGTATAATCTCTACCCTTGTTGTTTTGGGTTTGCCAGGTGTCTTCCAGATCCCATTCATCTTTAAGTTTCAAGAATTTCATGGGAAGGGTGTTAAGTTTGTCTCCTTTGTTTTTCTTTTCAACCTTACTTTTGTCCCAGTTACTATTTATCACCCCATTAAAGTCGCCTAACAGAATTATATGGTCTTGTTGTGTTTTGTGAATTTTCTCATTCAGAATGGTTAAGAATTTGGTTTTTGGACCATTTGGTGCGTATAGGTTGCAAATTAATATGTTTTTATTTCCCTGTTTTATTTTTATACCCACAATT
The DNA here is from genome assembly GCF_025583915.1 of Anolis sagrei ordinatus. Lineage (NCBI taxonomy): Eukaryota > Metazoa > Chordata > Lepidosauria > Squamata > Anolidae > Anolis > Anolis sagrei. The sequence continues at coordinate 199,463,861 of NW_026847549.1, forward strand.
CTCCCTTCCGTATCCTTAAAAGCCAGTTCTGGAGCTAGTCTCTCTCTAGCATATATGATTACACCTCTCTTTTTTCCCATCGTGAATGAATGGAATTCTTTGCCCAATTCTCTGTTTATTAAATGGGCTGCATGTTTTTGCGCCGTGTGTGTCTCCTGTAGGGCTATCAGATGGTAATTACCCTTCTTAATCTTATTAAATAGCTTCCTTCTTTTAACAGGCGAATTGAGACCATTTATGTTGTTGCAAAATATTTTTATTTCCCTCATACATTCACTCGTTTTTCCCATCTTGTTCATCTTGTTCATTTCCGGTTCTTCCTGGTCCATTTCCGCCATCCATAAGCTTTGTATTGGGTTCCCTTGTTTCCAGTTTTTGTTGTTTGTTGTAATCCGGTGAGCTAAGACGGCGTTTCTTCTGTCTTCCCCCTAGTAGTCTGTGGTCCGTTGGCCACTTTTCCAGATCCTTCATGAAGATTTCGTAGAAGTCCGCAGCTTTTTCTTCGCTTGTTAGCCAATGTTTTTATTCTTTGCAGGACATCATCAAACCTTCTGGTTTTTCCCACCTGAACCTAATGTTGGCTTTTTAAAGTTCGTCTGACAGGAAGAAGTATTTCCTTCTTTTGGCAATCATGGATTGGGGATATTCTTCCATAACAGTCACTTTGTTGTCTTTGTAGAAAGGAGGTGAATTGCTGCTAATCTTCAGTACTTCATCTCGAGTCTTTTTTTAAGTAAAATGTACTATTGTATCCCTCAGGGTTCTGTTTGTTTTTTTTTGAGAAATTCGTCGAAATTCTGTAAGTTCTGTCTATCTCTAATTCCATCTCTTTTTGTTCTTTGTGGAGCATAGCCACAGTCATTGTAATAATAATTGGTCTCAGGTCTTCATTTGGTTCCTCTATGATGTTCCTGTATCTCAGTTGGGACTCCAATTCTTTCATTTCCAATCTTTCTTGCATTTCTTTGGTTCTTGTAATTTCCAATTCTAATTTCTTGATTTTTTGGTCTAGTTGTTTATGGGCCTCTTTGGATTTTTCCTTGTCTTCTTTGATTGTCTTTATGTCGGTAGCCATGTTGTTCATCTCTTCTTTTATGGAGCAAACCTCGGAGGTAAGTTCCTTTTTTAGGGATTGTAATTCTTCCTGGAGGTTCTTCTGCTGTGTTTCTTGTTTTGTTTCAAACCTTTTAAGGTCCTTTTGGAGTTCATCCTGTTTTTCTGCTATCTTCAGAATTTCTCTTAGTATCTCTTTGTTGATCGATTCTTCCGCCGCTGAACCCTTTCTTGTTTGACCTTTAGTGTCATTGATTTCCATAGTTTCCTTTACTTCCTAGCTTTCCTTGTCGGATTTCTCCGGCTTCGTCTTGGGGGTCGTCATTTTGTATCTGTTAGTTTTATGATGTTTCCCTCGCTTACTGTGTTAACTTGAAGTTGAATTGAAAAAGGCAGTAGGGCGGAAGATTCTTGATTGAATATGATGTCTCTAAATCCGTTTAGTAGGGTTATTGATTGTGGATGTATCCTTAGTGATCCTTCCCTTTAATTTCACTGTTCCCTTTGTTTCTTCGGTTCTCTTTGTTTCTCCCTCTTTAGCAGGCTATGCTAGAGATGGTGAAGAGGGAGGGAAGGGACACTAATAGGTGCAGCGGAGGATGAGCGGGGAGGGGGTAGGTTTATTTGGTGGATGGGGGGGTTAAACTTGTGGATCTTTAAAGTCCTTCGCAAAAGATTTTCAATCTTCTCTATCTCTCCCTCTTATCCTCTTTTCATTTCTCCCAATATGTGGGGGTGGGGGTGGGAAGAGTATTGTTGGGTAGTGCGGTATAGAGTAGGGAGGGGGTAGGTTCACTGGATACTGTTTGCCACTGAAGTCCTTCACAATAAATTTCCAGTCTTCTCT
>NW_026847549.1:199467972-199516590 GCF_025583915.1 Anolis sagrei ordinatus
AAACTATTTTCTTCTCAAGCTTGGCTGGTTTGTCAGAGAGCAAGGTGAAGCTAATCTGAGACGCAACAATCATACACATGAATATTGGTCTCATTTATCTAAGGGCATATCTACACTGATAATTTAGCATTAATTGGAGGCGGTGCAAAAGCATGATGTCTTGATGGCACATGGAACAGAAAAGTGCTAGAGTGCACTTTTGAGGCCTTAAAGTGGAATAAACAAAATCCTGTGATCCTCTGATTTAAGGCCTCAAAAGTGTGTTCTTGCACATGTTCCTCCATGTGCCATTAGGATACCCATCACAGCTAGGATATATCTGTAGACTTTATGACACCTAAATAGTTGTGATCTCATATTGATTACTAACAGTGAGAAATATTAAGTTGTATCCAGAGTTTTATGGTTTTAGTGGAAGTGTCCTTGAGTGGAATTCTGCACCTTCTTCTGGTGGAAAGGGAGCAGCAGGAGTTTGGCAACCTAAAATATTCACATACATGTATTTAACACCCATCTTTTTTCCTAGTAAAGCAACAATTCAAGGTGTATTTACTCGTAATTAAAAAAATATAATATCTCTAGCTGCTAGTTCTTACAAGTGGACATCTTCCTTTGCTTTCCACAAATATTGTGGTAAGTTTGAAATATTTTAGCTGCTTTTACCTGTAAGGTTTTTATTTCATTTTCCAACTCACCCTCATCCCAAGAGTGGAATGACTATAATAGGACCAAGAAAAACCCTCAGCTGAAGTTCTTAAACACCAAACACATACTCTCTCTCTTTATGTGTGTGTGTGTACTGTATATATGCATAAAATCTTAGGAACTGTTTTCTATTATGCAGATTCTGATTTCCTACAAGGATTGTATTACTGGTCTACTTCTCTGTAGGTTCTCCAATGGAAAGTGTGTGGAAATAGAACTGCCCTATCCTATTTCATGAAATAAGAGCTTTAAATCAAGTAATCCAATATTAATTCTTGTATGAAAAAAATATAATTTTTGTGAACCTTACTTTATAGTTTTGAGGTTGTATATATAATGGGCCTGATGCATCAGTGGGGATTTGATTCTAAGACCCCATATGGATATTTTAAAAATGGATTATCATGTCCCATATTATTAAATGGTAGTGACATATATGTGCACATTCCAGAATGTTTATGTTCACATCACCATCATCTAATATTATGGAGCATGAAGATCCACAGTGGTTAGAATTAATGGATTGCAGCCTGCAAATCCTGGGAGCCCACTGTTTTTTATTTTTATATTATTATTATTTTACCATCACAAAAACACAGTATGTCACAGAAAAAGATATATATGCTGGATGCCGTATCACAAAATCACCAGTCAAACACTTCCCAAGCGTCTAAGACTGTGTGATGTATTTTCGAATGATGCATGTAGATCCAAGTAAGGTGGCCTTTTGCAGTTAACAGATCATGATTTTGTCAATGTTTATTGTTTCCAAATGCCATCTGAGGTCTTTTGGCATGGCACCCAGTGTGCCGATGACCACTGGGACCACCTATACTGGTTTATGCCAAAGCCTTTGCAGTTTGATTTTGAGGTCTTGATAACAGCTGTCACCTGGTGTGACGACATCAATTATATCCAAACTTTTTTCTTTTCCATAACCATGATGTCTGGTGTATTGTGTTCCAAAACTTTGTCAGTCTGGATTTCAAAGTCCCACAGTATTTTTGTGTGTTCATTTTCCACTACCTTTGCAGGTTTATTATTATTATTATTATTATTATTATTATTATTATTATTATTATTATTATTTTCATAATCATCTTAAAATAACTTTCATGTATACATTTATTTTAAATGTACCTCCTTTGTAGGTGGTCAGCTGGGGGAAAGGAAAACAGTCTTTTAGTACAATCCTCTGCATTTTTATTCAAACCCGTCCAGTGTATTCAATGCCTCTTTACTTCCTAGTAGACATGTAGAGACTTGCCTCCTCAATCTCTTTCTGCTGGCATTACTCTCCAATGATTATTTCAGCTTAACCAAATGGCAAGTGCTTCCTTTCTCCTCACATTTTACTATTAAAAAGCTTTCAGCCCAGGTTTTCAAAGAAGAAAGTCTTAGGAGTTTTGTATGCATCGAAACTCAATAATAATTGTGTTATGTTTACAGACAGCATTTCCAAAAAAAACGGAAAAGGAAAAAAAGGTTAAGGACAAAAAGAACACAGCACTAAAGTGTTTACAGCCTGACTTTGAAGAGGCAGCTGATGTAGTTCTGCATTTGAAGCTAATTGTCTGTGGAACTTTTGACATTGGAAAAAGAGAAAAAGAGAAAGAGAAAAAGAAAACACAGAAGTTCCATTGTGAATTTTCTTCACTAGGTTTGTGTGTGTGTGTGTGTGTGTGTGTGCTATTACTGTACATCTCTTTTAGAACAACAGAACCCTCTTACATCCACTCTTCCACCTGCTTTATTGGTACATAATATTTTTTTCAAGGTGCATTTTCCAAGGAATAAAGCAAAACCTTTCCACCTAGACTTATAAGTGCAGCCATCACTACATGCCTACCGTCAGACATGTAAAGAAAGCATGTGAAGATGTATTTGTAACGCAACTATTGTTGACGGCAGAAAAAAGAACAAAGTGTGCTTCTCTTGGATGGAGGGAAATGCATTCCTTTCCAGTACTCCTGAAGAATGATTTACCCATTTTGAGAACATCCATATTTTCATATTTTGAGGGAAGCATCTCATGAGCATCTCCCTATCTCAACTTTGTGTGTGTGTGTGTGTGTGTGTGTGTGTGTCAGTGTGTGAAACATAGTTCTTTGCTGAGAAAGAAGATAGCATATATACCAACATGGGATGGGAGCCTTAACATAAAGTAGGTTTAGATATTTCAGTTGCTTGAGATTAATCCTCTCATTATTGCACCACCTGACATCTGCTAGGAAATAGCAGCCAATAATGAAAGGACCAAGGCAGTGACATCTCCGACCCATCCCTTGTTCGGATATCAGGCAGTACCCCAATGCCTTAAATCTAGAAATTGTTTTCTAACATCTACAGAGATACTCTCAGGAACACCTCAGCAAGCGAGAGATCAAAAGTGGCAGGCTTAAACCTGGAACCTCAATCAGTGGTTGATACCGAATGAGAGACTCATACCAAGGCACACAGAAGACTGGGCAACTTGGAAGGCACTGGATAGACTGCACTATGGCACAATGATATGCAGAGCCAACCTTAAGAAATGGGGCTATAAAGTGGGGTCTACAACAAGCAAGTGTGGAGAAGAGCAAACCACAGACCACATATTACAATGCAGTCTGAGCCCTGCCACATGCACAATGGAGGACCTTCTTATATCGACACCAAAGGCACTCCAAGTGGCCAGCCACTGGTCAAAGGACATTTAATATAATGACGAGTTTTTAAACTTTGTGCTTTCTAAATACATTACAACGGTACCCTCGGTTCGCTTCCGATATGATAAATAAATAAATAAATTCTCTAATTCAGACTATATAGCGGTTGTGATGATAGGGAGATGCAGGTGGGTACAACCCACAGATTAATGACACTTTGGGGAGGGTGTTGCAAAGGGGGTATTTGGGAACAGAGGCGGCCCTAGGTAATTTTCAACGGTAAGCAAACAGTATTTTGGTGCCCTCCCCCCCCCAACCAATCACTGATATATATTTTCTATTCATCGTAGGAGTTCTGTGTGCCATATTTGGTTCAATTCCATCATTGATGGAGTTCAGAATGCTCTTTGATTGTAGGTGAACTATGCATCCCAGTAACTACAACTCGCATATGTCAAGGTCTATTTTCCCCCAAGAGCACCCTTGGGCAAAATCAACTATACTGCAAGTGCTTACTTTGCGTAATGGGTTGAGCCGCCCCTGTTTGGGAGTGTCCTCTGCACCAACTTCCATGCACAACAGCTCACTTCTATGGCCATTTCCAGACAGAGGCATGAAAAGAGATCCAAGAGGGTATTTGATATCCAAAAAGGATATATTTAATATCCAAAAGAGAGACGTTGCCAACAGGATTTTATGGCATAGAATCTGACTTTTGGGAAGCAGAAAGGACACACAATATCTTGCCCATTTAAATCACCTGGACCAATTGCACAATCCTGTGCGTTCTTGTCCAAAAGTAAGTCACAGTGTATTGCATGACAGTAAACCTGTACTGGTCTTGCAGCTCCCCCACAATTTCATCATGCAGTTAAGTACAATTGATTTCAATCGGAACTAATCATGACTAAATGTTTCTAGTCCACTGTCTCACTCCACTTCAGCAATCTGTTCTTAGTGTGAGTAACTCTGATGAATATACTGAACTTAGCTGGCTGGAATTGCGCTCTCGTTCATTTTAACAAAGAGAGATGATCCACATGCTGATGTTTCCATGCATGATTTAGCTCCCTCTGCCAGCCAAGCATGGAAAATATCTTATGTGCACACAGGTTTCTCGAGCAAGCCATTTACAGTAGCTCTAAAAACAAAAATCCTTTATTTTTTCTCTCAGATAGATCCAATTTTACATATCTGTAGATAACTCCATATCTGTAGATAACTCTCATTGAGCAGATATTAGAGCTAGCTCAAGATATGTTGCTCCTTGAGGCAAAAGAAAGGATGCCTAACTGGACCAGCTGTGGGACAATGTCCTACAATGCAAACGAAACAAGGACCCTATGTATCTTAGGTGGTTTAGTGCACTGAGATCTGTTTTCCAACAGAAAACAATAACATCATGTCTCAAGAGAACCATCTTTGATAGAGATAAGTGTTAGGAGACAATGAAGCAACATTGTTCCCCAGGTGACTTTGGAGGGAAACAACCCAATTGCCCCCAACTTTCCCTGGGCTCTCTTAAACTCAAGGGAACCTTTGTAGACCTTGAAATTAGGTTCTAGATCACCCCCAATTAGTGCTTTCTTAAGCCTAAACATCCTGGGGTCAAGAAATATGACAAAGTTGCTTGTGGAGAACATAAGGATATTTGTGGAACAAAAAAATGGACAGCAAGGGACATTGCAGGATATGCCATACCCATCCCTGTTCAAGATGGTTACTGAATGTGATGCTTTACCTACTGCGATGGTTAGACCTGGGAGAAGCTCAATATCCAGAATGCTGAAAATTAGTAGTAATTAGTAGTAATCATGTATTTCATAGTTCCATTCAAGTACATAAAGCAATTAGCTTCCTTTTTTCACTCTATTAAATTGATCATGAGTGTTAGATAAGGATCTTCTATTCACCTTGCAACGTGAATTCAATCACGATGACATCAGTTCAGCACAAATTTGGAAAAACACGACAGCATATAACTCCATGTATTTATTAATATCTCATCTTACAGGCTAATATAAAATTATTAAATATGCAAATCTCTTGCACTCAACAACTTCGGTTTCTCTGTGTTTATCTATTGGCTTAGCAACACAGCAATATTTAAAATACACACAGAATATTAGAAGTAGGTTGACGAAAGAATACATGGTAAAGGGAAAATTGTTCATAGTGAGATAAAACTAATATTGCTCAGGGAAATATAAGGAACAATGAAAAGATCTTAAATATTGGACTTCTTTGTTAAAAAGAACATTTGGAATTGATCAATCAGAAAAAAATGATTCAAATAGCTGGACTGGCACAGATGAGAACATTTTTCCTGAATGCTCTGATCTGTTGTGGCGCTTCCATAGACTGCCTACATCTTTATTCCTGCTGCTCTTCCAGTCCCCACATTTGAACTTCTCCCATCTCTCTCTTTTTTATCCATAGCCCCGCTAGGTTGTAGCAACTTTAGTCTGAATTTGTGCCACAATGGCAGAAATGCTTATTACCCATTAGGCACTTTGGATAGATAGGAATGAACATTGATCATGTAGCCATGGACAATGAAATAGAAACTCTGGGCTACTGGTTTAATCTAGCAATTCATCCCAATTTTTTATGTCAGGAGTGACTTGAGAAACTGCAAGTCACTTCTGGTGTGAGAGAATTGGCCATCTGCAAGGACATTGCCCAGGGGACACATGGATGTTTTATCATTCTGTGGGGCGCTTCTTTCATGTCCCCGCATGCGAAGCTGGAGCTGAGAGACGGGAACTCTTCCTGCTCCCCAGTTCAAACTTTTCAGTCAGCAGTCCTGCCAGCACAAGGGTTTAACCCATTGCGCCTCTGGGGGCTCCTAATCCCATGAAAGTGGCACTACACACTGACAAGAGAATGGGCTCTCACCACCCCCTGGTATGGATGATGTTACCAAAGCTAAATATTCAACCAGAACTTCTGTATGGTAGGTACTCCTGATCATGTGGAAGTCTACCTTTGTACCATGCTCAGATTTAGAATTCTTGTTGCAAAAAAACCCATGCCAACATATGCAGTTCCAAGAAAAAGGAGCAAACACATGTCCGACTATGAAGGTGGTGATAAAAATTCAGAAAGGATAAATCAAGTGTGATTGATCTAACAATAGCATGAACCACAACTTAAAAGTAATGATTTAAACATCTTAAAAACAGTTTTTAAAACAGCAAAACAGCTTTTTAAAATCAATTTCATTAAAAACATTCAGTTTTTGAAAGCATGCTGCACCCTCTCAAACCTTTTCACAAATGAAAGCCAGGACATATGTGGCCAAACAAAATTAGACTGTGGTCAGATTAGCAAATGAGGAAAAATATACATGCTAGAAGAGGTAGCAATTGTTTGTGCCTGGATCCACTGTTGAGTTAATTTAGCCCAAGCTACTTTTGCACTTTGAACTCAGGATGCAGCAACAGCAGTAAGCCAAAGACAAGAGGAAAGCTGGAGGAAGAGCGAGCAACCAACTTATTGAGCACACAGAATGGCAGAGAATTACCATAGTTAAAACAGTCCCTGCTAAATTAGGACAGTTGGAGGATATTTGCCTGATAATGAAAGAGGACAAGAAGGTTCCCTCAAAAGAGAGCCACCAAGAAGACCCTGTTTCAACAACTGTGAAAAGCACTTCTGCTAATGACTCACTCCCTGCCTAATGCAATAAACATATGAAAGGTACTCTGGAAAGATGGGTGAAGAGATACAGTCAAGATCTAAAAGTAATGCTTTATCCTCCATCTGAGTTATTGTGCTGGGTTTCCATAGGTTCTGGCTGTATAAGAAAGCTTCATGGATGCATTGCCATGACTAATTAGTGATTGTGGAAGAAGTGTGATACCTGAGTAGAAGACTGTTCAGTTGTAGGTGGCATGTATTGCATTGGAGGTCTATTATGAAAACAGGTCTTCCTTTCTTTTGACTTCCATATTGAAGCAAGATTATGCCCAGGCATGGACTTGCTAACTGGTTGCAGGAGTGTGCCATGACATCATCAAATTGCATTGCACTAGAGCAGTGGTTCTCAACCTGTGGGTCCCCAGATGTTTTGGCCTACAACTCCCAGAAATTCCAGCCAGTTTACCAGCTGTTAGGATTTCTGGGAATTGGAGGCCAAAACATCTGGTGACTACTCTAGAGTGACAGTCATTACACAAGAAAATAATACATAGCTCTCTGAAAAGCATTTAACAAAACAGACACATGACACCAGTGTTTGTTCCAGTAGGATACTAACCACAGAGAGCTGCTTTATAGGGCAGGGCATTAATGATGATCCTTCTTCAGTGTCATAAACCAGAGAATTGTTCAGTTAACTCTGATAAAGGAAGAGATACTAGGGATTGGAATAGAATTTTCCATATGAAAAACACATGTTGGGTGTGAAACTAAGACATCGCCTTCAACCAATGACATTGCAATTAAACATATCTTGTAATTTCACATTTGCATAAGATGATTGTCGCCCATTACAGATAGCTGTCCTGGGGGCTATAATCTAAATTTAATATAGAGAACTATAATTTGAACTATCAAATAAATGAAATGTTTCTGGGCTTTAATGTGGCTTAAAAATGTGTACAGTGAGGTGGTAACTTAGTACGGGGCAGAGAGATACACTGGATTTATCTCACACACCCCAAAAAAACCCCACACGGAGTTGGACCCTACTACTACCATGCCATGAAATTTGTGAAAACATAGAAGTCTACAGTTCATTTATCCTAATTCTAGAGACAGAAGAGAAGGTTCAACATCAGTAGTCATCACCAGTTTTGTTTCCATTGCAGAGAAATTTCTTTACGTTTTCTAACTTGAACCACACATCAGAAGAATGCTAAAATCTAATTGATTATCCACGCAGTGGTTTCTGTCTTCTTTAATACACCTCTTTAGAATTATGTCACAGTGCAGTTATATTTGGATCACAAAACCTAAGGACGTATATCCCTTGAAGATGGATAAACATCAAAATGGGTGTCTGTTCACAACAGGAAATCATTAACACCAATTTTATTAATGGAGAGAGACGAAAGATCTAAAGCAGACAATATTCCTCCAGGCCATAAAAATAAAAGGTAAATAAATGAATCGTGGGGATAGAAAAGCGAAACAAAATGATTTAATCAGAACATAAAGTATGACAGTCATCACACAGCAGTTCATTTTGCTTCATAGCCTCAGACAAATCTGAAACAGTGAAGACCAATTAACTTGATCTGTAAGAAATCAGTAAGAATAGAATCAATGCCCAGTGCAAAACTAGCTTTCATTTATGATTTCTCTTGTTTTTCCATTGCTTTTAGGAGGAAGAGTGTTGTGCAAAGAGGGATTGAACCAAATCCATAAACAGAGTTTGAGAAAGTTATTCTTCATACTACAGCTTTCAGGATCCATCAACCAAGTGGCCACAGGCTGAGTGGATTCTGGGAGTTGTCATTCAAAAAAATAAATAAAAATTTCACAATCCTTAAATTTGAGTGTTACTTAGCCCAATAAATTATATTACTAGGAATTATGCATACATCAGAATTAGATGATGCAGTCCTGAAGGAGTACAATTACTATTTTGTTGTTGTTGTTTTAGTTCTTTTTCTTTTTTTTGCCATCAAGCTGGCCTCAATTTATAGTAACCCTATGAATAAGCAATCTTGAAGTCCCGCACTCTCAGGGCTATAGCTTTCTAGACTAAGAGGTCATCTACACTGGCCAGTTATTGTGGAGCCATTTCACAGCACAAATGCTCCGGACTAACCTCATAGTCTTCATAGGAATCCATATACTCCATGCTCAACCCACGGCGGCGGCAGGACAGAGTCTCTACGGTCCAGCTGCACCCATTCCTGTCCACTTTAGCTCACTCACCCTCCAGGGGTACTGCAATATTTATACATCCCATGACTTGTTTTACAATTTCTAACTTTCTTTTTTTTTTCATAAGACCTGAGCAAACTTACTGAGGAAGACTAGACACAAACTGAGGTGTGAGGTGAACAGACTTTAAGCTTGCTAGACCTACTTGTTACCCAGGTTACAGTAATCAGAACCTAGTCTGACTCATATATGCTAAACTCAGCCCAGAAGGCCAGAAACTTATGGTTACCATCAGAGTTAAGTTCACAAGTCCAAGTAGATAGGGAAGGAAGAAAGGAAGGAAGGAGTGGGGGAGATTTTGAACATCCAGGTGACAACAAGAAACTCTTTGTCTTCAGAGGGTCCCAAAATTGCAAATGGAATCTTTACTATGTTTGGATTGCCCTTACAGGATTGCATTATATCCTGCAATTCTGTAAAACTGGGGTTATATTTCTATCAGCTCTTTCCAGTGGTCTCTCTTGATATTTCACAGCATCTTATTTTTATTTGCTATTTTAGCCTTTTATTTTTTTTTTTAAGAAAAACAAATGTTCTTGTTTCAGTCATTTAACAGCACCCACTTTCCCCATAATATTTCTCTCTGTCGCTCTGTCTCTCTGTCTCTCTCTCTCTCTTCAGAAACTCTTGTCTCTTTCAGTTTGTAGATCTGCTAACAAATTTGTCTGATGCCTCTGCTCAACATATTCTTTGTTGGCACTCTCACAATGGTTGTTTTGAATACTTCCATGTTCCAAAGTTTTAGCCTGATCTAATTAAATAATAGCAATTATATTAACAGAACAAGTTCTAAGCATGTTTTGATTTATTCTTTGTTCTTCCACTTACATTATCGTGGTGACACCATATCATTATCATCCAAGATTATCCTGCACAAATTTTCCTTGCAATCAGATTTCCTGCTTTCTGTAATATTAATCATGGTGTCTTTCTACAAGCAATGGTGGTGAACTTCCTACTGCCAGAAATCAGTTTCCAAATTTATTTATTTATTTATTTACCACACTTTTATCCCGCCCTTTTCAGCCCGAAGGCGACTCAGGGAAGCATACAGATTGGCAACGATTAGGTGCTGAACACACATAAATACATTGTTTAAAACAGGCTAAATCACATAATAAAATTCATATAAAAACAATTTAAAACTGTAAAATTAATGACTTCCAGGTTTAAATCCATGTCCATTTACATCTTTAAGCCGTTTCATATTTATTTATTTTGCAGGGATTGCATTTGAATGGTGGGCAGAGCCAGAGATGAAAAGGTGAGGTCAAAAAGAACAATAATATTTTAGCTTAGACCTTCCAGTAACTAAGGGTGTATCTACACCAGCAGCCAAGTCACAGTCCCTCAAGCTGTTGGAGAGTTGGATTATAATTTGAAAAAAGTATGAATGAATTCCTATGTACACTGCACATATCTTATTTGTAGTGCAAAAAACACTTTAAAACAATACAATAATTAAAATGATGAACAATTTTAACAAATATAAACTTATTAGTATTTCAATGGGAAGTGTGGACCTGCTTTTGGCTGATGAGATAGGATTGTTGTTGTTGTTGTTGTTGTTGTTGTTGTTGTTGTTGTTATGTGCTTTCAAGTAGTTTCAGACTTAAGTTGACCCTGAGCGAGGGCAGGGTAAATGACTGTATCTGGCCCTCGGGCCTTAGTTTGAGGACTCCTTATCTACACTGTAGAATTAATGCAGTATGGCACCAATGTAGCATCACTCAATGCTATGGGATCCCAGGATTTATAGTTTGGTGGGGCATCAGCATTCTTTGGCAGAGATGACTAAAAACCTCGTAAGACCACAAACCCCAGGATTCAATAGCACTTAACCTTAGCAGTGAAAGTTGTGTCCAAATGTATTACGGTAATTCTACAATGTAGAGGCACCCTTCATCTTAAGAATGGCACTTTAAAATGTTTAGAAAAATTATTTTGAGGAGGAAAAACCATACACCACCACTACCACCAAATTATGGACACATGGAGAAGAAGGCAAATATAACTCACAGTCTGAAATTCCTCATCCTTTTCCTTCAGTTAATAAATGATAAATCAGTTCTGCATCTGTGTGACACAGTGTTCACAAGGCTGACACTCAGAAGGCATTCTCTATTCCATCTCCAGGACACATTTACTATTGTAAATACCTCACTGAGGAGTGCAGCTAGCTTGAATCAAAACATCCCTCTCTGCATCCCAACTACCACTGCCTTGGATCAGAAAAAGAGAGCAACAGGCCGGCATAGTTCCAGCACTTTCAATTATTGTACTCAGAAACAGATCGGCAGCCAGTAGAACTGATACAGCAAGAAAGTTGATTATCTTGCTGCTGGACTTTGGTACAACTGAAGTTTCTGAGCATTTCTCAAAGATAGATTCACACAGACTGCAGCACAGAAAACAAAACTGGATGTAACTAAACATATGTCACTACAGTCAGATCAGATATTTCCAAAAATGGACATAGCTGGCACAGTAGCTTTAAGTGTGCAATTGGACTCTTGATCACCAAAACCTGGGCCTCCAAGCTGTGAAACCAGAATTATCAATAAAATTGAAATTTCATGGTGAAATTGGCCCACAAAGGTCTGTTTCTAGGCACTTCATGCATCTGAGGAAGTAGACTTAACTTTTTAATCTCACTATTAGGGAAAAGACAGGGTATAAATGCCAATAGTCAGGGTCAGGACCTCTATTAAAACTCCTCATTCCAGTGCAGGTCAGTGGCAGTAGCATTCTGTCATTGCCTGATTTTGAGCAAAACAGACCTCTCTTCAGAGCAACTGTTGGCCATTAAGCTCAGTTTATGGGCCATTCATGATCATGATAATAATGCCACTATCCTAAATGTGAATATTGAACAGTTATCATTCATATATATATATATATATATATATATATATATATATATATATATATATAATTTAACATTTAATTTTAACTACATAAGATTACATATACAGTATACAAAAATGTAAATCTATAAAGATAATGTATTAGACATTCCTACTTCATCCCTCCTCCCTGCCTAATCCATATCTACACACTACTACCAATACATCAATAACTATATTGATTAATTAAATGAAAACACGTGGAGTAAATGTGACTTGTCTAGCTTATCCACTTGGAGTGGGGAGGGATGGGTGTATTGTGTTTTGTGATGGGAAAAGCATTTAATTTTGTTGTGCAACAGTACAATGACAATAAAGCTATTCTATTCTATTGTAACTGCTCAACAAGATGACAGATAATAATAATAATAATAATAATAATAATAATAATAATAATAATAATAATAGCAGCAGTAGCAGCAGCTCCTCTATGGAGTCTCAGAAAGACTGTCTGATAACTTTTACTGGAGCATTCCTAAATACTACATATAATTCCTCAGTTCAGTCCCTTCCAGATGCATTGGAAAACAACTTCCATCATCCTAGTGGCCCTAGCAATAATAAAGATTGCAGTCCAATATATCTGGAGGAAAGCAGGTCAAAGAAAGTTGATGTATATGAAGCTTGTTGTTGTTCATTCATTCAGTCATTTCCAACTCTTCGTGACCTCACGGACCAGCCCATGCCAGAGCTCCTTGTCGGCCATCACCACCTTCAGCTCCTTCAAAGTCAAGCCAATCACTTCAAGGATGCCACCCATCCATCTTGCCCTTGGTTGGCCCCTCTTCCTTTTTCCTTCCATTTTCCCCAGCATCATTGTCTTCTCTAAGCTTTACTTTGTTCTCATGATGTGGCCAAAGTACTTCATCTTTGTCTCTAATATCCTTCCCTCCAATGAGCAGTTGGGCTTTATTTCCTGAAGTATGGACTGGCTGGATCTTCTGGTGGTCCAAGGCACTCTCAGAACTTAACTCCAGCATCACAGTTCAAAAGCATCTATCTTCCTTTGCTCAGCCTTCCCTATGGTCCAGCTCTTACATCCGTAGGTGACTATGGGGAATACCATTGCTTTAACTATGTGGATCTTCGTTGCCAGTGTGATGTCTCTACTCTTCACTATTTTATCAAGATTGGTCATTGCTCTCCTCCCGAGAAGTAAGCGTCTCCTGATTTCTTGGCTGCAGTCTGCATCTGCAGTAATCTTTGCACCTAGAAATACAAAGTCTGTCACTGCCTCCACATTTTCTCCCTCTATTTGCCAGTTATCAATCATTCTTGTTGCCATAATCTTGGTTTTTTTATATTTAGCTGCAACCCATCTTTTACGCTTTCTTCTTTCACCTTGATTAGAAGGCTCCTCAGCTCCTCCTCGCTTTCAGCCATCAAAGTGGTATCATCTGCATATCTAAGATTGTTAATGTTTCTTCCAGCAATTTTTACCCCAGCCTTACATTCATCAAGCCCTGCACATCTCATGATGTGTTCTGCATACAAGTTGAATAGGTTGGGTGAGAGTATACAATCCCACCGTATGCCTTTCCCAATCTTGAACCAGTCTGTTGTTCCATGGTCAGTTCTTACTGCTGTTACTTGGTCCTTATACAGATTCCTCAGGAGACAGACAAGGTGATTTGGTATGCCCATACCACCAAGAACTTGCCACAATTTATGATGATCCACACAGTCCAAGGCTTTAGAATAGTCAATGAAGCAGAAGTAGATGTTTTTCTGAAACTCCCTGCCTTTCTCCATTATCCAGCGGATATTGGCAATCTGGTCTCTCGTTCCTCTGCCTTTTCTAAACCCAGCTTGAACATCTGGCAACTCTCTCTCCATGTATTGTTGGAGTCTTCCTTGCAGGATCTTGAGCATTACCTTACTGGCATGAGAAATAAGGGCCACTGTACGAAAGTTTGAGCAGTCTTTAGCATTTCCCTTTTTTGGTATAGGGATATAAGTTGATTTTTTCCAGTCTGGTGGCCATTCTTGTGTTTTCCATATTTACTGGCATATGGCATGCATCACCTTTCAAGATTTTAAACTGTTCAGCTGGGATCCCATCGTCTCCCGCTGCCTTATTGTTAGCAATGCTTCTTAAAGCCTATTCAACCTCACTCCTCAGGATGTCTGGTTCTAATTCACTCACCACACCGTCAAAATTATCCTCGATATTATTATCCTTCCAATACAGATATTCTGTATAGTCTCGCCACCTTCTCTTGATCTCTTCACCTTCTGTTAGGTCCCTGCCATCTTTGTTTCTTATCATGACAATTTTTGCCTGAAATTTACCTCCAATGTTTCTAATTTCCTGGAAGAGATCTCTTGTCCTTCCTATTCTGTTGTCTTTTTCCACTTCCATGCATTGCTTGCTTAAAAATAGTTCCTTATCTCTTCTGGCTAACCTCTGGAATTGTGCATTTAATTGGGCATATCTCCTCATCACTGTTTCCTTTTGCTTTTCTCCTTTCTTGGGCTACTTCCAGTGTCTCAGCAGACAATCATTTTGCCTTCTTGGTTTTCTTTTTCTTTGGAATGTACTTTGTTGCTGCCTCCTGAACATTGTTGCAGACTTCTGTCCATAGTTATTCTGGGACTCTATTTACTAAATCTAGCCCTTTAAATCTGTTCTTCACTTCCACTGCATATTCACTAGGAATGTTAGTGAGATCATATCTAACTGGTCTGTGTGCTTTCCCTGATCTCTTTAGTTTTATTCTAAACTAGCTTGGGGATCCGGCGCTGCCCGGGTTATTAGAGAAAGTGGGTATTGGCGGTTCTGTATGCCAAGTTTGGTCTTTATTGGTCATTGGATAACGGCTGCATTGTTTTCAGGAAGTGAGTGAAGGTACTTGAAGTCCCATCATCCAAAGTCCATCCTCCTTCAAACTGCAGCAGGATGTAGAGTGGGTCATGGGGGTTCTGTGTTCCAAGTTTGGTCTTGATCAGTCATTGGATTAGGGTTGCAGTGGTTTCAGTAAGTGAGTAAAGGTACTGCAAGTCCCATCATCCATGGTCAACCCTCCTCCAAAACTGCAGCAGGATTGAGCAATAAGAAGCTCATGATCTGAACTATGGGAAAAGCATTTAATTTTGTTGTGCAACAGTACAATGACAATAAAGCTATTCTATTCTATTGTAACTGCTCAACAAGATGACAGATAATAATAATAATAATAATAATAATAATAATAATAATAGTCAGCCCCAGGTCTTGTTTTCACCGACTGGATGGATGTCCACCTCCTTTGACTACAAAGGATGTAGTCAATCTGATTTCGGTGTTGACCATCTGGTGAAGTCCATGTATAAAGCCGCCTTTTAAGTGGTTGAAAGAAAGTGTTCGTTATACACAGTGAGTTTTCCTGGCAAAATTCTATCAGCCTGTGTCCCGCTTCATTTTGTTGTCCCAGACCATGCTTTCCTGTGATCCCAGTTGTCATTTGACTTCCCACCTTGGCATTCCAGTCTCCTGTAATGAAAATAATGTCTCTTTTTGGTGTATTATCCAGTAGGTGCTGCAGATCCTCATAGAACTGATCTACTTCTGCTTCTTTAGCAGCTGTGGTTGGGGGCGTATATTTGGATCATTGTAATGTTGAAATGCTTTCCTTGCACTCGAATTGAGATAATTCTATCATTTTTTGGATTGTATCCAAGCACTGCTTTAGTGACTTTTTTATTAATTATGAAGGCTACTCCATTTCTTCAGTGTTCCTCTTGTCAGCAGTAGTAGATCTGGTGGTCATCTGATGTGAAGTGGCCCGCTATGGTCCATTTCAGTTGGCTGACCCCCAGAATGTCTATCTTTAGTCTTGGCATCTCATCAATAACAACATCCAGTTTACCCTGGCTCATAGATCTTACATTCCAGGTTCCTGTGGTGTGTTGATCTTTAGAGCATCGGATTCGTCATTCACCTCCAGCACCATCGGCCGCTAGCCTTCCTTTCAGCTTTGAGCTAGCTGCGTCATCACATCTGGGGCTAGTTGAACTTATTTTGACCATCTTCTGACCTGGGAGTCCCATCTTCCAATGGCATACCAACATATCTCTGTTTGAACTGGTCCATTTAGTATTCTTGGCAAGAATACTGGGGTGGTTTGCCATTGCCTTCCCCAGGGATCATGCTTGGTCTGACCTCTCTGTCACGACTGTCCCGTCTTGGGTGGCCCTTCACGGTTTCGCTAGTGACATCATTGAGGTGTTCAAGCTCCAGCGCCACAACAAGGCGGCGATCCTTTGCTGGAGGTATATGAAGCATTCTTAAGAGAATCCTATGGGTATAATTTTCTGTAGTAGCAATTGGAAAGCACTTATGATTTTGATACTAGTCAGACATTTCCCTACCCCTCCTTCTTTGTTTTAATTGTTGTCAGAGGATCGTCTATTCTATGTTCCATGAGACAAAGTCAAGTCCTTAACTGGCCCGATGGAGCCCAAGGGGTTATTTCTCGTGAAGAGCCACAAACACAGACACAAACTGAGCACCACTTTAATCTTTTTTTGTTGTCTGTTGCTTTACACTGACGTTGCTGGAAAGTCACGAGCTCTTTTGTTCACTTGCAGTTTTGTCATGCTTTGCATATTATCATATTAAATGTAGTTTGCTTCACAATGTGACTTTCTAAATGCTGGAACTATATCTGTCATAAAACCTGACAAAGCAGCTGAAAATATGTAAGTGGTGAAAAAGAAGGGGAAAGGGGCATTCATTTGTCTGAATGTCTATTAAAATCTCCTCTCCCCCCCCCCCCATAGTTAGCATCCGACCTCAATTTTTTTTAAAAAAAAAGTTAACATTCTTAATGAAAAATATTATATTACAGAATATTTTGTCTATTTAGAAAGGTGATACCTATCATTAGGACAATTATACAGATAGTCAAAGAATGTTGAGCATTTCTACAAATCGATACACACACACAAACGTTTGTGCAACAGCTATGTCATGTTAAATAACTGTGTCAAAAGAAAACCTTGGCTGCCTTCAATTGGAGAAAACCCCTCAAATGTCTTTGAAGTGACAACCAAACTGGGAAATATAACTGACTCACAGCCTTTAAGCGATCAAGAAGTGATCAAAGCTGTAACTCTGGAACTCAAGAAGAAGGGGGGAAACTGACATGCTTAGGGAAATGAGCAAAGCTTACTGCCAGCTGATATTCAAGGAAACAGAACAAGAACTGAAATTATTATGAAACACATCTTCCAATATCTGGTCATAAAACGGTATGCAAAGTTGCTAGTCCCAAACTTTTCTCCAATGGAAAACATCACTTGGTTTCATACGCCAACCCAGCAAATATCTGTGACTGTGACATATCATTTGGGAAATATTATTATTATACCAAATCAACCTTCACTTTTCAGATTATGATTAGTGGGAGGGGGTGCAAAATGCCTCATTTCGATCGTAGGTGATTGGTGCATTCTCTGCATAGCAGTTAAGGGAGTTCTTTGAGGGTAATATTGGATCTAATGGATAACATGTGAAATTGCTATGGATGATTGACAACTTGACAGTGTTCTCACAGTCACTGAATTTATTTTTATTTTCTCAGTGTTGAGGAATATCCTGAATAAGTCCAAAACAGTGGCTGGTATCCAAGTTCTAGGAGCTATTTTCTGATTCGTAGTCACCCCACTGACAATATAGCTGCATACATTGCCAGCTTATATTCCTCCTTCTAATTATTGTTTTAGCATTGTGAGTTTGGAGATTCTTTGTAGTAGCTGTTCATTTTCTGCAACCCTGTTGTTTTTGCAACAATTAAAATGATGCTGATAGCATTTAGTAAGAGTCTTGTGAGGTATTTTGTGGGGCTGCATCAGATATCAAAACCATACTACACCCCTGTTATAACAGCTTAACTGACTGCCAGTTTGTTTTCAAACACAATTCAAAGTACTTGTTATGAGCTATAAGGCTCAGTTCTAGGCTATCTGGAGTTATGAGCTATAAGGCTCAGTTCTAGGCTATCCCTGTATGAGTCTACTGCAGCGGTTCTCAACCTGGGGGTCGCGACCCCCCGGGGGGTCGTTTGGCCATTTTCTGGGGGTCGCCAAGCCGCCCGATGGTTTTTGAGTTATGTTAATCCCACAAACAAACATTTATACACACACACACCTGTCCAATGTTCCATGATGAGAAAATGAACCCTTGTCTGTTTAAAGCAAGTGTGAATGTTGTAATTAGCAAGCTTGAATAGCATCTAGTAGCCATGAAGCTGCAAAGTCAATTAATGAGGGCATCTGTATAGAGGTAGCCTGGGCTTTGTTGCCTGGAGGCATCCTCTGTTTGGAAGGTGTTAACTGGCAATTTGATTGTTTGCTATCTGTAGTTCTCCTGTTTCTAAGTGTTGTTTCTAAGTGTTGTTTATTTACTGTCTTGATTTTAGAGGTTTTTTTAATACTGCTAACCAGATTTCATTCATTTTATTTAGTTAGTTATTATTATTTATTTACCATATTTATATACTGCCTTTCTCACCTCTAGGGGGGCTCAAAGCGGTTTACACATAAATAATGGCAAAATTCAATGCCTTACATTGGTCCAAGATTGCTGGTTGACCTACATTACCAGCTGAACAAAATAATTACCATCATAAGGTTTTTCTTCAACACACACACACACACACACTTGGTCCTGCTACAACTTACTGTAACACACTCCACTTGCCTCACTTCCGATAGATCTCTGAAGATGCCATTAGCCACAGATGCAGACAAAATGGTAGGAGAGAGTGCTGCTGGAACATGGCCGTACAGCCCGAAAAACTCACAACAACCCAGTGATTCTGGCCATGAAAGCCTTTGACGATATATTTTCTCGTTATTTCTTTGTAGGGAAGTTCCTGTTTCATAGTTATTCTATTTTAACATTGCTTTATATCATTTATGTGTAGAGCCGAGTTCAAAGAAGACTACCTGCGTCAACAGTATGAAGAGAGGTTTGGGCAGGTAGGGAAGCAAAGGGAGAGTGCTGCGGCCGAGGAGCATCAGAAATTGATGGAGTGGAACGATGCGGAGAACAGGCGTCTCCGGGAACGCAGGTGAGGACACAACATGGATCTCGTTGTTAGTAGGAAAGACCTGAGCGTGGCCAGAGTTACTAGCAGGGTAGCTAGTGAAGACTTACAGCTATTGGGAGGATAGCTGGGTAGTAGCAAGATAGATCCAGGCTAGGACTATCTGTGCTGCTGAAGAATTTCTTTCAGAGAGACTATCCTGTCAGGATTCTTGTTTTTGGAGGGAGAGAGAAGAGTTTCTTAAGTAACAAAGTCAGAACTGTTTAAGTAACCATTACGCTTTCAAGTGCCGCAGGGTTCTGTCCTGGGCCCCGTCCTGTTCAGCATCTTTATTAATGACTTAGATGAAGGGCTAGAAGGCAGGATCATCAAGTTTGCAGACGACACCAAATTGGGAGGGATAGCCAATACTCCAGAGGACAGGAGCAGGATTCAAAACGATCTTGACAGATTAGAGAGATGGGCCAAAACTAACAAAATGAAGTTCAACAGGGACAAATGCAAGATACTCCACTTTGGCAGGAAAAACGAAATGCAAAGATACAGAATGGGGGATGCCTGGCTCGAGAGCAGTACGAGTGAAAAAGATCTTGGAGTCCTCGTGGACAACAAGTTAAACATGAGCCAACAATGTGATGTGGCGGCAAAAAAAGCCAATGGGATTTTGGCCTGCATCAATAGGAGCATAGTGTCTAGATCTAGGAAGTAATGCTACCCCTCTATTCTGCTTTGGTTAGACCACATCTGGAATATTGTGTCCACTTCTGGGCACCACAATTCAAGAGAGATATTGACAAGCTGGAATGTGTCCAGAGGAGGGCGACTAAAATGATAAAAGGTCTGGAGAACAAGCCCTATGAGGAGCGGTTTAAGGAGCTGGGCATGTTTACGCTCCACTGGCTGCCATTTATTTTCCAGTTCCAATTCAAGGTGCAGGTTATCACCTATAAAGCCCTAAATGGTTTGGGACCCGCCTACCTTTGTGACTGTAATCTCTCCATGTACCAATCCGGGCCCTTCGTTCCTCGGGGAGGTCCTCCTTTCGCCTTTACCAATCTCACAAGCTCGTTTTGTGGGCACAAGGGAGAGAGCCTTCTCTTTTGTGGCCCCCCAACTTTGGAACTCTTTACCTGGGGAGATCAGGAAAGCCCCTTCACTGGAAACCTGACTTTTCCGCTGCGCCTTTGGTGAGTAGGTGCACAGCATGGTATTTCACACCCCCTCAACGTTTTCGGCTAATGGAGTTCGTGCCCTCCAAATAGGATATTCTGCCCCACAACTCTGTGTGTTTTATGAGTTCCATTTAAACATCCTGCTCCTATTTTATCTCATCATAGTCTGTTAGTTGTTTTTTTTTATTCGGAATATGTGGCCCGCCTATTGTCATCTTTGTGTCTATTGGAATTTTTATATTATTATTATTATTTCATTTTATTTTATTTTAATGTCATTTTGATAATGTTGTTTTTGTCTGTTGTATATGCTTTGATTTTATTGCTATATTATGTTGTCCGGGCTTGGCCCCATGTAAGCTGCTCCGAGTCCCCATCGGGGAGATGGTGGCGGGGTAGAAATAAAATTATTATTATCTAGGACTGTGTGATGCATCAGCAAATAATGCAGATCTGAGCCGGGTGGCTTTTTGCAGCTGACAGATGGTAACTTTGTCAATGCAGATTGTTTTTAAGTGCAGGCCAAGGTCTTTAAGTATTGCACCCAGTGTGCCGATGACCGGCTGTTAGGAATTGTTGGAGTTGAAGTCCAAAACGGCTGGAGAGCGGGCTGAAGTTTGCGCATGCCTGCCTTAAGATCACTTACATAGCTACTGATAGTTCACTGGGTAATGATGTAATAATGTCTGAAGGCCAAAGTGAAACCCACCAATGTGGAGTGCTGACTGTGTTTTGTATTTCGGTTCCAGGGAGGAGCGCCAGCAACAAGAAGACATCGCAGAGCGGGAGCGCCGTTTGAGAGGAGCTCAGTACCAGGAGTCCCTGATGGAGAAGTTCATTAAGGAGAGGGAGCAGGAGGTGCTCAAGTTGCAGGTGAGGACCCTTCTGGGCCGCAGACCCTCGCTCCGACTCTGCTGCTGCTTCCATGAATAATCTTTTGCCGGGCCGCTTCCAAGTTATTTGTTGCTACTTGCCATCTAAGTCAGCTTTAAACCACTATCCGCAAACAACCCCAGGTCCCTGGGTTGCTGTGAGTTTTCTGAGCTGTTTGGCCATGTTCCAGAAGCATTCTCTCCTGACATTTTGTCCACATCTATGGCAGGCATCTTCAGAGGTTGTGAGGTCTGTTGGAAACTAGGCAAGTGGGGTTATATATCTCTGGAATGATGTTCAGGGTGGGAGAAAGAACTCTTGTCTGAATTCTGCAATTGATCACCTTGATTAGAATTTAATGGCCTTGCAGCTTCAAAGCCTGGCATCTTCCTGCCTGAGGAGAATCCTTTCTTGAGAGGTGTTGGCTGGCCCTGATTGAGTCATGCCTGGAATTCCCCTCTTGTTTGAGTGTAGCTCTTTATTTATTGTCCTGATTCTAGAGTTTTTTAAAATAATGATAGCCAGATTTTGTTCATTTTCATGATTTCCTTCTCTCTGTTGAAATTGTCCTCATGTTTATAATAAATAATAATACTTTATTTATACCCCACTACCATCTCCCCAAGGGACTCGGTGCGGCTTACATGAGGCCAAGACAACAGTACATCAATAAACAAAAGAAATGACAAAACAATCAATACAATACAATTAATATAAATTACATATCAATAAACTATACACCATATGGATTTCAATGGCTTTTCTGTGTCATCTGACATGGTGGTAGTGAGAGTTGTTCAGTATTTCTGTTTTCCCAAATAATATGCTGTGTCTATTTATTTATTTTTATTTATTTACAGTATTTATATTCCGCCCTTCTCACCCCGCAGGGGACTCTGAGCAAATTACAATGCACATATACATGGCAAACCTTCGACACACAACATATATAGACAGACACAGAGGCAATTTAACATCTGCTTTCTGGCTTCATGAGGGTATGCTCGATTCTGGCCACAGGGGGAGCTGCCGCTTCACCATCCACTTGTGACACCGAGTCCTTGATGGAGTACTTCCTCATTCTTATGCATGCTGCTGGAAGTTTTTATGGTGTCATAAATTAGTTAAATTAACCTCCCCACGTAAAGCGGTACCTAAATTTTCTACTTCACAGATGCAACTGTCTTGGCATAGGTTGACAGCAAGCTAGACTATTAATGTTCGGGAGCTCACTCCGTCCCTGGGGGAATCCTTTGATGGTCTACCTCCCAACAATGGATTCCCCCAGGCAGGAAGCAGCCAAGCCTTGAAGCTGCAAGGCTATTCAATACTAATCAAGGTGATCAATTGTAACATTCACACCAACCTCAAATAGACAAAGAGTTCTTTCTCCCACCCTGGATATTTCACAGATATATAAACTTCACTTGCTTTCTCAGAAAACTATTTCTTGATTTAAGGTGTTGTTGTGTTGGCTGATTGAGGTTCTGGGTTTTAGCCTGCCACTTTTGGACTTGCGGTTGCTGAGGTGTTCCAGCAAGCGTCTTTACTAGAATGCTACTGGAACATGGCCATACAACCTGAAAAACTCACAGCAACCCAAAAGGAGAGTTTTCCCATGAGAGATGCCAACATTCACATTTATGACCCACTTAACTAGTATTTTGGAAGGCTACTATGTATGGAATTGGTTAGATTTGAAGGGAGAGACTTCATTAAAGCCCCCTCAAGTCTTAATACTTCAAGGACTAGTGCTGAGAAATTGGAAGTTTGTAAACAAACCTGAGCATGACATTTTTTAACACTTGCCTTTCTATAACTCTTTTATTTCCCTCTCTCCTTAATACAGGAAGATGCCAAGACCTTCATCACTCCTGAAAACCTGGACCAGCGGATCGAGGAGTGTCTGGACAATCCGCGCAACTACAACTATGCCATCGATAAGGAAGGGAGGGTCGCCAAACGCAGCGTTTTGCCTTAGGATACAAAGGAAGTGACTTTTTTCTTCCCAAATGACCTCTCCTTTCCGTTTAATCGTCCTTTCCGTCCAAACACCAGACTCCCTATTCCTTGCATCGTGAACAAGGAATTGTGTCTCCTCAATATCTCAATATGCCTTGAGATAATTAAATAAATGATGTGCATTTGGGGGCTTTGCACTTCCAGGACTTTGCACCTCCTTCTTGAAGAGGATTTTCTGCTCTTCTCCAAAAAAATAAATAAATTGATTTTGCTAAGAATTTTAACTTACCCTGTCTCCAGTTTGTAGTGTTGGTGGGTAATTTGCAAAATAAGGAAGAAGCATTCAAAAAAGGTAAAGCATCAACAATAGCAGTAGTGCCAGCAGTAGAGTGATTTGGGTGTCTCCTGGGCAACGTCCTTGCAGTCAGCCAATTCTCTCACACCAAAAGCGACTTGCAGTTTCTCAAGTTGCTCTTGAAACACACAAAAAACCTTTCCCCTGCCTTTCCTTTCTTTTCTTCCTTTCCTTTCTTTCTCCTCTTTCTTTTCTTTTCTTGCCTCTTTCTTTCTCCTTCCTTTCTTCTTTTCTTTCCTTCCTCCCTTTTCCCACTTTCCTTTCCTCCTTTCTGTTCTTTTTTTTCGTTCTTCTTTCCTTTCTTCTCTTCCTTGCCTCTTTCCTCGCTTCCCTGCCTTTCCTTCCTCTTCCTTCCTTTCCTTCCTCCTTTTCTTTTCTTTCCTTTCTTTCCCCTTCTTTTTCCTTTTCCTCTTCCTTTTCTTCTCTTTTTCTTTCCTTCCTCTTTCTTCTTCCCTTCTTTCCTTTCTCTTCCTCCTTCCTTCTCCCTCCCTTCTTTCTTTCTTCCTTCCTTCCCTTCCCTTTTTTTTTCTTTCTTTTTCTTTCTTCTCTTTTCTTCCTCTTTTTCTTCCTTTCCTCTGTCTTTCCTTTCTCTTCCTTTTCCTCCCTCCCTTTTCCTCCTCCTCCCTTTCTTTCCTTTCTCCCTTCTTCTTTCTCTCTTCTTCTTTCTTCTTCCCTTCTCATCTTTCCCCCTCTTTTCCTTTCTTTTCTACCCTTCCTTCCTTTCTTTCACTTCTCCTTTCTTTTTCCCTTCTTTCTATTTTCTTTTCCTTTACTCTTCTCTTCTCTTTCTTCTCTTTCTTTCCTTGCCTCTTCTACTTTTCCCTGTATTTCCTTTCTCTTCCTTCCTCCCCCCCCCCCGTTTTCTTTCTTTCACTTCCCTTCAACTTTCCCTTTGTTTTCTTTTTCTCTTCCTTTTTCCTTTCTTCTCTATTCCTTCTTCTCCCTTTTCCCTTCTTTCCTTTCTCCCTTCCTTCCTCCCTTTTCTTCCCTCTTTCCCTTTTCCTTTCTTTTTCTCTTCTCTTTCCTTCTCTCTTCTCTCTTTCCCCTCTTTTTCTTTTCTTCCTCCCTCTTTTCTTCTTCCCTTCCCCTTTCCTTTCTTTCCCTTCTTTTTCCTTCCTCTTCCTCTTCTTTCTTTCCTTCCTCTTCTCTTTCCTTCTTCTTTCCTTCTCTTTTTCTTCCCTCCTCCTTTTTCTCCCCTCTCCTTCTTTCCTTTCCTTCTCTTTTCTTCTTCTTTCTTTCTCTTTCTTCTTTCTTCTCCATTTCCCTCTTTTTAAAATTCCTTCCCTCTCTTTTCTTTCTTCCCTTCTCCATTCCTTTCTTTCCTTGTTTTCTTTTTCCTTTCCTCTTTCCTCCCCTCCTCTCATATCTTTCCCCCTGCTTTTCTTTTCTCTTCTTTCCTTCCCTCCCTTTACTTCCTTCTTGTGTTTTATCTATCTATATGTTTTAACTATGTTGTGTCACACTGTGAGGAAAGACAACTAACAAATATTATTTTTAATTTTATTATTAATTTATCTTTATTTTTATTAATTTATATTTATCTTTATTAATTTTTATTTATATCCTGCTTTTTACCCCGTAGGCAGCTAACAACTAGAGTTCTAATAACAATTAAAAATAAATCAAGTACAACTTTTTTTTAAAAAAAACACAATTAAATATTAGTGTGTGGATATAAAGTTAATTGTATTTATTTATTTTAATTGTATTGTAACTTTACAATACTATTAAAATACAATAAATACAGTTAAGTGGATCCAGGTCTCTCTTGGGAGGGAGCTCCTAAGTCTGAGATGATGATGATGATGATGATGATGATGATGATGATGATGATGATGATTATTATTATTATTGCGGTAGACTCTCCATAGGAATTGCTAGATGCAAGATCCAGTAGTTTTTTTGAGTTATGTTAATCCCACAAACGAACATTACATTTTGATTTATATAGATGAAGTAATTAATATTAATAACACTTAATATTCCGTCCTATCTCCCCAAAGACAGACCGACAGACAGGAGGTATGTTGTGTCAACATCCAGCTTTTTGGCCTCTTGGAGGTTGTGCTTGAATCCAGCCACCGGAGGGGGGGGTGGGGGTGCGGTTGCTGCATCCTCTATGACGAAGAGCCATCAGGACTTCCTCCTTCCTTTTGGTCGCTGGCATTTTCTGATCTTTTTCTGTATGGCGTCGTAAAATACCTCCCCCGCTGCAGTACCTAATTTCTCTAGCGCTTCTAAACTGTTTTTGAACTGCTTAGGTAAACAGTGAGCTGGGCTCACAGGAGCTCACGCCGACCGGGGGCTTCGAACTGGCAATCTTTTAGTAGGTAGATCTTATCATTGCTGGTGATTTAGCTGTGCTAAAGTCCGGCCCTAAAAGCAAATTAAGACTAATTTAATTTAATGCAACAATTTTTCTATATTAAAATACAGTATTTCTTTGGGGGGGGGGTTGCCAAGTGTTTGAGTCTTTTGCACTATTATTAGTATTAATATTAAATTGGACGCTGGGATTACTAGAACCCATTCGGCTGAGAGAATATTCCAAGGTGGAAATGTCAATCCCGGTAAAGAAAAGGGCAAAAAACATAAATAAATTTAAATGCTGCGACTGACATTGAGCCTCATACGGTTGGCGCATCACCACCAAATGCTGCCTGTTCCTGGTTAACTTTATCTCCAAAGCACATCTTGAAAAGCTTGGCTGCCAAGAATGTCAGAGGTTTTATACAATAATGAAACAACTGATAGTATGGACAGGACTCTAACGACTCCAGTTACGGAATCAGAAACCCACAGATAATTATTGTGGACTTCTGCAGGAACAAAATATACAAGCACGGTTTTCCTTTCCAAAAATACGCAGGAAGGCTTTTCTCTTCTTTGTTGCAGAAATAAATACAGAGTACGTACAATATATGCAAACTTTATCGTTTCTGTGTTGCCTAAGGCTTTCATACCTGGAATCACTGGTTTGCTGTGAGTTTTCCGAGCTGTATGGCCATATTCCAGAAGCATTCTCTCCTGACACTTTGCCCACATCTGTGGCAGGCATCCTCAAAGGTTGTGAGGTGTGTCTTGGAGCAGTTTCTCCCCGTGGAGATTTTCAATGTGTTGTCAAAGGTTCACAACCTCTGAGGATGCCTTCCATATATGTGGGTGAAACGTCAGGAGAGAATGCTTCTGGAACATGGCCATACATCCCTGAAAACAACAACCAAGTTTACAGTTTCTCTCTCTCTCTATTCCAGCAACTCTCTTAACAGTATTTCAGTGGAAGACCGTAGAAGCCATCCAGCGCAACCCTCTTTTGCCAAGCAGTAAAAGCACAATCAAATCAGCCCCTCAGATGACCATCCAATAATAATAATAATAATAATAATAATAATAATAATTTTTTTGTTGTGTCAGGAGCGACTTGAGAAACTGCAAGTCGCTTCTGGTATGAGAGAATTGGCCGTCTGCAAGGACGTTGCCCAGGGGATGCCCGGATGATTTGATGTTTTTATCATCCTTGTGGGAGGCTTCTCTCATGTCCCCGCATGAGGAGCTGGAGCTGATAGAGGGAGCTCATCCGCCTCTCCCCGGATTCGAACCTGCAACCTGTTGGTCTTCAATCCTGCCAGCACAGGGGTTTAACCCACTGCACCACCGGGGGCTCAATAATAATAATAATAATAATAATAATAATAATAATAATAATTTGGACAGAAAAACTAGAAAACTCGTGATCATAATTCATTACACGATGCCCTGGCAGAATATGTCAAGGAAAGCCAAGAACCTGCTTGAATTGAAGTCAATAATCGGAAACTTCTCAAAGCACAGCAGACAAAGAGTCAGTACAAGAAAACTGCACTACAAACCAGAGCTGACAGCAGGCACAACAAAGCTTTGCATGGGCAGTTCCTTGAGAAGATTGAAGGAAAAGTTGACAAGGAGAAGACCTGGTGATGGTTCACGAATGGAACCCTGAAGAAGGAGACAGAAGAAGGACTGATTGTTGCAGCCCAGGAGCAAGCCATCAGAACCAATGCCATTAAGGCCAGGATTGAAAAATCAGCTGATGACCCAAAATGCAGACTATGCAAGGAAGTTGATGAAACCATGGATCATCTCCTCAGCTGTTGCAAGAAAATCGCACAGACGGACTACAAATAGAGGCACAACTCTGTGGCCCAGATGATTCACTGGAACTTATGTCAAAAGTACCACCTGCCACTGGTAAAGGGATCATAAACCTGCAAAGGTAGTGGAAAATGATTGTGTAAAAATACTCTGGGAGTTTCGAATTTAGACTGACAAAGATCTGGAACACAATACCCCAGACATCACGATTGTGGAAAAGAAAAAAAGTTTGGATAATTGATGTCGCCATTCCAGGTGACAGTCGCATTGAGGAAAAACAACAGGAAAAACTCAGCCGCTATCAAGAACTCAAAATCAAACTGCAAAGGCTCTGATTGCATCAACCAGTCCAGGTGGTCCCAGTGGTCATTGGTGCACTGGTTGCCATGCCAAAAGATCTCAGCCGGCATTTGGAAACAATAAACATCGACAAAATCACGATCTGTCAACTGCAAAAGGCCACCTGACTTGAATCTGCGCACATCATTCGAAAATACATCACACAGTCCTAGACGCTTGGGAAGTGTTTGACTTGTGATTTTGTGATACGAAATCCAGCATATAGATCTCGTTTGCTGTGACATACTGTGCTTTTGTGTCAGATAATAATAATAATAATAATAATAATAATAATAATAATAATAATAATAGGAGAAACCCCAGGGATCATCCAGTCCAACCCCCTTCTGTCATGCAGTAAAAGCACAATCAAAGCACCCCCAACAGATGGCCATCCAGCCATTATTTATTAACAATTTAAGAGTACTAGTTGGTGCATGTTGTTTTTGTCATGTGCCTTCAGGTTGTTAATGACTTAGATGAAGGTTTAGAAGGCAGGATCATCAAGTTTGCAGACGACACCAAATTGGGAGGGATAGCCAATACTCCAGAGGACAGGAGCAGGATTCAAAAGCGATCTTGACAGATTAGAGAGATGGGCCAAAACTAACAAAATGAAGTTCAACAGTGACAAATGCAAGATACTCCACTTTGGCAGAAAAAATGAAATGCAAAGATACAGAATGGGGTATGCCTGGCTCGAGAGCAGTACGTGTGAAAAAGATCTTGGAGTCCTCGTGGACAACAAGTTAAACATGAGCCAACAATGTGATGTGGCGGCAAAAAAAGCCAATGGGATTTTGGCCTGCATCAATAGGAGCATAGTGTCTAGATCTAAGGAAGTAATGCTACCCCTCTATTCTGCTTTGGTTAGACCACATCTGGAATATTGTGTCCAATTCTGGGCACCACAATTCAAGAGAGATATTGACAAGCTGGAATGTGTCCAGAGGAGGGTGACTAAAATGATCAGGGTCTGGAGAACAAGCCCTATGAGGAGCGGCTTAAGGAGCTGGGCATGTTTAGCCTGAAGAAGAGAAGGCTGAGAGGAGATATGATAGCCATGTATAAATATGTGAGAGGAAGCCACAGGGAGGAGGGAGCAAAGCTTGTTTTCTGCTTCCTTGGAGACTAGGACGCGGAACAATGGCTTCAAACTACAAGAGAGGAGATTCCATCTGAACATGAGGAAGAACTTCCTGACTGTGAGAATCATAGAATCATAGAATCAAAGAGTTGGAAGAGACCTCATGGGCCATCCAGTCCAACCCCCTGCCAAGAAGCAGGAATATTGCATTCAAATCACCCCTGACAGATGGCCATCCAGCCTCTGTTTAAAAGCTTCCAAAGAAGGAGCCTCCACCACACTCCGGGGCAGAGAGTTCCACTGCTGAACGGCTCTCACAGTCAGGAAGTTCTTCCTGTTGTTTTTCCTCAATGTGGCTGTCACCTGGCGACATCAATAATCCAGACTTTTTTCTTTTCCACAATCATGATGTCTGACGTATTGTGTTCCAAAACGTTGTCAGTCTGGATTCGAAAGTCCCACAGTATTTTTGTATGTGCATTTTCCATGACCTTTGTGGGTTTATGATCCCACCAATTCTTTGCTGCTGGCAGGTGGTCCTTGTGACATATGTTCCAGTGAATCATCTGGGCCACAGAGTTGTGCTTTGTTTGTAGTCCGTCTGTGCGATTTTCTTGCAACAGCTGAGGATATGATCCATGGTTTCATCAGCTTCTTGCACAGTCTGCATTTTGGGTCTACTGATTTTTCAATCCTGGCCTTAATTGCATTGGTTCTTGGCTCTGCCTGGGCTGCAAGAATCATTAGAGATAATGATTTTTCAATCCTGGCCTTAATGGCCTTTGTCCTGATGGCTTGCTCCTGGGCTGCAAGAATCAGACCTTCTTCTGTCTCCTTCTTCAGGGTTACATTCGTAAGCCATTCATAAGCCATAACCAGGTCTTCTCCTTGTCAACTTTTCCTTCAATTTTGTCAAGGAACTGCCCATGCAATGCTTTGTTGTGCCAGCTGTCAGCTCTGGTTTGGAGTGCAGTTGAGAGCCGTTCAGCAGTGGAACTCTCTGCCCTGGAGTGTGGTGGAGGCTCCTTCTTTGGAAGCTTTTAAACAGGGGCTGGATGGCCATCTGTCAGGGGTGATTTGAATGCAATATTCCTGCTTCTTGGCAGGGGGTTGGACTGGATGGCCCATGAGGTCTCTTCCAACTCTTGGATTCTATGATTCTATGTTTCCAACTTCTAGTGCCACAAAGGCAAAACTATCACAGCGTTTTCTTGTCAGGATTTGTTCAGAGGGGATTTGTTTTCGCCTTCCTCTTGAAGCCAAAAAACCCGAGTTTTTGCAAACTCACGGATACCAAGGGAAGCCTGGCGAGTTCCTCTAACTACCAATGTTCCGTATCAAGAATCAGGATCTCACCAGTGTGAAGGGCAATGATAGAAGTTTTATTCAATCTGCCCTTTGGAAAGCTGTCAAAAGAAGGCTTGATGTAGGTTTTTTCAGGCTATATAGCCATGTTCTAGAGGCATTTTCTCCTGACGTTTCGCCTGCATCTATGGCAAGCATCCTCAGAGGTAGTGAGGTCTGTTGGAACTAGGAAAAAGGGTTTATATATCTGGCATGACCAGGGTGGGACAAAGGACTCTTGTCTGCTGGAGCTAGGTGTGAATGTTTCAACTGACCACCTTGATTAGCATTTGATGGCCTGGCAGTTCCTGGGGCAAACTTTTGTTGAGAGGTGATTAGATGTCCTTGTTTGTTTCCTCTCTGTTTGTTGTGCTGTTCTAATTTTAGAGTCAAAAGAAGGTTTGTGGACGGCAAATGGACCTTTCTTGTCCCACGTCATCTTCTTTGTGCTTCCTATCATTATCACAAGGAACATCTTAAGTGGATTTGCTAGAGAAGAACTTGTCTTTTTCCTTCTTTCGATCTGTCTCCTCATTAAATTATTTGGATTCTTCCTTCTCTGAATCAGCCCTGCATGGGAGGAACTCCACATTTTCCTGCATGGCATGACACCAAAAACACTAGATGGTCTACAAAGAAATGTTTTCATGCTTTTTCAATTTATAGCTTGGAGACAGAGAGAAAAGACTCAGGCTCTTCTCTTCTTGAGATGTTCCTTGCGATAATGATATGACTTGGGACTTGAAAGGTCCATTTGCTGTTCCAAGGCGAAAAAGCTGGGTATAAATATCAGAAGACCATCAGATGGGAGATATATATTGAAATCTGAAGAGGAGACAGAAGAATAATCCAGTCTCTGGACGCAACATTGTTTTTGAATAACAATGAGGAAGATGGTCCTTGTCCTTTGCCTCCTGTGCCTTCTCACCTTGCCTCTCTTGCCAGAAGCTAAAAGAAGAGTCAGTTGTTATATTTGTAAACCTTCTCACAAATCGAAAGTGTGCTTAAAGTATAATTGCTTCAAAAGGGGGAAGAGATCCAATAAGAATGATGTAAGTATGCGATGCTATTGGCCCTTTGTATCTGCAGGGTTGTGCATCCATGGATCCAACTATCCATGTTGTTGTTCATTCGTTCAGTCATCTCCGACTCTTTGTGACCTCATGGACCAGCCCACGCCAGAGCTCCCTGTCGGCCGTCACCACCCCCAGGTCCTTCAAGGTCAGTCCAGTCACTTCAAGGATGCCATCCATCCATCTTGCCCTTGGTCGGCCCCTCTTCCTTTTTCCTTCCACTTTCCCCAGCATAATTGTCTTCTCTAGGCTTTCCTGTCTAGGCTTTGCTGTGTCCTCATGATGTGGCCAAAGGACTTCAACTTTGTCTCTAGTCTCCTTCCCTCCAATGAGCAGCCAGGCTTTATTTCCTGGAGGATGGACTGGTTGGATCTTCTCGCAGTCCAAGGCACTCTCAGAACTTTCCTCCAACACCACAGCTCAAAAGCATCGATCTTCCTTCGCTCAGCCTTCCCTAAGGTCCAGCTCTCACATCCGTAGGTTACTACAGGGAATACCATGGCTTTGACTAGGCAGATCTTTGTTGCCAGTCTGATGTCTCTACTCTTTACTATTTTATCGAGATTGGACATTGCTCTCCTCCCAAGAAGTAAGCGTCTTCTGATTTCCTGGCCACAGTCTGCATCTGCAGTAATCTTTGCACCTAGAAATACAAAGTCTGTCACTGCCTCCACATTTTCTCCCTCTATTTTCCAGTTGTCAATCATTCTTGTTGCCATAATCTTGGTTTTTTTGATGTTTAGCTGCAACCCGGCTTTTGCTCTTTCTTCTTTCACCTTGATTAGAAGGCTCCTCAGCTCCTCCTCGCTTTCGGCCATCAGAGTGGTGTCATCTGCATATCTGAGGTTGTTAATGTTTCTTCCAGCAATTTTCACCCCAGCCTTGCATTCATCCAGCCCCGCACATTGCATGATGTACTGGTTTAGGTGTTGTGACTCAGCTGGAACCACAGAGTGCCTCTGATGAGGATGATGGGATTCAGGATCACAATCTGGTTCAAAATGTCCCTGTTATAGTCAATGAGGAACAGGGTGTAGAAGTTCAGTTTCCCACAGGAAGGAATGAGTTTGTTGATACTGAAACTAGCCAGGTGCAGGTGCAAATTGACTCAGAAAAGGAGGACAGTTCTCAGCCTGATAATGAGCAGGAAGGCAAACTGGATAACACTAACGAACAGACTGACCTTGACGAAACGGGAACCTTAGATCGAGCTGACCGTTTGGAATTCAGAGTTCGAAGGAGTGTGAGAATAGCTAACAAGAAGGAGGTCAGAGGTCATGTTTTGCAAAGGGTATTAAGCAGTGTGTTTGGGACCAAACCTTGGTCAGAGCAACTTTTTGATTAACCAAGAAGCTTGCATTTTGCTTGTCTGGATTATCTTGCAGTTCTTGTGTTCATGGTCTCAGGACTCAGTCATGTTCTCATGGGATTTTGCTTTGCTGGTGTCTTTTTGGATTATGCTTCAAAGTGTTATTTTGTATTAATCTTTTGGAATATTACTTTTGCTTTTAAGAACTTTTTTTACTTTTTAATAAACCATAAAGACTTCTGGCTGTGTGCAGTTTGGTGTTTTTAGCAAGGTGAACCTATTCTGAGGTGCGACACAGGCCCTCTTCCACAATGAGTTGTTCCTATTTTATATGGGAGATGCCATGTTGTTATTTTTCACTAGTCAGTCCTCCTTCATATACTTCAGTGTCTTCCAGCCTCTCTGGTAGACTTGGGCAGCCTCCATTCATACTGCCTTGCTAGCAATGAGAAAAGAACAGAAAACAACAGGGGAAACAGAAGTATACAGGACTCGGAAATCGAGAACATTAGGTGGCCAATATTCCTTTGAAACTAACCCTCTACGGCCAATTTCTTTCCTCCTTGCAATAATCACTAGCTGCCTGAATTCTTATGGAGTGGATAATGCCATGATATAGATTTGTCACTAGGTGGCGATAGAGTTGCTATCTTTTAAGCATTGGGAGTTTCCTCCAGCTCTTAGATAAACAATAACAATTATTTTAATATAAGTCATATATATATATATATATATATATATATATATATATATATATATATATATATATATAATTTTAATATTATTCACTGAAACGTATCAACAGTGACTTGGGGAGAAAGAAAAAGGGAAGGGAAGGAAAGGGGGGGGGGAATATAAGTCTTTCAGTGGTATTATGTTTTCATGTATGTTGTTCCCCATCTCAAGCAGAGAGGAGAGACAGGCAATTAATAAGAAGGAGGAAGAGGAGGAGGAGGAGAAGGAGGAGGAGGAGGAGGAGGAGAAAGAAGGAGAAGAAGGAGACAGAGGGCCTGTCTCCACAAACAGGCCATTCGAACCAATGCCATCAAAGCCAGAATTGAAAAGTTGACAACAGATCCCAAATGTAGACTCTGCAAGAAAGCAGATGAAACAATAGATCACATCCTCAGCTGCTGCAAGAAGATTGGCACAGACAGACTACAAGCAGAGGCACAACACCGTTGCTCAGATGATTCATTGGAACTTGTGCCACAAACACCATCTGCCTGCACAAAGAACTGGTGGGATCACAAGCCGGAAAAAGTTACAGAGAATGAACATGCCAAACTCCTCTGGGACTTCCAGATTCAGACAGACAGAGTTTTGGAGCACAATACTCCTGACCTCACAACTGTGTTAAAAAACAAAGTATGGATCGTCGATGTTGCAATCCCAGGTGACAGCAGGATTGCAGAGAAACAACTGGAAAAGCTGACACGATATGAGGATTTAAAAGATCGAACTGCAAAGACTCTGGCACAAGCCAGTCAAGGTGGTCCCAGTGGTGATTGGCACACTGGGTGCAGTGCCTAAAGACCTTGGCCTGCACTTAAACACAATCAGTGCTGACAAGATTACCATCTGCCAGCTGCAGAAGGCCACCTTACTGGGATCTGCATGCATTATTCACCGATACATCACACAGTCCTAGACACTTGGGAAGTGTCCGACGTGTGATCCAATACAACCGTCAGCAGAGTGTCTGCTGTGTTTCAAATTATTATTATTATTATTATTATTATTATTATTATTATTATTATCAGACTCAGCATCATTATGTTAAGATTCCAGACTGAGGTATCATCTCAGCCCTCTCATAACATAAACTTGGGGCCTTTCCACACAGCCCTATATTCCAGAATATCAAGGCAGAAAATCCCACAATATCTGCTTTGAACCGGATTATCTGAGTCCACACTCAGATAATGTGGGATATATTCTGGGATATAGGGCTGTGTAGAACGGCTCATAGAGAAAGGTCCTGATGTGCCTCTGAGTTCATGGGGACTATATAGATACACATATAGGAAATTCAGGCTTATGTTTTCAGACCTTGGACTGAAACACTGATACTGTAATACGTAACTTGAGGTGCCACGTGGTTTCCTCCCATTTCACTTTGTCATGTTCTTCTTCCAGGGTGGAGCCAAGCCTGAAAAGGGAGAACGTGTACATGGTATTTTGATAAAACTGAATCTAGGTAAGTAGTTCTCATTTCCACCTCCTGCCCAGTGGTTCTCAACTTTCCTAATGTCGCGACCCCTTAATTCAGTTCCTCATGTTGTGGTGACCCCCAACCATAACATTATTTTCATGGCTACTTCATAGCTGTCATTTTGCTACTGTTATGAATGTAATTATCTGATATGCAGGATGGATTTTCAATCACTGGACCAAATTGGGCACAAATACCTAATTTGCCAAAATTTGAATATTGATGGGGTTGGAGAGTTGATTTTATCATTTGGGAGTTGTAGTTGCTGGGATTTATAGCACACCAACAATCAAAGAGCGCATGGCCATGGTCTAGAGGCATTCTCTCCTGATGTTTCGCCTGCATCTATGGCAAGCATCCTCAGAGGTAGTGACCTCACTACCTCTGAGGATGCTTGCCATAGATGCAGGAAAGTCAGGAGAGAATGCCTCTAGACCAGTGTTTCTCAACCTGGGGGTCGGGACCCCTGGGGGGGTCACGAGGGGGTGTCAGAGGGGTCCCCGAAGACCATCAGAATATACAATATTTTATGTTGGTCATGGGGATTTTGTGTGGGAGGTTTGGCCTAATTCTATCATTGGTGGGGTTCAGAATGCTCTTTGATTGTAGGTGAACTATAAATCCCAGCAACTACAACTCCCAAATGTCAAGGTCTATTTTCCCCAAACTCCACCAGAGTCCACATTTGGACATATTGAGTGTTCGTGCCAAGTTTGGTTCAGATTGATCATTGTTTGAGTCCACAGTGCTGTCTGGATTTGGTGAACTACAACTCCCAAACTCAAGGTCAATGTCCACCAAGCCGTTCTGGCATTTTCTGTTGGTCATGGGATTTCTGTGTAGCCAGGACTGATTCAATTCCATCGTTGGTGGAGTTCAGAAAGCTATTTGATTGTAGGCGAACTATAAATCCCAGCAACTACAGCTCCCAAATGACAACATCAATCTCCTCCAACCCCACCAGTATTCAAATTTGGGCATATTGGGTATTTGTGCCAAATTTGGTCCAGTGAATGAAAATCCATCCTGCATATCAGATATTTACATTACGATTCATAACAGTAGCGAAATTACAGTTATGAAGTAGCAACAAAAATAATGTTATGGTTGGGAGTCACCACAACATAAGGAACTGTATTAAGGGGTCGTGACATTAGGTAGGTTGAGAATCACTGCTGTAGACCATGGCCATATAGCCCGAAAAAACCTACAACAACCCAGTGATTCCGGCCATGAAAGCCTTCGACAATCAAAGAGCATTCTGAACTACACCAAAGGTGGAATTGAACTAATCTTGGCACACAGAACTCCCATGACCAACAGAAAATACTGGAAGGGTTTGGTAGGCATTGACTTTGAGTTTGGGAGTTGTAGTTCACCTACATCCACAGAGCACCGTGGACTCAAACAATGATGGATCTGGACCAAACTTGGCATGAATACTCAATATGCCCAAATGTGAAAACTGGTGAAGTTTGGGGGAGATAGATCTTGACATTTGGCCATTGAAGTTGCAGAGATTTATATTTCACCTACAATCAAAGAGTATTCTGAGCCCCACCAATGATAGAATTTGGCCAAACTTCCCACAGAGAACCCCCATGACCAACAGAAAATACTGTGTTTTCGATGGTCTTTGGTGACCCCTTTGATGCCCTCCTCACGACCCCCCCAAGGGTCCTGACCCCCAGGTTGAGAAACACTGCTCTAGAAGGTGGGACCTACATAAATATCAAGGCATAACTCCACTCTATAGAGTTCAAAAGGACCCGTGTTGACTTATATCTCTAAATAATGCTCAATGGACGTTTTAAAATTGGGGGACTGAAGGAGAATTTCAAGGGAGGGGGAAGCATAGAAGCTTTATTTGCAATGCCTTCATCATGCCAACTCCAGACAGATACAGAATGGGGGACGAGGCCTGGCTCGAGACCAGTACGTGTGAAATAGATCTTGGAGTCCTCGTGGACAACAAGTTAAACATGAGCCAACAATGTGATGTAGCGGCAAAAAAAGCCAATGGGATTTTGGCCTGCATCAATAGGAGCATAGTGTCTAGATCTAGGGAAGTCATGCTACCCCTCTATTCCGCTTTGGTTAGACCACATCTGGAATATTGTGTCCAATTCTGGGCACCACAATTCAAGAGAGATATTGACAAGCTGGAATGTGTCCAGAGGAGGGCGACTAAAATGATCAAGGGTCTGGAGAACAAGCCCTATGAGGAGCGGCTTAAAGACCTGGGCATGTTTAGCCTGAAGAAGAGAAGGCTGAGAGGAGATATGATAGCCATGTATAAATATGTGAGAGGAAGCTACAGGGAGGAGGGAGCAAGCTTGTTTTCTGCTTCCTTGGAGACTAGGACGCGGAACAATGGCTTCAAACTACAAGAGAGGAGATTCCATCTGAACATGAGGAAGAACTTCCTGACTGTGAGAGCTGTTCAGCAGTGGAACTCTCTGCCCCAGAGTGTGGTGGAGGCTCCTTCTTTGGAAGCTTTTAAACAGAGGCTGGATGGCCATCTGTCAGGGGTGATTTGAATGCAATATTCCTGCTTCTTGGCAGAATGGGGTTGGACTGGATGGCCCATGAGGTCTCTTCCAACTCTTTGATTCTTTGATTCTATGATCTGGCCACCATTCTTCTTCTGAACATGTGGAAATATAGCCCATGATCATGTGTTAATTTCAATTATTTCCTATTTATGCAGAGGACCTTTTCAATTAAAGCTGGAACTTGCCATTAATCTAAGAAGAGGGACATATTCGAGCTATTTCTGAAGAAAATGAAATGTTTGCTTGATTTCTGTTGATCTTGATTAAAGATTCCTCCTTTAAACTGCAATTACTGTGAGTTGTTTTTTGTGGTCTGAACAAGACAGAATAGAGAGGTCGTATGACTTCCCTGGATCTAGATTCCTGTCACAACACATTGTTGCCTCATGTTTAACTTGTTGCCCACTAGAACTACACAATCTTTGTTCATACATACTGCTGTCATGCCAGGCATCTCCCATTCTGTATCTTTGCATTTCCTTTTTTGTGTCTAAGTGAAGTTATCTTGCATTTGTCCCTCTTATTATTTGTTATATTATATTATATTTTATTTATTTATATAAAAGTTCTATATAACGGCCTTCTCACCTCTCTTGAGGGACTCAAAAATGCTCTCCCTTTTTCCTTCCTTCTCTCCTTCTTTCCTTCTCTACCTTTCCTTCCTTCCCCTCCATTTTTCTTTCCCTTTTGCTTTCTCTCCTTTCTTCCTTCCTTCCTTCTTTCCTTCCTTCCTTCCTTCCTTCCTTCTTCCTCCTTCCTTCCTTCCTTCCTTCCTTACCTCTTTCTTTCCTTCCCCCATTTTCTTTTCCTCCCTCTTTCTCTCCTTTCTTCCTTCTCTACCTCCTTCCTTCCTTCCTTCCTTCCTTCCTTCCTTCCTTCCTTCCTTCCTTCCTCTTCGCTTCCATTCTTTCTAAACTCTTTCCTTCTTTCCTTCTCTCCCTCTTTCTCTCCTTCTTTTCTTCTCTCCTTCCTTCCCTCCCTTTTTCCTTCCTTCCCTGGTGGTAGATGAGGCTCCTACCTCGTCATTGTGCCTCTTGCACTTGCTGTGTCCTCACGCATGAGGGAGCGGGGCAGGGAAGTCATTTGCACGCATGCACTGTGTTGCCTTCTAACTTTTTGGATTTTAACGTTCTTTTCACTGTTTTGGTGTTTTGTTTTGTTTTTGTTTTTTTGAGTGATGGTCACTCCTTGGGGTAGTAGCCATATTTGGTGTCTTTTCGTCCCCGCGAATTAGCATTACACATACATTACACACACACAGAGAGATATATATAGCCATCCCCTGCCACACATTGCTGTGGCCCAATCTGTGTATATGTGTCAGAACCCAGAAGCCTTAAAGAGCCAGACTCAGGAGTATGTCAAAAAGAAACAGTTTATTGAATCAAACAAAAGGGCTCAGAGACACTTACTTCAATGCCTCTGGTCAAAACTCAAAAGTAGCTGCAAAGATTAGCTCAAAAAACAAACTTTGGAAATAATCCAGATTAAACAGAGATATAATCTGGATTAAACAGAGATATAATCTGGATTAAACAGATATAATCCGGATTAAACTGAGTAGTGTCCAAAGTCACCTAAAATAGAGCAGCAGATAAAGGGTAAG
The DNA here is from genome assembly GCF_025583915.1 of Anolis sagrei ordinatus. Classification (NCBI taxonomy): domain Eukaryota; kingdom Metazoa; phylum Chordata; class Lepidosauria; order Squamata; family Anolidae; genus Anolis; species Anolis sagrei. Next base: position 199,507,182 of record NW_026847549.1, read on the forward strand.
CAAATAAAGGTCTGTGAAGCAAAAGCCGTAGTCAAAAACAGTCCAAAGTTGAAGAAAGCCAAGGTTGAAGTTGCGAGGTTCCAAAGTCCACATAGTCAGTGTCGTCAGCGTCAAAAGCAGTCTGAAGTCAAGGAAGGGGGAAAACCGCACTCACGGGAATCCAAGCCGAGTTCAAACACAGAAGATACAGCAACCTGCAGATATAGGACCCAAGCCCAACACAAAAGTGGCAGCGACAAAACCCAAGGCACGAAACCAACACTTTGCCTTCTGCAAAGTTCTGACATTTTGGTGCTTACTTTTATCTACAGTTCTTCGCCACATGATGATGAGCTGCCCTCCACCCCGTCATCATCACTTTCAGCTGGTTTAGCTTCTACAGCTGAACGCCAACGCCCATCTCTCCAACTCTTCCACCTTTTGTCAAGACTTAGATCTCCCCATGATTCCACAGTATCCCCCGATTGCCAATCCCCACCACCAGAAAAACCCGCAAAAGTGTTACTAGATGTTGGTTGAGTGCACACATCTCGAACTTCTTGTACCTTAGTCCAATCCAGTGATTTATGCTCATCCCCATCACTCCCAGACCCATCACTCCCAGGGAAACCCATGAAATCCTCTTCCTCTCTGGGAGCAGTAAGTATGTCCCGGATCTTCTTTCTTTGATACTCCTCATCAGACCCTGACTCCCAAGTAGACCTCTTAGTTCCCCTGTTTCCACCCATTGCATCTCTTTCTTCCTCCTCACTCATCTCGCTTTCAGAAAACCCTTTGAAGGAATCTTCATCAGTGGGCGACGTAAGTATTTCCCGAATCCTCTTCCTTTGTTGTTGCTTGTCTAACTCCTGAGCACACCTTTTCCCTCTTCTGCCACTCTAACTAGCATTAGTAGCATGTCCAACAGGCTCTACTACAACAATATGTATTTTGTGTATGTATATATGTGTATACATATGTCTGTATATATGTGTGTTTGCGTGTATATATATGTGGTTTTGTGCATGTGTTGTAAGGTAATTTTTCTTTTTTGGCTTTTTAAGTCCCTTCCACTGTGTTTTTCAGTGTTTTTATGGGTGATGGTCACTTGTTGGCCTGAGAGGTGTATTGTGTCCAAATTTGGTGTCAATTCACCCAGTGGTTTTTGAGTTATGGTAATCCCACAAAGGAACATTACATTTTTATTTATATAGCTATATAGATGTGCTGATAACACACCCAGCTAAACCATAACAGATGCTCTACTGCAGTAACAAACTGGTTCTGATACCTATTATTACTTGGGGAAAGCCTATAGTAAACTCTTAGTAGCGACAGAAACCACACACAATACCTCACTTGTCTCTTTCTCTCTCTGTCTCCACACTAAATTATTTGGATTCTTCCTTCTCCTAATCAGCCCTCCATTCAACATTTTCCTGGATGGCATGACCCCAGAAACACTAGATTGCCTACAAGGAAATGTATTCATACCCATCTTCTGTCTTTTCTTCCAGTTTCTATATCCATCTCTTATCTGGCAGTCCACTAATATATATAAAACCCAGCAAAAAAAAAAGTCTGGGGATGACAAGTGGACCTTTCTGGTCTCATGTCATCTTCTATGCACTTCATATCATAATTGCAAGGAACATCTTGAGCAGGTTTGCAAAAGAGAAGGACATGTCTCTTCCTCCCTTTCTCCACACTAAATGGCTTTGATTCTTCCTTTTGTGAATCAGCTCAGCATGGAAAGAACTCAAATTTTCTTGCATGGCATGATCCCATCACCACACTAAAACAGTGGATGTGGCTCTTAATGAGACATGCTGCATTATCATGGGGTGTCTGCGCCCTACACTACTGGAGAAATTACACTGCTTAGCCGGTATTGCACCACCTGACATCCGCCGGGAAGTAGCAGCCAATAGTGAAAAGACCAAGGCAGAGACATCTCCAGCTCATCCCTTGTTTGGGTATCAGCCAGCACGTCAACGACTTAAATCAAGAAATAGTTTTCTTAGATCTACAGAGACACTCGCTGGAACACCTCAGCAAGCGAGAGTCCAAAAGTGGCAGGCTCAAACCCAGAACCTCAATCAATGGCTGATACCATATGAGAGACTCCCCCCTGGGCACACAGAAGACTGGGCGACTTGGAAGGCGCTGAACAGACTGCGCTCTGGCACCACGAGATGCAGAGCCAACCTTAAGAAATGGGGCTACAAAGTGGAATCCACGACATGCAAGTGTGGAGAAGAGCAAACCACTGACCACCTGCTGCAATGCAACCTGAGCCCTGCCACATGCACAATGGAGGACCTCCTTGCGGCAACACCAGAGGCACTCCAAGTGGCCAGATACTGGTCAAAGGACATCTAATCAACTACCAAGCTTGCAAATTCTGTGTCTTTTGTATGTTTGGTTGTTTGTTCTGTCAAAAATGTAATACAACTGTTCAGTTGCCTGACATGATAAATAAAAATAAATAAACCACAGAGTCATTAGGTTGGCTAGAAAGGTGTGCATTTATCTTCTTCCAATTTATTGCTTGGAGACAGAGAGGAAGAGACGGGTTCTTCTCTGCTTAAGATGTTCCTTGTGATCATGATATGAAGCAGCAATGAGGACAACAAAGATGACGTGGGACTGGAAAGGTCCCAAGGATTTTTCACTGGGTATAAATATCAGAAGACCTTCAGATGGGAGCTGTATATAGAAACCCAAAGAAGAGATAGAAGAATAATCCAGTCTCTGAGTACAACACGGAGCTCTTTGAATACAATGAGGAAGATGGGCGTTGTCCTTTTCCTCGTGGGCCTTCTCTCTTTGCCTCTTTTGCCTGAAGCCAGAAATACAGTGATTTGTCGTCTTTGTAATGATTATCCCGATCCAGAAGAGTGCTTTAGGAGTAACTGCCCGGAGATGGGGAAGAGATCCAATACAAATGATGTAAGTATACAATGCGATTGGCCCTCCTTATCCACTTGTTCTGAGACTACTGATTCAACCAACCACGGCTTGAAAATACTGAAGCCCCCAAAACCCCAGACTGAGTTGTTTCCTATTTTATATGAGAGTGTTGTGGCTCAGCTGGAGCCTCAGGCAGAAGATGATGGGATTCAGATTCATGAAGATGTTCCTGCTGTTTGTGAAGAAGAATCTGAGGAGATTCAGTTTTCCATGTTAAGGAATGTTTCAGATGATGTTTCTGATGTTAGTGAGACTAGCCAGGTGCAGATGGAGGAGGATGGCTCCCAGCCTGACGATTATCAGGCGCCTAACGAGCTATCTGACCTTGAGAGCTATGAAGATTTAGATAGGGAGGATCTCTTACAATTCAAAGTTCGTCGCAGTGCAAGGCTTGCTAACAAGAGGAAGGTTAGGGGTCAACGGAATGCGTTCAGGCTGGGAAAGTATATTAAACGGGGTGTTTGAAGGCCAATCTTTATCAGTGCAACTTCTGCGAACAACCTGGTAACTTCTTTGGATTGCCTTGGCTTTTGGGCAATGTTCTTGGCTTCCTGGGACTCTGTTATGCTGTCATGGAATCTTGTTTGATTAATGTTCTTTGGATTATGCTTCATGCTGTTTGCTATTGAACTTTTGGAACTGTGCTGTCCCGCGCTGGGCCTATAGCAATTGGCTTTTGAACAGGACGTGCTCTTTGTGCCCAGCGGGAAGCCGGGGTGCCTCGAGTGAGAGGCCCTAAGGATTTTCCTATACAAAGTCTTTAGAAGCTTGAAAAGTTTAACAAGGTCCTTTATTATTACTGAAGTCTTCAACAAACAATCAAATACTTCTCAGATCTTCAACAAGTCAAGCAAATACTTAAAGGCTTTGAATCAACTGGTGGCTTTCTTAATCTTGTCCACAAGGGACAGGCAACTGGCTTCGTGAACTGTTTCTTTTCTTTAAGAGGAAAACCCTTTTTAACCCCTCCTTGGGCGATCTACTTTCTAAACTTTGCTGGTGTGGGCCCTACTCCCGGCTCCAAACTGCTTCTTGGGTCCCGAGTAGACCTACCAGCCAAGGCTTTGTAGATTCTCCAGCTGGAGTCCTTTGGATTTTCTCCACAAATGTTGTGGGTTTGTTTCTTTAACCCCAACAGGGGTTGTGCTGTGAAACTGTTTCTTTTAAAGGCTTTTCCTTAAATCTGTGAGGCTGTAAATTTCCCAGCTTTGGGACTGTTTCCCTCCGGAATTTTGTAAGAAACGAAGCTTCTCTACAGATGGAGCTGATTCACGTCCTGTAGCTAAGCTTTCAACTATAAGACTGAGCTAAAATGTCTCCCTTTCCTTCCTGAACCCTGGGGAAAGGGGTGGAACTAAAAAACCCAATGATGATTGATGGGTCATTAACCCTATAATTGCAAACCAAGGGAAGACACCTTATTGCAAAATGCATGGAAGCTTGGAATACATGCAAACACTCAATAGGAAGGAAAAGAAGTTGGAGCTCCTGGTGCAGCCATACCAGCACAGGAACTTACTTTTGCATTTAAGACTTTTCCTTTCTTTAATAAACTACAAAACCGTCAGCCTTTGTGTGGTTTGGTGTTTGGAGCAAGGTGACTCTACTCTGAGCTGCGACAAGGTGCGGGTGCTTACCTACAAAGCCCTAAACGGTTTGGGACCTGCCTACCTGCGTGACCGCATCTCCGTCTATGAACCCACACGCTCACTTCGTTCATCTGGAGATGCCCAGCTCGTGATTCCGCCTGCGTCGCAGGCGCGTTTGGTGGGGACGAGGGACAGGGCCTTTTCTGTGGTGGCCCCCCGACTCTGGAACACCCTCCCAAAAGATCTTAGACAGGCCCCAACATTGGCAGTCTTTAGAAAAAACTTGAAGACCTGGCTGTTCCGATGTGCCTTTCAAGAACAGGAATCTCCAATACCAAGTCCCAGAAGCACTATTAGAACTAAGATTGCTGCACTTTGCACACTGCACTTGCCCTATAATCCCCACATACCACCTGTCACATCAGCACTTTTACTGCTGTACCCATTACTCTGGCCTGGCCCAGTTTTATAGTGTTTTGATGTATTGTTTATTGCATGTCGTTAATATTGCTTTAATTGTTTTTAATTTGCTTATGTGTTGTATTGTTATATTGTGTTTTGAGGCCTTGGCCTTTGTAAGCCGCATCGAGTCCTTCGGGAGATGCTAGCGGGGTACAAATAAAGTTAATAATAATAATAATAATAATAAATAATGTCATAATGCTTTGCAGTTTTAGTGTCTTCTAGCCTCTCGGGGAGCCTTAGGCAGCCTCCATTCATATTGTCTAACTAGGAATGAGAAAACAACAGGAGAAACAGAAATCTGGAATGTTAGGTGCCCAAGATCTCATTGAAAGCAACCCATTTTCTCTCCTCCTTGCAATAATCACTAGCTGCCTGAATTCTGGTGGGGTGGATAATGCCATTATATAATGTTGTCACTAGGTGGCGATAGAGTTGCTATCTTCCAGGGAAACATTGGGAGTTTTCCTCCAGCTCTTTGATAAACAATAGCAATTATTTTAATGTAAGTCTTTCATCCTGGGAAGAAGTGACGAGCGGAGTGCCATCAGCAGGGTTCCGTCCTGGGCTCGGTCCTGTTCCACATCTTTATTAATGACTTAGATGAAGGGTTAGAAGGCATGATCATCAAGTTTGCAGACGACACCAAATTGGGAGGGAGAGCCAATACTCCAGAGGACAGGAGCAGGATTCAAAACGATCTTGACAGATTAGAGAGATGGGCCAAAACTAACAAAATGAAGTTCAACAGGGACAAATGCAAGATACTCCACTTTGGCAGAAAAATGAAATGCAAAGATACAGAATGGGGGACAATGCCTGGCTCGAGAGCAGTACGTGTGAAAAAGATCTTGAGTCCTCGTGGACAACAAGTTAAACATGAGCCAACAATGTGATGTGGCGGCAAAAAAAGCCAATGGGATTTTGGCCTGCATCAATAGGAGCAGAGTGTCTAGATCTAGGGAAGTCATGCTACCCCTCTATTCTGCTTTGGTTAGACCACACCTGGAATATTGTGTCCAATTCTGGGCACCACAATTCAAGAGAGATATTGACAAGCTGGAATGTGTCCAGAGGAGAGCGACTAAAATGATAAAAGGTCTGGAGAACAAGCCCTATGAGGAGCGGCTTAAGGAGCTGGGCATGTTTAGCCTGAAGAAGAGAAGGCTGAGAGGAGATATGATAGCCATGTATAAATATGTGAGAGGAAGCCACAGGGAGGAGGGAGCAAGCTTGTTTTCTGCTTCCCTGGAGACTAGGACCTGGAACAATGGCTTCAAACTACAAGAGAGGAAATATTCTACAAGCATTCAGAGAAGATGTGGTGGAGGCTCCTTCTTTGGAAGCTTTTAAACAGAGGCTGGATGGCCATCTGTCAGGGGTGATTTGAATGCAATATTCCTGCTTCTTGGCAGAGGGGTTGGACTGGATGGCCCATGAGGTCTCTTCCAACTCTTTGATTCTATGATTCTATGATTCTATGATTCTATGATTCTATGATTCTATGATTCTATGATTCTATGATTCTATGATTCTATGAAGAGAAGGCTGAGAGGGGATATGATAGCCAAGTATAAATATGTGAGAGGAAGCCACAGGGAGGAGGGAGCAAGCTTGTTTTCTGCTTCCCTGGAAACGAGGACGCGGAACCATGGCTTCAAACTACAAGAGAGGAGATTCCATCTGAACATGAGGAAGGGTCTGGAGAACAAGCCCTATGAGGAGCGGCTTAAGGAGCTGGGCACGTATAGCCTGAAGAAGAGAAGGCTGAGAGGGGATATGATAGCCATGTATAAATATGTGAGGGGAAGCCACAGGGAGGAGGAGGGAGCAAGCTTGTTTTCTTTCTTTTCTTTTTTTTTAATTTTTTAAAACACATCGTGACACTGTTTAATTGGCACTCTCTCATGTTCCCTCTTTATTGTGACCTGTGCTGTCATCTCTTTTGCTCCTTCAGAAGATTCTAAAAGAGTCTGCCTCTTATTTTGTTGCTGCTGCAGAGTTTCATGTTGCTTGTGCTTAATGCTGAAACATAATCCAGTACCTGGTCTTTGCAATGGCCTTCGTCGCTTGAACGAAAACATTTTGTACTACAGTACTTGCCTTCCATGACAACTGTGCCATACTTCAGTATAGACTGGTATATAATGTTAATTCACTACTGTTACCTAATCCACTATTTTTTTTAATTATTTTTATTAGAATACTTTTTCAGAATAATACAAAATACAAGATGCAGCATAGAAACAAAGAGGGGGGGGGTTCACTGTACATTAGAATTTAAAAGACAGAGGGGAGGGGAAGTGGGGGGGGGAGGGGATGGGATGGGGAAAGGAGTAAGGTTAGGGGGGGGAGGAAAAGGGCTAAGGGAAAGTGAAGATTGAAAGGAAGGGGAGGAAAAAAGTGACTTCCTATTCCGTTTTCACCGCGTTCTCGGTTTGATCAATAGGAGCATAGTGTCTAGGTCTAGGGAAGTAATGCTACCCCTCTATTCTGTTTTGGTTAGACCACATCTGGAATATTGTGTCCAATTCTGGGCACCACAATTCAAGAGAGATATTGACAAGCTGGAATGTGTCCAGAGGAGGGCGACTAAAATGATCAAGGGTCTGGAGAACAAGCCCTATGAGAGGTGGCTTAGGGAACTGGGCATGTTTAGCCTGAAGAAGAGTAGGCTGAGAGGAGATATGATAGCCATGTATAAATATGTGAGAGGAAGTCACAGGGAGGAGGGAGCAAGCTTGTTTTCTGCTTCCCTGGAGACTAGGATGCGAAACAATGGCTTCAAACTACAAGAAAGGGGTTCCATCTGAACATGAGGAAGAACTTCCTGACTGTGAGAGCCGTTCAGCAGTGGAACTCTCTGCCCCGGAGTGTGGTGGAGGCTCCTTCTTTGGAAGCTTTAAACAGAGGCTGGATGGCCATCTGTCAGGGGTGATTTGAATGCAATATTCCTGCTTCTTGGCAGGGGGTTGGACTAGATGGCCCATGAGGTCTCTTCCAACTCTTTGATTCTATGATTCAATAGTTCTTTATTTCTCTTGATGTCATTTTCTTTTATTAGGAGATTATCGTCTAACTTCCATCTCCAAGTTCTCTCTCCTCCTTTGATTTCCATCTCCAGGGGGCAATGATCTGAATCTGATCTTGAAAGTATCTTTATTTTTTTAACATTAGGAATAAGGGATAACGAGGCCCAGATCATGTCAATCCTCGACCAGGTTTTATGCCTGGCCGAGAAAAAAGTGTAGTCCTGCGTATGTTCATTTTTATGTCTCCATACGTCCTCCGTTTTTAATTCTTTGAACAGCCTTATTAGGGTATTAGGTATCTGTCCTGCCATTTTTTTCCTTTCTCATTTTGTTTATTCCTTGATGATCTGTCCAGATTCCCATCCAGGACGCCATTGAAATCTCCCAGAATTATTATCTTTTCAAATTCTTGTTTTATCATATTAGCTTCTAGTGCTTTTATGAATGTGGATTTTGTATCATTGGGTGCATAAATATTACAAATTGGTATCTTGGTATTTTGCCATTTAATTTTTACCCCTACCATTCTTCCTTCCTGGTCTTTAAAGGCAAGCTCTGATTCTATATTTTCTCTAATATATGTTGCCACACCTCTATTCTTTTCTAGGGAAGAAGCATAATATAGTTTCCCTAATGCTTTATCTTCTTTTGGTTTATTTGCTGCCACCACCTAAGCCACCTTAGGATGTTAAAAATGAGAATTGATGGATTTTGAGGACCAGATCATATCTATTCTGGACCACCTATTGTGTCTTCCCGAAAAGTACATATAATCTCTACCCTTGTTGTTTTCGGTTCGCCAGGTGTCTTCCAGATCCCATTCATCTTTAAGTTTCAAGAATTTCATGGGAAGGGTGTTAAGTTTGTCTCCTTTGTTTTTCTTTTCAACCTTACTTTTGTCCCAATTACTATTTATCACCCCATTAAAGTCGCCTAACAGAATTAGATGGTCTTGTTGTGTTTTGTGAATTTTCTCATTCAGAATGGTTAAGAATTTTGTTTTTGGACCATTTGGCGCGTATAGGTTGCAAATTAATATGTTTTTATTTCCCTGTTTTATTTTTATACCCACAATTCTCCCTTCCGTATCCTTAAAAGCCAGTTCTTGAGCTAGTCTTTCTCTAGCATATATGATTACACCTCTCTTTTTCCCCATCGCGAATGAATGGAATTCTTTGCCCAATTCTCTGTTTATTAAATGGGCTGCATGTTTTTGCGCCATGTGTGTCTCCTGTAGGGCTACCAGATGGTAATTACCCTTCTTAATCTTATTAAATAGCTTCCTTCTTTTAACAGGCGCATTGAGACCATTTATGTTGTTGCAAAATATTTTTATTTCCCTCATACAATCACTCGTTTTTCCCATCTTGTTCA
>NW_026847549.1:199517876-199546909 GCF_025583915.1 Anolis sagrei ordinatus
CCCCTGGGCAACATCTTTGTAGACAGCTGATTCTCTCACTCCAGAAGCAACTTGCAGCATCCAAAAAACATTGATATTAAAGGCAGAACATCTTGCCCCGCCTCTCAAGACCTACCAACGCTCTGATTGGTCCCTTACCGTGATTGATAGCCATCCCGCCCAATCAGTGATCAGCATGCCGGGATTCAAGGTTAGAAGACCTTGCCCCGCCCTACAGCCCAACGACGCTTCTGATTGGCCGCGCTCCGTAACTGACAGCGCTTCCGCCCAACCCCCGCTCACCTGATGGCCCCGACGGTCTGCCGATACTGTCGGTAGCGCTGGGCGACCACTAACAGCTCGGCCGGGTCCACCGGAGGCGGCACTTTGATCCGCCCGGCTTTGGACTTGGCCGGAGGGTCCGTGCGGGACTTGCGGCCTCGAGAAGGGACCGCCAGGAGCGGCGCGGGGCTCGGGTTCCAAAGGCAGGCCTGGCCCCGCCGAGCCAAGACGCGCCTCAGCATCTCCGCGGCTGTGAGGGGGAAAATGGCGGAGAGGAAAGGCCGGCGGACCGGAAGTGGCACCGAGGCACCACGGGGAATGTAGTCTCCTCTCCTATTTCTACTCAGCCGACCCCTCACCGGAAGTACAAGAGGAGTGCCTCGGGAAATGCAGTTCGACGCACTACTTTGACTGCTAGGAACATATGCTGTGGAATCCTAATAGAAAACACACATACATATTTATTTAATTATATTTGATTAGTTATTGTTTTATATTATGTTCTATTGCTGTAATGTTTTGGTATATGCTGGGCATTTAATGTTTGCCTCTGTATGTGTAAATTTCCCTGAGCTGTCTACAAATTATTATTATATAAATATATTATATATATATATATATATATATATATTATATAAATAAAGATTATTATTATTATTATTATTATTATTTATAATGTATATTTATAACATTCTTGGGTTGCCCCCTTTTCTTTAACCAAAGGTATATGACTTTTAATGTATTTAGAGGTAGATAGATAGCTATAAATGATTTTAATGTATATTTATAGCATTCATGGGTTGTTCCAAAAATATCTATACCGTTTAATCTATTTATAGATAAATAGTTAGATAGATATAAGTGATTTTAATGTGTATTTACAGCAGTCAGGTTGTTCCAAAAGATTTATTTATTTATTTATCGTGTCATCAGCAACCATTGTATCACAATTCTAACAGAGCAAAACAAACACACAGATTAAAAAGAAAAAGGGGGAAAAAACACACAGATTTTGCAAATTTGGTATTTGGTTAAATGTCCTTTGACCAGTATCTGGCCACTTGGAGTGCCTCTGGGTTGCCGCAAGAAGGTCCTCCATTGTGCATGTGGCAGGGCTCAGGTTGCATTGCAGCAGGTGGTCTGTGGTTTGTTCTTCTCCGCACTCGCATGCCGAGGATTCCACCCTGTAGCCCCATTTCTTAAGATTGGCTCTGCATCTCGTGGTGCCAGAGCGCAGTCTGTTCAGCGCCTTCCAAGTCGCCCAGTCTTCTGAGTGCCCAGGGGGGAGTCTCTCATCTGGTATCACCCATGAATTGAGGTGCTGGGTTTGGGCCTGCCACTTTTGGACTCTCGCTTGCTGGGGTGTTCCAGCGAGTGTCTCTGTAGATCTAAGAAAACTATGTCTTGATTTAAGTCGTTGACGTGCTGGCTGATACCCAAACAGGGGATGAGCTGGAGATGTCTCTGCCTTGGTCCTTTCACTATTGGATGCTACTTCCCGGCGGATGTCAGGTGGTGCAATACCGGCTAAGCAGTGTAATTTCTCCAGTGGTGTAGGGCGCAGACACCCCGTGATAATGCGGCATGTCTCATTAAGAGCCACATCCACTGTTTTAGCGTGGTGAGATGTGTTTATTTATTATTTATTTATTTCATTCACTTATACCCCGCCCTTCTCACCCCTAGGGGGACTCAGGGCGGCTTACATAAAGGGCACAATTAGATGCCCAAAACATACAACAAGTAAACCAAAAGTATAAAATTCAACAGTTAAGTTAAACAACAATACATAATAAAAGCATAAATCCTAAAACAATCTCATGTCAGAGTTCATATATCAGAGTCCATACATCCGTTCTATTCCGTTTGTCATTGTCTGTCTCCGGTCCTTGGTTTAATTATCAGAGTGGCCAAAAGCTTGGTCCCATATCCAGGTCTTTAGTTTTTTCCTAAATGCTAGGAGGGAAGTCGCCGATCTAATCTCCCCGGGGAGTGCGTTCCACAGGCGGGGGGCCGCCACTGAGAAGGCCCTGCTCCTCGTCCCCGCCAGCCTCACTTGCGATACTGGCGGGGTCGAGAGCAGGGCCTCCCCAGAAGATCTTAAACTTCGAGGTGGGACGTAAAGGGAGATCCGTTCGGACAAATACACTGGGCCGGAACCGTATAGGGTCTTATAGGTCAAAACCAGCACTTTAAATTGTGCTCGGAATTGGATCGGCAGCCAGTGGAGCTGGCGCAACAGGGGGGTGGTGTGCTCCCTGTACGCCGCCCCGGTGAGCAATCTGGCTGCTTCTCGCTGAACTAATTGAAGTTTCCGAGCAGTCTTTAAAGGCAACCCCACGTAGAGTGCGTTGCAGTAATCCAACCGGGATGTGACAAGAGCGTGGACCACCGTGGCCAGATCCGACTTCCCAAGGTACGGGCGCAGCTGGCGCACAAGTTTTAATTGTGCGAAAGCTCTCCCGGCCACCGCTGAGACCTGAGGATCCAGGCTCAGCGATGAGTCCAGGATTACTCCCAAGCTACGAACCTGCGTCTTCAGGGGGAGTGTAACCCCGTCTAACACAGGCTGTAACCCTATACCCTGTTCGGCCTTCCGACTGACCAGTAGGACCTCTGTCTTGTCTGGATTCAATTTCAATTTGTTAGCTCTCATCCAGTCCGACACAGCAGCTAAACACCGGTTCAAGGTCTGGACAGCCTCCTTGGTGACAGGTGAGAAGGAGTGACAGATTTGGACATCATCTGCGTAGAGATAACATCTCATTCCGAAACTCCGAATGATCTCTCCCAACGGCTTCATGTAGATGTTAAATAACATTGGGGACAAGATTGAACCCTGTGGGACTCCACACAACAACGGTTGTGGGGCCGAACAGGTGTCACCCAGTAACACCTTCTGGGTCCGACCCTCTAGGAAGGATCGGAGCCACCGCAAAGCAGTGCCACCGAGCCCCATATCCATGAGGCGACCCAGAAGGATACCGTGATCGACGGTATCGAAGGCCGCTGAGAGGTCCAGCAGAACCAACAGGGACACACTCCCCCTGTCTAGTTCCCTGCGCAGATCATCTACCAAGGCGACCAAGGCTGTCTCAGTTCCATGTCCCGGCCTAAAGCCGGACTGTGCCGGATCAAGATAATCAGTGTCTACCAGAAACCCCTGGAGTTGTGTTGCCACCACACGTTCCATGACTTTGCCCAAGTAGGGGAGATTGGAAACTGGCCGATAGTTGTCGAATTGAGTGGGATCCAGTGATGGTTTCTTCAACAGCGGTTTTATAACAGCCTGTTTTAGGCTCGCTGGAAACTCTCCTTTCTGTAAGGAGGTATTAACCATCACCTTCACCCACCCCGCCAAACCCCCTCTGGCTTCCTTGACCAGCCAGGAAGGGCAGGGGTCTAGGATGCATGTGGTGGGTCGCACCTCTCCAAGGATCCTGTCCACATCCTCAAGCTGAACCAATTGAAACAAATCCAACAAAACTGGACAAGCAGATGCTCTCGTTACATCCCCAGAGACTGCCGTTAACATGACGTCAAAACCCGACCGAATCCGCTCAATTTTATCCGCGAAGGATCGAGCAAATGCTTCACAGCGAGCCACCGAGTTATCCGAGGCCTCGCTTTTTGGCGGATTTAACAGGCCCCTGACAACTCGAAAAAGCTCAGCTGGACGATTCTTCGCTGATGCAATATTGGCTGTGATGAATGTTTTCTGAGCTGCCTCTATTGCCACACCGTAGGACCTTAGAAAGGTCTTGAGGTGTGTTTGGGCTGGATTGGTGGGATTCTGGCGCCACACGCGCTCTAGCCTCCTCTTCTTTCGCTTCATCGCTGCCAGCTCTTCAGTAAACCAAGGAGCTGGTTTAGCTCGGTTACTCGAGAGGGGGCGTTCCGGAGCGATAGTGTCAATTGCCCTGGTCAACTCACTATTCCAGCCAGAGACCAGAGCATCGACAGTGTCGCTAGCCAAGAAGGTGGAAAAATCCCCAAGAGCCCTCAGGAAACCATTTGGATCCATCCGTCTCCTGGGGCGGACCATTCTAATGGGTCCACCACCCCTGCGAAGGTTAGAAGGCACAGTTAGTCTAAAACTGATCAAGTGGTGATCGGACCATGGCAAAGGGGCGATGGTCGGCTCCTCCATTCCGTCACCCTCATCCCATCCCTGCATGAAGACCAAATCCAAGGTGTGTCCGGCACTATGGGTGGGACCAGATATTAGTTGGGACAGGCCCATGGTTGCCATGGCGGCCATGAAGTCCTGAGCCGCTCCAGAGAGAGTGGCCTCGGCATGGATGTTGAAATCTCCCAGGACCAAAAGCCGTTGGGAGTTCAGCACCATGTCCGAGACCACTCCCGCTAGCTCAGGTAGGGAGACTGTAGTGCAGTGGGGTGGTCGGTACACTACCAGAATCCCCATCCTGTCCCGGTCACCTATCCTAAAGCCGGCACATTCAAAGTAAGATGTTTGTGGGATGGGACACCTGATCAGTGGGATATAGTCCTTATAGACCACTGCGACTCCGCCTCCCCGCCCTCCAAGCCTTGGTTGGTGCTGAACAGAGTAACCTGGTGGACAGAGTTGGGAGAGATTAACCCCCCCCCTCGTCCAACCAGGTTTCCGTTATACAGGCCAGGTCGGCTCGTTCTTCTTGGATTAGATCTTGTATGATGGAAGTTTTTCCATTTACCGACCTGGCATTGAACAGCACCACCTTTAGCCTGGAGGGGCCACCATCTTGGCACCTCAGTTGTATTTTGTCGGGAGTAGGTTTTGGAGTTGCCAATCTATTTTTGTTAATTTCGGGCCGAATAGTAGTGTTGATTTTTGGGATTGCCAATGTCCTATTAAAAATTTTGGGCCGAATTTGCTTTTGTCTTTGATTTCTAGTATCTTTAGGAATAGCCAATTTATTACTGTAAATTTTGGGTCGAAATGGAAATTTTATTCTCCCTTTCCCGTATCTCCCCCTACCAGTCACCACCTCTATGGCGGCTCCCCCACCCTCGGTCCCAACCCCCCCGGGGATATTCCCTTCATTTCCAGCAGCTGTAATCTCATTAATAGGCACATGCTTACCATTATTGTTATCTATCTCTGGGTTCCGATAATTCCATCCCTTAGTGTTGACCATTCCCTCTAGTATATCGAGAACTGTAAAGTGTACTCGTGCTGAAGCTGGAACAAAGTGCACTTGTGCTATGATTGTTATAAAGTGCACTTGTGCTAGGGGTTGGAGGGATAGCAGTAGCAGTAAAGGCAGAGCAAGCATTGACATGAGAGTAACAGTAGTATATCGATGTTAACAATAATAAGCTTACTCCAATTAATGAGGGAACCCAGAGTAAAAAGCATAAAGTGCAATTTTATGATATGGTTCTGATGTAAGGACCAAAGTGCTTAGGTTAAAGTGACTTCGTGCTGAATAGTTCTAAAATTTCTTTAAAGTGCAGCTAATGCAGAGTTTACTGGCTTCTAGAGTGAAACCACTTCCTACCACTGAGTCAGGACAACAATTCACACCAGGAAACCCAGCTCCCTAGGCCCGTGGAACAACAAACCGGCACCCAGGGACAGATCTCTCGGTCTTCTTGATTGTCTTGAGTGGGGAATTCTCCAACAGAGCAGATGATAGTCTGTATAGTGAAGGCAGTATCTGCAATTGTTGCTAATTAACAGCACGCTTCATAGGTTGTCCATTGTGTGATAGAAATTATTGCACTTTTTAACTCAGCCACAGAGGGCAATATAAGGGAACGAATGCCTAGTTCTTTAGTATGGAGCTCTGCCGATTGTAATTAAAGCCCTGAATCATGAGGGGACAGAACTTCCGGTTTTATGTTTAGGCTCAACTGTCCACGATGTAAAGTCTTATTTTGAGCCCAACCACCGCAATATGATGTTACTTATTGTTCGCTATATATATATACAATACAATAATACAATACAATAATGTCACACTATCAGCAATAACGCGGTAGATGGTATTCTAAGATGGCGGCTAGAGGTGGAACTATGCTGACAAGTCGCCTCCCGTTAGAGAGGGGAGGTCTCCAAACTCCAGGTGGTAGACTCCCCCTAGGCAGCAGGGGCCTAGGCAGCAGGGGCCCCAGCTAAGGCGTTCGCAGCCGCTGCAGCCGCCGCAAGCCGGCCTCCGCGTTGATGCAGCCGGGCGCTGACGCAAGAAGGCGTCCCCAGCCTTGGCCTCCCGCAGCAGCAGCAGCGGCTCGCTCTCTCCTGTCGTTTGTCGCCGCCTCGCTCCGCTCCCCTCCGCCTCGCTCCGCTCACCTCCGGTGACAACTCCGCCGCTCCACCGCTTCGCACGCCTTACCCTGATAGAGGGGGGCGGGCCGGCCGCACGGACGGTCCCGAGCGGCCTCCACGTTGGTCCTGGCGGCGGCAGCGGCGAGCCGAGGGGGGCGAGCCGGCTGCACGGACGATCCCGAGCAGCCTCCACGTTGGTCCTGGCGGCGGCAGCGGCCCTGGCGATTGGCGATGGCCCTGGCGGCCGGCGGCGGCGACCGCGACGGCCCTGGCGCTGGCGTTTGCGCTGGCGGCGGCGGCCCCGACGGAGGCCCAGCAGAGGCTCCAGATGCTCCAGCGGCAGTGCTCAGTCCGCAATCGCGGGTAAGAACAGATTTATGTTGCTGTAGGAGCTATGATTGTTAAAGCTGGCGGCCTAACTGGAGAGCTATCGGCCTGGTTGGAGGCAGGCCGGCCGCGATGCAATGGCGGCGTTCGCTTCTCTCGCTCTGCCTTCCTTGTGTCTTCCTGGCTCTTCCTGGCTCTTTCTCCCGGCTCTACGACCCTCTGTAGAGAGCCTGAGGCTCAAGGTCTCTCTCCCCTCAGTTTGAAGATGGTTAGTGAGGGGGGGACTCAGGATTCCTTCAGATTATGATTTGTGGTTAGGCAGCTCAGCGTTTTCAGCTGCCGGCCATCATACCGGAACCGGAAGTCCCTCTGGGCATGCATCCTCAGCAGCAGAGTAGCATAGCGCAAGGGCAGATGTCTTCACTGTGTCTGGTTGTGATCCCCAGGTTGTGCCAGTCAGCTTTCGTATGATATTGTTTCTAGCACCCACTTTTTGCTTGATGTTCAGGCAGTGCTTCTTGTAGGTAAGAGCACGGTCCAGAGTGACTCCCAGGTATTTGGGTGCGCTGCAATGCTCCAGTGGGATTCCTTCCCAGGTGATCCTCAGAGCTCGGGATGCTTGTCTGTTCTTAAGGTGAAAGGCACATGTCTGTGTTTTAGATGGATTAGGGATCAGTTGGTTTTGCCTGTAATAGGCAGTAAGAGCACCTAGAGCTTCGGAGAGCTTCTGTTCAACCATCTCAAAGCTCCCAAAAGATATATCTATGTCTTTTAATATGTTTAGGTTTAGATAGAAATGTTTTTATATATCCCTCAGTTCTTGTGGGTTTTTCGGGCTATATGGCCATGTTCTAGAGGCATTTCTCCTGACGTTTCGCCTGCATCTATGGCAAGCATCCTCAGAGGTGAGGTCTGCTGGAGCTGGGAAAAAAGGGGTTTATATATCTGTGGATATATATTAATGTAAACATTCACACCTAGCTCCAGCAGACAAGAGTCCTTTGTCCCACCCTGGTCATTCCACAGATATATAAACCCCTCTTCCCAGTTCCAACAGACCTCACTACCTCTGAGGATGCTTGCCATAGATGCAGGCGAAACGTCAGGAGAAATGCCTCTAGAACATGGCCATATAGCCCGAAAAAACCCACAAGAACTGAGTGATTCCGGCCATGAAAGCCTTCGACAATACGTTTTTATATATGTTTATAGCATTCTTGGGTTCCTTTTTTAACCAAAGGTATATCTCTTAAATGTATTTAGATTAGATAGATAGATAGATAGATAGAGAGATAGATATTATTTTAATGTATATTTATGGCAGTCTTGGGTTGTTTCTTTTTTTAACCAAACATATGTCTTTTAATGTGTTTAGAGATAGATAGATAGATAGATAGATATGATTTTAATGTGCATTTATGGCAGTTGGGTTCTTCCAAATGATAGATTTATATTTTAATATATTTAGTTATAAATAGATAGATACACATGATTTTAATGTATATTTATATCAGTCTTGGTTTATTCCTTTTTTAACCAAAGGTATATGTCTTAAATGTATTTAGATTAGATTAGATTAGATTAGATTAGATAGATAGATAGATAGATAGATAGATGTAAATTATTTTAATGTATATTTATAGCAGTCTTGGCTTATTCCTTTTTTAACCAAACGTATGTCTTTTAATGTGCTTAGAGATAGATAGATAGATAGATAGATATGATTTTAATGTGTATTTACAGCATTTGGGTTCTTCCAATATATATATATATATATATATATATATATTAATATATTTAGTGATAGATAGATAGATAGATAGATAGATACAAATGATTTTAATGTATATTTATAGCAGTCTTGGCTTGTTCCTTTTTTAACCAAACATATGTCTCTTAATGTGCTTAGAGATAGATAGATATGATTTAATGTGTATTTACAGCAGTTGGGTTGTTCCAAAAGATAGATATCTATTTTAATATATTTAGATATAGATAGATATGATTTTAATATATATTTATAGCAGTCTTGGGTTGTTCCAATATATATATATATATATATATATATATATGTATTTTAATATATTTTGACATAGATAGGTAGATAGATATAATTTTTTTAATATATCTATCTATCTATCTATCTAATCTGTTTTAATCTAAACACATTAAAAGATGTAGACCTTTGGTTAAAAAAGGAACAACCCAATGTATATGTCTCTTAATGTATTTAGATTAAAAAATATTAAACTGATATAAATGTTTTAGTGTCTATTTATAACAGCCTTGAGTTATAATGGTGTTGGTTTGTTCCTTTTTTAACCAAAGGTCTTTTAATGTATTTAGATTTAAATAGATTAGATAGATAGAAGTTATTTTAATATTTATTTTTAATATTTATTTATTTCAGATATTTGTACCTCACCCTTCTCTCAGGGCAGCTGTTTTTGTTTGTGACAAAAGATATATGTCTGTTAATATATTTAGATATAGATAGAAAATGATTTTATTATCTACCTATCTATCTGTCTATCTAGGGTTGTTCTTTTTTATTAAACAAAGTTAAATGCTTTTTAATGTATTTAGAACAGACTATATTAATTTATATTAGATAGATAGATATAAATGATTTTAAGTCTTGTACTTTTCCTTTTTAAACCACAGTTTAAATGTATTTAGATTAATACATCTAACCTGGACTGACCTTGAGGGAGCTGGGGGTGGTAACGGCCGACAGGGAGCTCTGGCGTAGGCTGGTCCATGAGGTCACGAAGAGTCGGAGACGACTGAACGAATGAACAACAACAACAACAACAACATCTAACCTTTTAATGTGTTTAGATTAGAATAGATTAGATAGATATATAGATGTTATTTTATGTATATTTATAGCAGTCTTGGGTTTTTGCTTTTGTAACCAAAGGTATACATGTATTTTAATGTATTTAGAAGTACATTTACTGTATTTAGAGATCACTAGATAGATAGATAGATAGATAGATAGATAGATAGATAGATAGATAGATAGATAGAAGTAGATATAATTTTTGGAGCAATATATAGATATAAATTTTGGAACAATCCAAGCCTAATAGATAGATAGATAGATAGAATTTATATCTACCTATATATCTATCAGGCTTGGGTTGTTCCAATATATATATATATATATAATATATTTATATATTGCTAGATAGAGATAGATAGATAGATAGATAGATAGATAGATAGATACAATTTTTACTATCTATCTTTCTATCTTAGGCTGTTCCTTTTAATTAACTGAATATGTAAATAAGCACACAACCCATTTTGTTAACCATAAGAAAACTTACATATATGTATATATGCAATGGACCTTTAAATAACTTTATTGAAAAGCTGGAACAACACATATTACAGAGGTTTGTTATACAAGTTATACTTCAGACAAAGGTTTTCGCCACTTCTCCCGACATACATGTTTTGTTTGCAATAGAAAGGAACATCCCTTCGGCACGGTTGCCTGCAAGTTCGTAATCTAAAAGGGTTTTTTTTTTTGCATGTGGTCTCATGCCTCAAATCGTCTCATTCTTGATCGCACCCAGAATCTATCATACAGCCCTCTGAAAGAGAAAGAAAAATTATGTCAGAAAACATAAATATATATATTTGGGACATTCTCCTACTATGAAATCCTGGGATCTGTACTTTGGTGAGGCACCAGCCCTCTTTGGCCGAGAAGACTAAAGGCCTTGTAAAACTACAAATTCCAGGGCAGGTAAAGTGGCATCAAACTGCATTAATTCTACAGTTTAGATCTTGTGTTTTTGGACAATGTAGAGCTATTTTATGGTGGAATAGCTGTACCTGCCACATATTGCTGTGGCCAACCTTCCATCCCTCTTTCTCTACTTTCTTTCTCTCCTTCCTTCATTCCCTTTCTTTCTTTCCTTTCTTTCTCTCCTTCCTTCCTTCTCTTCTTCTTTCCCTTCCTCCCCCCCCCCTTTTCTTTCCCTTCCTCTTTCTCCCCTTTCTTCCTTCTCTACCTATTCTTGGACTGCAACTCCCAGCAGTCCTCCTGATTGAGCTATCTATCTCTATCTAACTCTATCTAATCTATCTATCTGGAGGATTGCTGGGAGTTGCAGTCCAGGAATATGAAATTGGAAATATGCAGGGATGGGATGCTCTCAAAGAAATCCAAGGAGAAGAAGCTTGCAGCTTGGAAGCAGTGCATTTGGATCATCCTCCTCTCCTAAAGGGCCTGGTCTAGGGGATGCTGGGAGCTGTAGTCCGGAAGACAGTGTGGATATGCTATTGTGTGCTTTGTTTGCCGGGGGAGTCGTCTTTGCACATGCACTGTAGTTGTAATTTTTGTTTTTTGGCTTTTTAAGTCTCTTCTGCTGTGTTTTGCTGTGTATTTATGAGTGATGGTCACTCATTGGCCTGATAGGTGTATTGTGTCCAAATTTGGTGTCAATTCATCCAGTGGTTTTTGAGTTATGTTAATCCCACAAACAAACATTACATTTTTATTTATATAGATTAGATAATGATGGAACATTTCTATCAGAAACACCACTGTCTAGAGCTGAAAAATGTCAGAAGCACCAGCCTGAATTCTATTATTATTATATTATATCATATCACATTAGATGACATTCTAATGATGGTGCATCACAATGGCAGAATATTGACAGGATGGTGAATTTGCTCAGGGTTTTAAATCCAAAGTTTAAAGGAGAAAGGTTCAGCACTTTGGACAGATCCTTCAAAGTTAAACCTAAACCCGAAGTAAGGCCTTTTCTACACTGTCCTTATAGCCCATGGTCTGATCCCAGGCCAACTGCTTTGAACTGGATTATATGAGTTTCCACTGCCATATAATCTGGGATAAGCAGGTAATCTGGGATCAGATCCTGGGATATAAGGACTGTGTGGAAGGGGGCTTTGCTCTCCACTTCAGTGATGTAGGAATCCAAATCCGGAATGCCGCTTTGAATGTCCATATGGAGAGAAAAACGTGGGATAAAAATAAACAATAATAATCATCTATATAAATAAAAACTAGCTGTACCCGCGACACGTTGCTGTGGCCAACCTTCCCTCTTTTTTTTCTTCTTTCCCTCCTTCCTTCACTCCCTCTTTCCTTCCTTCCTTCCCATCTTTCCTTCTCTTCTTCCTTCCTTCTCTATCTCTTTCCTTCCTTCCTTTTCTTTCTCTTCTTGCTGTCTCTCTTTTCTTCCTTCTCTCTTTCCTTACTTCTCCCTCTGTCGTACACATCTTCCGTCCTTTACCTTCAATCCCCTTCAGTCCTTCTTTCCGTTTCTTTCCTTCTCTCCTTCCGAAGGTACTGTCGAAAGTTCATTACTACCCAGTTTACTTTACCTACATCTTTCTCTCCGGGTAACGTGACTTACTCGACCAAGCTTTGTCACACCTTCCTTATCTCGTGATTACAATGCTGCCTGCGCCTTCCTCCTTCCCTCCCTCCTCCCTCCCTTCCCTCCTCCCTCCCCTCCCCCCTCCCTTCCTTCCTCCTCCTCTTTCCTTTTCTTTCTTTCTTTTCCCCTTCCCTCCCTCTTCTTCCTTTTTTCTGTATTGTCATTTAGATTTTCGTCATTTAGCTTTTTTAGCTTTTTAAGTCCCTTCTGCTGTTTTTTAGTGTTTTTATGAGTGAAGGACATACATTGGGTTGTTAGGTGTATTGTGTCCAAATTTAGTGTCAATTCCCCCAGTGGCTTTTGAGTTCTGTTAATCCCACAAACGAACATTACATTTTTATTTATATAGATGTAATGTTCGTTTGTGGGATTAACATAACTCAAAAACCACTGGACGAATTGACACCAAATTTGGACACAAGACCCCTCACAACCCAATGTATGTCCTTCACTCATAAAAACACTGGAAAAACACAATAGAAGGGACTTAAAAAGCAAAAAAAATTACATTACAATGCATCCACAAAACCACACACACATACGCAAACGCATATATATGCATACACAAAACACATATACACAGACTGGGGATGGCTAGTTTACTCATAATTCATCTATATAGAAACTATGAGTCAATGCTGATGATGGATGTATACAGGAATTATAATTATGGGGAATATAATTCTCTATAATCTGATCTCTATAAATACCCCAAATAGTAGTCATGGTGTGTGTGTGTATGTATGTATTCATCTATATGCCACCTTTATCTCAGAATTGGCTCAGAAAAGGATTCAACTTCCTAAACCCAACAACCGTATTTTAAACCCAATTGAAACTATCACATCAAAATAGTATATATCACTAAAAGGTATGCAAAAGTTAAAAATCGAACATCTCCACCTCAATGTATCATTGTGAGACTGGGTTGTTGTAGGTTTTTTCGGGCTATATGGCCATGGTCTAGAGGCATTCTCTCCTGACAAGCATCCTCAGAGGTACCTATCACTACCTCTGAGGATGCTTGCCATAGATGCAGGCGAAACGTCAGGAGAGAGTGCTTCTAGACCATGGCCATATAGCCCGAAAAAAACCTACAACAACCCAGTGATTCCGGCCATGAAAGCGTTCGATAATACATTTATCATTGTGAGAATGTATACCTGGTTTGGAAATAGTCCAGGTGAAGGGGCTCTAGGACCACAAGCTGACCATAAGCATGAGTGTGATGCAGCATCTAAAATGGCCAATGTGATTCAAGGCTACATCAATAGGAGGATAATGTCTATATTGAGGGGAGGTGCATCAATAGAATAGACTATGCTCTGTTCTGCTTTGGTCTGACATCACCTGGAATAATAACCCTGTACCCAAGCAAGTAGGGAGGAGCTTTGGCTTGATCTGTGATCGATTTAGAGATCTAATATGCACCATTCCTCTCACCATTGTTGCAGCAGATGCCAGAGGATGCGCAGGTCCCTCCGCCGTTGCCGCAGGGCTTCCTTCCAGACTCGCACGGCGTCGGGAGGAAGTTCTCTTCTTGGCAACGCAGTGTTTCGGCCGTGCCGAAGTAGCACCCCAGTTCTTCCCCACAGCAGATGTTGGGCCCAAAGCAGTGGCCCCGGTTTCTAGGACCACAAGAGAGGCACTGGTGGGAAACACAAGCACAAAAGGTGATTTCACCCAGAGCTGCTGCTTGGCACATCTGGTTGGGCAAACACTTTGCGGCTGAAGAAATTTGGCATTATTATTATTATTACTAACTGTCCCCTGCCACGCGTTGCTGTGGCCTGCTCTGGTGGTCATGGGGGTTCTGTGAGGGAGGTTTGGCCCAATTCTATCATTGGTGGGGTTCAGAATGCTATGTGATTGTAGGTGAACTATAAATCCCAGCAACTACAACTCCCAAATGTCAAGATTCTATTTTCCCCAAACTCCACCAGTGTTTACATTTGGGCATATTGAGTCTTCGTGTAGAGTTTGGTCCAGACCCATCATTGTTTGAGTCCACAGTGATCTCTGGATGTAAGTGAACTACAACTCCAAAACCAAAGGGCACTGCCCACCAAACCCTTCCAGTATTTTCTGTTGGTCATGGGAGAACTGTGAGCCAAGTTATTTATTTTATTATTATTATTTACAGCTTTTATATTCCGCCCTTCTCCTCACCCCGCAGGGGACTCAGGGCAGATTACAGTGTACACATATATGGAAACATTCAATGCCAATTTTTGACATACAAACATATACAGACATACACAGAGGCTATTTAACTTTTTCTGGCCGCCAGGGGAGCTGTCGCTTTCATCGTCCATCTGCGACGCTGATGAAGCACTTCCGCATTCCCCGCATGCTTCCCCGCTGGAATGCTTTGCTGGAGTCTTCTTTATGGCATCATAAATCAGTTAATTTAGCCTCCCCACACTTTAAGGTGGTACCTAATTTTCCTACTTGACAGATGCAACTGTCTTTCGGGTTGCAAAGGTCGACAACAGGCTACACAATTGGTTGGAAACCCACTCCAACCCGGGCTGGCTTCGAACTCATGACATTTTGGTCAGAGTGATCTTAATGCAGCTGACACTCAGCCAGCTGCGCCACAATCCCGGTTGCCATTAACAGGTTGCATTCCGTCATTGGTGGAGATCAGAATGCTCTTTGATTGTGGGTGAACTATAAATCCCAGCAACTACAACTCCCAAATTACAAAATCATTTTTTTGAGTGAAGGACATACATTGGGTTGTTAGGTGTCTTGTGGCCAAATTTGGTGTCAATTCGTCCAGTGGTTTTTGAGTTCTGTTAATCCCACAAACAAACATTACATTTTTATTTATATAGATGATAATAATAATAATTATTATTATTATTATTATTATTATTATTATTATTATTAGAAACACAACAAGATGATTCCACAGCAGACAAGATCACTCTGCTGGCTGTTGTATTGGATCACACGTCGGACACTTCCCAAGTGTCTAGGACTGTGTGATGTATCGGTGAATAATGCGTGCAGATCCCAGTAAGGTGGCCTTCTGCAGCTGGCAGATGGTAATTTTGTCAGCATCGATTGTGTTTAAGTGCAGGCCAAGGTCTTTAGGCACTGCACCCAGTGTGCCAATCACCACTGGGACCACCTTGACTGGTTATTATATGTATATCCCCATTTTCTCTATCAATCAATCAATTAATAACACTATGTAACAGGAGCTCCTGGCGGTGCAATGGGTTAAACCTTTGTGCCGGCAGGGCTGCTGACTGAAAGATCAGCAGTTCGAATTCAGGGTGACCGGGTTGAGCTCCCTCTGTCAGCTCCAGCTTCCCATGCAGGGACATGAGAGAAGCCTCCCACAAGGATGGTGAAACATCAAAACATCTGGGCATCCCCTTGGGCAATGTCCTTGCAGATGGCCAATTCTCTCACACCAGAAGTGACTTGCAGTTTCTCAAGTTGCTCCTGACATGAAAAAAACAAAACAAAAACATTTCAATGGGAAATGTGTTATTTCCTGTTTAATTGTGTGGTCCTTACTTTGAAAGTAGTAGTTCTACTCCAGAAACGTCATTTTTGTGGCTGCCACAAACTTATGTTGAATTGGTTGAGACTCAATGAGGCATTCATTGGATACCTATAGCAAATTGTGTTACAGGATGTCCCTTCTGCAATTTAATACATTTTCCCATGTTTTTTTTTATGATAGAACCAATTAGGAAATGACATTTATAACTCAGGAACAACAACTGTGTTACATTGTGTAACAACAACAGCAGCAGCAACAGCAGCAGCAGCAGCAACAACAACATGTTATTTGTTATCCACCACTCCTAATGGATCAAGGTGGATACAACAGTCAGAACATATCAATATAAAATACATAGAACAAGATACATATATCAAAACGCACAATTATAAAGTACATATGCCAATACATAAGGTACAAAGATCAACATAAAGCAGCAGCAACAGAATGCAAACCACTTTTAATGAACAAAATTCACAAGGCGGCATAAAGTAAAGACAAGCAGAACAAAATCTCATGACATTGCAAATTCAGAACTAAACAAACCAATGGATCTATTATCATTTAGCAGGGAATAGACCCAATTAATCTGCCACCCAATTTCTCTAGGTGCATTCACATTGTTGAATTAATGCAGTTTAACACCACTTTATATGCCCTGGCTCAATGCTATGGAATCATGATGGTGTAGCTTTGCAAAGTCTTTTTAGCCTTCTCTACCAAAGAGTGTTAGTGCTTCAACAAACTACAAATCCCATGATTCCACAGCATTGAAGCAATGGTAGCTAAAGTGGTATCAAAGGGCATTACTTCTGTAGTGGAGATGCCCTCAAGTCCTACCTTTCGGACGTCCATATCGAGGATGGAGCGCTTCCCTCCGATGGGGCAGTTCTGGATGTAGCAAGCGGAAGAGAAAGCCAGGATCCAGAACAAGCAGAAGGCTCTGGTGCTTTGCGACATGGTCCCGATCTTCATTGATGGCTCCTTTTCTGGGATACTGAGTTGGAGAACCTCTTCAGGTGTTTGCCTCTGGGATGGCAGATGTATATATACCATACATCTCCATGCCGTCACTTTCCTTCTTACGCATTTCTCTTTAAAAAAACTCAACGCATTGCTTTCCACATCAGATGTCTCCTTTAATCAGCCGAGGTCACAGGCGTGAGATTGGTTAAATATAGATAATTCTCTCGGTTTTTGGGGCAAAAGATGTTTCAAAGGCCAAGAAGTCTTCTTAATTGAAGAAGTTTTGGATGTCACCAAAGGTCAGAGAAGATAGCATTAAGACTTTGAATTGGGCTATCAAGAAATGTTCTTGCGTAAATCGACGGACTTTCATTTGAAAGTTTTGAAAAATGCAACTTTTGTTGAAGGGGGTGAGCTTCCATGATGAGGAGCAAATGATCAAGGGTCTGGAGAACAAGCCCTATGAGGAGCGGCTTAAGGAGCTGGGCATTTTTAGCCTGAAGAAGAGAAGGCTGAGAGGAGATATGATAGCCATGTATAAATATGTGAGAGGAAGCCACAGGGAGGAGGGAGCAAGCTTGTTTTCTGCTTCCTTGGAGACTAGGACGCGGAACAATGGCTTCAAACTACAAGAGAGGAGATTCCATCTGAACATGAGGAAGAACTTCCTGACTGTGAGAGCCGTTCAGCAGTGGAACTCTCTGCCGCGGAGTGTGGTGGAGGCTCCTTCTTTGGAAGCTTTTAAACAGAGGCTGGATGGCCATCTGTCAGGGGTGATTTGAATGCAATATTCCTGCTTCTTGGCAGGGGGTTGGACTGGATGTCTCTTCCCCGGAGTGTGGTGGAGGCTCCTTCTATGGAGGCTTTTAAACAGAGGCTGGATGGCCATCTGTCAGGGTTCTTTGAAGGTAATTTTCCTGCTTCTTGGCAGAATGGGGTTGGATTGGAAGTAGCCTCCACCACACTCCAGGGCAGAGAGTTCCACTGCTGAACAGCTCTCACAGTCAGGAAGTTCTTCCTCATGTTCAGATGGAATCTCCTTTCTTGTCGTTTGAAGCCATTGCTCCATTGCGTCCTAGTCTCCAGGGAAGCAGAAAAAAGCTTGCTCCCTCCTCCCTATGACTTACTCTCACATATTTATACATGGCTATCATGTCTCCTCTCAGCCTTCTCTTCTTCAGGCTAAACATGCCCAACTCCTTAAGCCGCTCCTCATAGGGCTTGTTCTCCAGACCCTTGATCATTTTAGTCGCCCTCCTCTGGACACATTCCAGCTTGTCAATATCTCTCTTCAATTGTGGTGCCCAGAATTGGACACAATATTCCAGGTGTGGTCTAACCAAAGCAGAATAGAGGGGTAGCATTACTTCCCTGGATCTAGACACTATGCTCCTATTGATGCAGGCCAAAATCCCATTGGCTTTTTTTGCCGCCACATCACATTGTTGGCTCATGTTTAACTTGTTGTCCACGAGGACTCCAAGATCTTTTTCACATGTACTGCTCTCAAGCCACGTGTCCCCCATTCTGTCTCTTTGCATTTCATTTTTTCTGCCTAAGTGGAGTCTCTTGCATTTGTCCCTGTTGAACTTCATTTTGTTAGTTTTGGCCCATCTCTCTAATCTGTTACTCCTCTGAAAGTAAGAAGATGCTCTTTTATTAAATCATATAAAATACCAAGTTGTATAAGTTGTGTTAAATATTAGTTTATCAAGTTAATGTTGCTATAGAAAATTATATCCTTGTTCCCTCTTAACTGGACCAGTAGATGGAGCACAAGCCTGAAAAACAAGGATCTAAACACCTTCATGAGGATATAAATGCTGGTGTATCTTTTAGATCTGTTTGTGATGTCTTGGGCAAATTGGGTTATACAAAACCATGAACGTTTATGACAGTGGTTCTCAACCTTCCTAATGCCGCGACCCCTTAATACAGTTCCTCATATTGTGGTGACCCCCAACCATAACACTAACATTATGAATCACCATGTAAATAATGATCTGCAGGACGTATTTTCATTCACTGGAGCAAATTTGGCACAAATACCCGGTATGCCCAAATTTCAATACTGGTGGGGTTGGCGGGGGGATTGATTTTGTCATTTGGGGGTTGTAGTTGCTGGGATTTACAGTTAACCTGCAAACAAAGAACATTCTGAACCCCACCAACAATGGAATTGAACCAAAGTTGGCGCACAGAACTCCCATGACCAACAGAAAATACTGCAAGGGTTTGGTGGGCATTGACCTTGAGTCTGGGAGTTGTAGTTCGCCTACATCCAGAGAGTACTGTGGGCTCAAACAGTGATGGATCTGGACCAAAGTTGGCACGGATACTCAATATGCCCAAATGTGAAAACTGCTGGGGTTTGGGGCAAATAGACTTTGACATTTAGGAGTTGTACTTACTGGGATTTATAGTTCACCTACAATCAAGGAGCATTCTGAACCCCACCAATGATAGAATTGGGCCAAAGTTCCCACACAGAACCTCCATGACCAACAGAAAATACTGTGTTTTCTGATGGTCTTTGGCGACCCCTCTGACATACCTTCGCAACCCCCACCTCCAGGGGTCCCGACCCCCAGGTTGAGAAACACTGGTTTATGAGATAAAGACATTGTGGATTTTTAAACCATGGTAATTAAAGTGGCAACAAACCACAATACTTCTACAGTAGAGGTGCACTTTGGAGCCTGTCACAGGAAATATAAAACTCTTACAGACCCACCAAGAAAATCCAACAAATGCAACATTCAGCAAAGGACAAGAGGGATCCTCTCACCTCTGCAGGAGTCTACCGTATACCATGCAGCTGTGGACAAGTCTACATAGGGACCACCAAACGCAGCAGCATTGCCCAACACGAATCAAGGAACATGAAAGGCACTGCAGACTACTTCAACCAGAGAAGTCAGCCATAGCAGAGCACCTGATGAACCACCTGGACACAATTATCTGAGAACACAGAAATGCTGGACCACACCAACAACAGACTACACAGAGAAGCCATTGAAATCCACAAGCATGTGGACAATTTCAACAGAAAGGAAGAGACCATGAAAATGAACAAAATCTGGCAACCAGTATTAAAAACCTCTAAAATCATAACAGTAAATAAAGAGCAAAACTAAAAAAAACAGGGAAATTCCAGACATGACTCAATCAGGGCCAGCTAACACCTCCCAACAAAGGATTCTCCTCAGGCAGGAAGATGCCAGGCTTTGAAGCTGCAAGGCCATTAAATGCTAATCAAGGTGATCAATTGCATCATTCAAACTTGCCTCAAGTAGACAATGATCAACGAAGGATCCCCCCAGGCATTAACAAGCCACACCTAAAAACGGTCAGGCCATCAAATGCTAATCAAGGTGGCCACTTGAAACATTCACACCTAACTCCAACAGACAAGAGTTCTTTCTCCCACCCTGGACATCATTCCAGAGATATATAAACCCCACTTGCCTAGTTTCCAACAGACCTTACAACCTCTGAGGATGCCTTGTTACAGTAAGCAGTACCAGGACCAAGTGTGTGTGTGTGTGTGTTGAAGAAAAACCTTATGATGGTAATTATTATGTGCAGCTGGTAATGTAGGTCAACCAGCAATCTTGGACCAAACCCGATAGGGTATAACTGTATGGGATTTTAGAATACAGTTCTGGAGAGCTTTAGGGAACATGAAAGGAACTGCAGACTAATTCAACCAGAGATGTCAGCCATAGCTGAGCTCCTGATGAACCAACCTGAACATAGAATATTATTTGAGAACACAGAAATGCTGGACCACACCAACAACCACCATGTCAGACTACACAGAGAAGCCATTGAAATCCACAAGCATGTTGACAATTTCAACAGAAAGGAAGAAACCATGAAAATGAACAAAATCTGGCTACCAGTATTAAAAAAACTCAAATTACAACAGTAAATAAAAAACAACACTCAAACACAGTGAAACTCCAGACAAGAAACAATCAGGGACAGCTAATCACCCCTCAACAAAGTATTCCCCCAGGTAGTAACAAGCCACACTTAAAACTGTCAGGCCATCAAATGCTAATCAAGGTGGCCAATTAAAACATTCACACCTAGCTCCAACAGACAAGAGTTATTTCTCCCACCCTGGACCTTCCACAGATACATAAACCCAATTTTCTTAGTTTCCAACAGACCTCACAAACTCTGAGGATGCCTGCCATAGATGCAGGCGAAACATCAGGAGAGAATGCTTCTAGAACATGGCCATACAGCCCAAAAAACCTACAACAGCCCAGTAAAACTTGCATGTTGAAACAGCTCCATTGACTACAGTTTCATTTCCTTGCACGACTCAAAGTACTGGTTGTGAGCTATAAAGCTCTATATGGCTGTATGAAACATTGTACACATTGAATATCCCTTATACAAAATGCTTAGTGTTTGAGATTTTGCATTCCCCACCCCCCCAATTTTGGAATATCTGTATCCATGTATTGTCGAAGGCTTTCATGGCCAGAATCACTGGGTTGTTGTAGGTTTTTTTGGGCTATATGGCCATGGTCTAGAGGCATCCTCTCCTGACGTTTCGCCTGCATCTATGGCAAGCATCCTCCACTTATTGAGATGTCTTTCAAAATGTGATCAGACTATTTAACTTTTTCATTATCAGGATTTTAGCCTTTGTGAGCCTCATGCTGGGTGAAGAAATGATGTATAAATTAAATCAGGAACCAACTTTCCACTTCCAGAGTGAAATAATAATAATAATAATAATAATAATAATAATAATAATAATAATTAAGTGGGATATAAATAAATAAAATATAATAATAATAATAAAATATTATTATTATATTTTTTTAATTTATATCCCATTTTCTCTCTCGATATGGATTCTCAAAGCAAAATGATCATTGTGCATTAATGATTTCCAAAAATGTGCCAAAAAAGGGGAAATGCATGATTTCAGTTGTGTGCATGTGTCTTGTTTATGTTTATGTTTATACTTCACTTTATCTCTCCCGAAGGCGACTCATACACAACGGCACTTAGCTGTTTCGTCACCTAAATGTGGACTCTTCCAAAATTGTCCAAAATGTATGATACCTTTTGTGCAGGAACTTATGCCAATCATAGAGTTCAGCAGTTTCGAAGCTTTTTTAAAGTTCAGACTAAATTCTGGAGCGGATTCACAGTCTCATTTGAATCTCCAGTAGCCACCGGAGATAAGTTATTCTCCTCAAGAGATAAAGTGACAGTGATGAATCAAAATGAGTAATATTAACCATTAATGAAACCAGAGAGGACTGTTGTACCTGTTCCTCTTTGTCTGACCTTCGTTAGAGTCAATGAACCATCCCATAAACTTTACGGTGCCGGAAAAAAACCTGAGTACTCTCCATTGGAATTAATATGATAGGTTAGTAATATATCTGACTTGACTAATTGGTCACTAGCTCTGATTCATGGTCCGAAAAGTGGCCTTTGCCACCTCTCATCCTTTGCTTTAAGATTTGGCACTTAAGCAAGGAACAGTAGACAATGCGGAGGTCGAAGGAAATATTCCTTGTTGCCCTGGACCGTTACCAGGGTCAACTGAGTGACACTGCATGATAAAGAATCCATTTAGAAAATAGGAAAAAAGAGGGGAAAGATTAGCAAAGAATGTCAATAACATGATGAAATGCAAAAGTGGAAGATCATTGGAGAAAGGAGAGTAACAAATGCAACAACCTATTGCTCCATTGGTAGGTCTTCTGTCTAACACAAGTATGTATAAAGCAAGATGGATCAATCCTGGTTTTGCAGAGAGATGAAACACAGGCAAACCAAGAGTGGGTCAAATTGTGCTGTTATCCCCATCAAGCGGTAAGTGGCTTTTCCTTCATAGAATAAGAAAATCATAGTCTTGGAAGGGAACCCAAAGGTCATCTAGTCCAACCTCTTTCCAATGTAGGGCTATTAAGGTTGGATGTTCACGGCCATATAATGCAATTTCAAATGTGAGTATAAACTCGTGTAATGATCAGTATAGACTCATGTAATGGTCAAGTATGGGCTCATGTACTTAAACTGTATTATATGGGTCTGCATTGACTATATAACACAGTTTCAGAACTGAGTATAGACTCGTGTAATGATCAGTATGGGCTCATGTACTTAAACTGTATTATATGAATCTACACTGACCATATAATGATGTTTCAAACATGTGTATAGACTCATGTAATGTTCAGTATGGGCTCATGTACTTCAACTACATTATCTGGGTCTACATTGACCTTATAATGCAGCTTCAGACATGAGTATAGACTCATGTAATGATCAGTGTAGACTCATGTAATGGTCAAGTATGGGCTCATGTACTTAAACTGTATTATATGAATCTACATTGACCATATAATGCAGTTTCAAAACTGAGTATAGACTCATGTAATGATCAGTATAGACTTGTGTAATGGTCAGTATGGGCTCATATACTTAAACTGTATTATATGAGTCTACATTGACCATATAATGCAGTTTCAGAACTGAGTATAGACTCATGTAATGATCAGTACAGACTCGTGTACTTAAACTGTATTATATGAATCTACATTGACCATATAATGCAGTTTCAAAACTGAGTATAGACTCATGTAATGATCAGTATGGGCTCATGTACTTCAACTACATTATCTGGGTCTACATTGACCATATAATGCAGCTTCAGACATGAGTATAGAGTAATGTAATGATCAGTGTAGACTCATGTAATGGTCAAGTATGGGCTCATTTACTTCAACTGTATTATATGAATCTACATTGACCATATAATGCAGTTTCAAAACTGAGTATAGACTCATGTAATGATCAGTATGGGCTCATGTACTTCAACTACTTTATCTGGGTCTACATTGACCACATGTAATGGTCAGTATGGGCTCAGGCATTTAAACCGTATTATATGAGTCTACATTGATCATATAATGCTGTTTCAAACATGAATATAGACTCATGTAATAATCACTATAGACTTGTGTAATGATCAGTACGGGCTCATGTACTTAAACTGTATTATATGGGTATACGTTGACCATATAATGCAGTTTCAAAACTGAGTATAGACTCGTGTAATGATCAGTATAGACTCATGTAATAGTCAGTATGGGCTCATGTGCTTAAACTACATTATCTAGGTCTACATTGACCATATAATGCAGTTTCAAAACTGAGTATAGACTCATGTAATGATCAACATAGACTCGTGTAATGGTCAGTATGGGCTTGTACTTAAACTGCATTATATGAGTCTACATGGACCATATAATGCAGTTTCAAACATGAGTATAGACACATATAATGTCAGTATGTAATGATCAGTATAGACTCATGTAATGGTTAGTATGGGCTCATGTAGTTAAACTGCATTATATGGCAGTGTAGTCCACTACCCTTTGAGAAAGTCTGTTCCACTGAACCAATATGGAGTTTGACTCCATTGGTTCATCTCCAAGTTTATTCCAACTTCTACATCCCATGCTATCCGATGGAGGATTCCCTGCCTCACTCAGATGGAGATACAGTAAGATGGCAGGACTTGTTCACATTAGGTAAAAAGGTAAAGGTTTTCCCCTGACATCAGGTCCAGTCGAGCCTGCCTTTGGAGGTTGGTGTTCATCTCAATTTCTAAGCCTAAGAGCCAGCATTGTCCATAGACACCTCCAAGGTCACGTGGCTGGCATGACTACATGAAGCGCCCTTACTCACATTTGCATGTTTTCAAACTGGTAGGTTCGCAGAAGCTGGGGCTGACAGTGGGAGCTCACGCCGCTCCCCAGATTTGAACCTGTGACCTTTCAGTTAGCAAGTTCAGCAGCTCAGCAGTTATTTCAGAGGCTATAGACATATTAGTGCTTTTCAGCACTGAATACTATAGCAAATAGATATCAAATCCCCAAGAGTTTCAGTCCCACATCTTTGCTCAGTGTCCCAGGTAACACCAAAGTATGTTATGCATAAAGAACTCCTCCCCTTTTTGTTTACCTGAAGTTCTACTATAGTCTGTATCCTGTTTCTGTCTCTTGGACATCATGCTTCCCAAGGTAATATATAATCACAATGCTCTAAATGTTCCTGTGATTTTTTCTTGGCATTCAGCTTCTATTAATACTTGGGTCATGTAAAGCGAAGAGAATGTAAGAACCGGTCAAGAGCTGGTCAAG
Organism: Anolis sagrei ordinatus; assembly: GCF_025583915.1. NCBI lineage: Eukaryota > Metazoa > Chordata > Lepidosauria > Squamata > Anolidae > Anolis > Anolis sagrei. The sequence continues at coordinate 199,542,840 of NW_026847549.1, forward strand.
CTGTTCACCTGAAAGCCAAAATCTTCTTTCAGATTATAGTTAGTTGTGCAACCATTAAAAAAGAAAGAAAGCCAAAAGTGGTTTGAGAGAGGTATTACTTTCCAGGGCATAGATATATTTGATTATTGATTATACTAGGTAACAAAATTTGAAACAGTTTTCTGTTCCTGTTTTGAAATTGTTATTTCCTATTTTAAAAATCATGTTACTTAGTGTTATCTTATGTATGTTTGTAAGGTGCTAGAAGAGTAGACCATCTTCTTAACTGAAAAGATCTTTGTATGCTTTATCTTATGCAGTGTTTCTCAACCTTCCTAATGCCACGACCCCTTAATACAGTTTCTCATGTGGTGGTGACCCCCAACCATAAAATTATTTTCATTGCCTCTTCATAACTGTCATTTTGCTACTGTTCTGAATCATGATGTAAATATCTGATATGCAGGATTTATTTTCATTCACTGGACCAGATTTGGCACAAATACCTGACACGTCCCAATTTGAATACTAGTGGAGTTGGGGTGGGATTGATTTTGTCATTTGGCAGTTGTAGTTGCTGGGATTTATAGTTCACCTACAATCAAAGAGTATTCTGAACTCCACCAAAAATGGGACCTCAGCACTAGGAAGGTTGAGAAACACTAATCTAGATGTTCTCCGTCAGGAAAAAAAAAGTTTAGTTGCTTCTACAGAGGAGCGTATACCAATGAAATCCTGTCCAGCATCTTTCAAGGCAGTTCTTAGCAGAATATATAATCTGGAGTTCTTGACCTCTCTCTGACAACTTTCAATGGCACTAACATTACTTCCAAATGGGCTAATGAAATGAAATTGGTGTGAAGTGATGCCATTGTTTTTCTCTGACTTCCTTCAATGAAGCCACACCAACTAATCTATTATTCTGGTCAGGACAACCTTGACTTGAAGGCAGTGGTTTGGTAAGGAAGGAGGTTCATCTCTTCGACTGCATTAGGACAATTACTGGTCGGGAAGAGCTATTTCACTGGAGAGCATAAACCAGGCAGAATGTTTTTATTCTTATCCCAAAGGAGTATAAAGAAAGTAAATGTATTGTCAAAGGCTCTCATGGCGGGAATCACTGGGTTGTTGTAGATTTTTTGGGCTATATAGCTATGTTCTAGAAGCATTCTCTCCTGACATTTCACCTGCATCTATGGCAAGCATCCTCAGAGGTTGTGGGGTCAAACTGAGGATGCTTGCCATAGATGCAGGCAAAACGTCAGGAGAGAATGCTTCTAGAACATGGCCATATAGCCCAAAAAAAACCTACAACAATCCAAAGAAAGGAAAGGTAAAGGTTTCCCCTTGACATTAAGTCTAGTTGTATCCAACTCTGGGGGTGGTGCTCATCTCTATTTCTAAGCCCAAGAGCTGGTGTTGTCCGTAGACATCTCCAAAGTCATGTGGCCAGCATGATTATATAGAGCGCAGTTACCTTCCCGCCAAAGCGGTACCTATTGATCTACTCATATTTGCGTGTTTTTGAACTGCTAGGTTGGCAGAAGCTGGGGATAACAGCAAGAGCTCACCCCGCTCCCCGGATTCAAACCGCCGTTACCTTCCCGCCAAAACGGTACCTATTGATCTACTCATATTTGCGTGTTTTTGAACTGCTAGGTTGGCAGAAGCTGGGGATAACAGCAAGAGCTCACCCCGCTCCCCGGATTCAAACCGCCGTTACCTTCCCGCCAAAACGGTACCTATTGATCTACTCGTTTGCGTGTTTTTGAACTACTAGGTTGGCAGAAGCTGAGGATAACAGCAAGAGCTCACCCCGCTCCCCGGATTTCAAACCACTGACCTTTCGGTCAGCAAGTTCATCAGCTCAGCAGTTTAACCCGCTGCACTATCGGGGTCTCAATAGAATAAAGAAAGATTGGTCAAACTTTGGGAAAAGGGCCATGAATACGGTGGCTCTGCTTATATTGTTAGGCTCCAACTCCCATCATTCCTCTCCAGGTTTGCAGGTTATGACTAATGGGAGCTGGAGCTTGGCAACATCTAGAATTGCTCAACTTGACTCTTAAGGGTTTGTTTCCAGGACTTGGAAAAGTAACGATGTATGTATGAATGGATGAGTAAATTGCAAGTCCAAGAACAATCCTGGTTGAGGAGTTCTGGAAGATGTAAAAAGGTAACTTTTCCAAGGTTCCCTTTGAATCAAGCTATGGGTCTGTGAGCCACTGCTTTTCCAAAACTTCATGGCAGAAGCATGGAAAAGGACAATTCACTGAATACTCGTAGTTTACATGTTTGATGACTTCCCCTTTTGTAGGCTTTAGTATCCCTACTACTCATTTCCATAATAATAATAATAATAATAATAATAATAATAATAATAATAATTTCCTGCATCCATCTAATCTGCAGCCATTTCTTCTTCCCTCTCTTTTTCCATTAGACCATGTCCTTGATTATGGGAATGCCTTGTAAATAAAGTCACACACACACCCACACACATATTCAAAGAAACCCTAAGCTAATTTCTTTTTCCCTTGACCTTGAATGTGTTGAGAGATTTATTGTTCAGCTTCTGCCTTACCAATTACTTACTCTGCTTGAGAGAGCAACTGCTATCTCTCACATTTTCCAACATTAACTTCCTCTGCAGAAGTTGTTTGTCCACATCAGGTCAAAGTCCATATTCAGCTGAAGGCTGCCGAAGCATTGCTATTGTGTATGTGGTGCCATTGCGTATTGCATGCAAATCTATGCTGTGTATTACACACAGAGATATGCATTTCATAGTTTGTGAAGTTCACCTTTGTCTGCCCTTCAATAAGGCAGTGTTGCAATTGTCATATAACTCCATGTCACATAACCCCAGTTGTCATACAACTCTGTGGTTGGTATTGTGTTCTTGACACATATATGTGTAAGTAGTGCTAAATATGGATTGGCCATAGCGCAACAGAAATGTTCTGCTTACAGCAATTCAAGCAGAGTTTCACATACAGCAATGTACATTGTATTTATGCACTATGTGTTGTGTTTACATTTACACAACAGCATTCAATCATTGAATGTGTTGTATGGGCAAACTTTGGCCTTCCAGGTGTTTTGTACTTCAACTCCCAGGACTCTAAAACACAAGACACCAATAATTTGTTTTGAATGTGCGGAATCACTGGGTTGTTGTAGGTTTTTCGGGCTATATGGCCATGTTCTAGAGGCATTATCTCCTGATGTTTTGCCTGCATCTATGGCAAGCATCCTCAGAGGTAGTGAGCAAGCATCCTCACTACCTCTGAGGATGCTTGCCAGAGATGCAGGTGAGACGTCAGGAGAAAATGCCTCTAGAACATGGTCATATAGCCCGGAAAAACCTACAACAACCCAGCCAATAGGATGTTAAGAATTCTGGAAGTTGAAGTCCAAAACACTTGGAGGGAGGGCCAAAGTTTGCTCATGCCTGTGCTATTCTGTTTGTTTGCATAGTCCTGGTGCAACATATCCCTACACATGAATATTTATGCCATACTGAGAGGATGTTGATTTTCACGAGTGTACAGTTATATTCCATCTCTTTAAAGTAGGATCCCAGCTGTGTGCTTGTGAACTTGGCTTGGCTAAAGCCAACCTTAAAACTGTGGCATAGACACCAAGAACTGGGAAGCCCTGTCACTTGAGTGTTCTAACTGGAGGTCAGCTGTGACCAGCAGTGCTGCAGAATTTCGAAGAGGCACGAATGGAGGAAGAAGGGAGAAAAGTGCCAAGAGGAAGGCATCAAGCCAACCCCGACCGGAACCACCTTCCACCTGGAACTGATGTCCTCACTGTGGGAGAACATGCGGATCAAGAATAGGGCTCCAAAGTCACCTACGTACCCATCGCCAGGACACCGTATTTGGATGACCATCATCCTCAGGCTATGAGGGATCACCTAAGTAAATAAGCTTGTTGGTTAATATCTAAAGCAGCACTTGGAGGATGGATTTTTTTCTGAGAGTTTTGAATAGGTCCAAATACCTAATATCTAAAAACCCTCAATGACACCATGAGATGATAGCATTGTGCTCTTGTTTGAATTTTAAGGTTGCTTTCCAATG
>NW_026847549.1:199549442-199645487 GCF_025583915.1 Anolis sagrei ordinatus
TTCGAGGTATGAGTATTATGCGATAGTAGTAAGGAAGTATGTGGAAAATCGAAGGACGTTTTAGATGTCTGGAATTCTGGGGAGACAGTAACCAGTAGAGTAAGTTACTAAGGGGTCAAGGTTTCGTGCTATACATTGGTTAAGCTGTTAATCAATATGGGGGAATGCGCATACATAATCCATGAAGATTAATGACCTATCTGTAGTGACGGGTTACAAGAGGTTCAGAATGCTCTTTGATTGTTAGGTGAATTACTCGTTTTGATGTTTGCATGTTCCAGGGTGGGCAAACCAGACACTCTCCACATCAACACTGACAAAGAAACAGCAAGAAATACTGTTTACCGACAAGCATAAAGACTTTACATATATTAGAAACCAACACTTTCTCATTACTTTATTTTCCAGATAACAGACTGGGCCACAGCAACGCATGGCAGGGGACAGCTAGTATGTTATATTGTTTGCAGTGTTAGCAGCTTTGGGTCTCTTGGAAGTGGGATAGAGATGATGATGGTGGTGGTGGTGGTGATGAAATTGTAAACCAGGCTGACAATCTTGTAATTTTGGGACACACATTTGCATGTGTTAAAACCCCTTTTGTGTCCCACTCTGGGATGAAAGTAGCATTTAAATAAAATAATTAAATAACACTATCTGAACATGACTCTCCAAACCTATATTTTCAGCATGATCCCCAAACCCTAGGTTTTGAACTACCTTTTCGCAACCAAAGTTGATATGGACGCCGGATATTTTCCTGGCTGTTCCAAAGCATCAGGAGAAGCACTTGCAGCAAAGCCTTCATTTGAGGTGCTGCAACTGCTTCTGAAAATTATAAATAATAATAATAATAATAATAATAATAATAATCTTTATTTATACCTTGCCACCATCTCCTCAAAGGGGACTTGAGGCAGCTTACATACTCCACTTAGGCAGAAAAAACGAAATGCAAAGATATAGAATGGGCTGGCTCAGAGCAGTACGTGTGAAAAAGATCTTGGAGTCCTCGTGGACAACAAGTTAAACATGAGCCAACAATGTGATGTGGCGGCAAAAAAGCCAATGGGATTTTGGCCTGCATCAATAGGAGCATAGTGTCTAGATCTAGGGAAGTAATGCTACCCCTCTATTCTGCTTTGGTTAGACCACACCTGGAATATTGTGTCCAATTCTGGGCACCACAATTCAAGAGAGAGATTGACAAGCTGGAATGTGTCCAGAGGAGGCGACTAAAATGATCAAGGGTCTGGAGAACAAGCCCTATGAGGAGCGGCTTAAGGAGCTGTGCATGTTTAGCCTGAAGAAGAGAAGGCTGAGAGGAGATATGATAGCCATGTATAAATATGTGAGAGGAAGCCACAGGGAGGAGGGAGCAAGCTTGTTTTCAGCTTCCCTGGAGACTAGGACACAACGGAACAATGGCTTCAAACTACAAGAGAGGAGATTCCATCTGAACATGAGGAAGAACTTCCTGACTGTGAGAGCCGTTCAGCAGTGGAACTCTCTGCCCCGGAGTGTGGTGGAGGCTCCTTCTTTGTAAGCTTTTAAACAGAGGCTGGATGGCCATCTGTCAGGGGTGATTTGAATGCAATATTCCTGCTTCTTGGCAGGGGGTTGGACTGGATGGCCCATGAGGTCTCTTCCAACTCTTTGATTCTATGATTCTATGTTAATGATCTTTTTCCAACAGCACTAGTGATTTTCCCCGAGCTGTCCATTGAGGCCATTAATCAACATAACCCAAGATGTTGTTATCGTTATCATCATCAACAGACGTAACTACAGTGATGGAGCTCCAGCATCTTAGTTACATCTGACGATGCAGGACTTTCTCCCCATAACATGTATCTTCTTTTCACCTCCTTGTTAACTGACCTGGGTACTCATTGCAGAGAAAGATGGGGTACAAATGAAGTAAATACATGAATTCTCCTCTTTACTTACCATCATTGCAGCAAATGCCGGACGCAGCGCATCTCCCGCCTGCGCTGCACGGCTTCCCTCCAGCCTCACAAGGAGAAGGCAGGTAATTCTCTTCCAGGCAGCGCAGAGTTTCGGCCGTGCCAAAGTAGCAGCCCATCTCTTCCCCGCAGCAGATGCTGGGGCCAAAGCAGTTCCCTTTGTTCCCAGGACCACAAGGGATACACTAAAAGGGGGGAAAATGAGAAGTAGGTTGAATGACAGCATTGGAAAGCTTTTGCAACAGCCTAAAGGAAGTCTGTTTTTGGAAACTAAGCATGTTCAACACAGTTGGTACTTGGATGGAAAGCCACCAATGCTGCTGGCTTTATTTTGGAGGGAGGAATTGGCAACACTACCTCTTAGGTAAAAGTAAAGGTAAAGGTTGTCACCTGACATTAAGTCCAGTCGTGTCCGATTCTGGGGGTTGGAGCTCATCTCCTTTTCTAAGCCGAAGAGCCGGTGTTGTCCATACACACCTCCAAGGTCATGCGGCCAGCATGACTGCATGGAGTGCCGTTACCTTCCCGCCAGAGCGGTACCTATTGATCTACTCACTTTTGCATATTTTCGAACTGCTAGGTGTCCGATTCTGGGGGTTGGAGCTCATCTCCATTTCTAAGCCGAAGAGCCGGCGTTGTCCATAGACACCTCCAAGGTCATGTGGCCGGCATGACTGCATGGAGTGCTGTTACCTTCCCGCCAGAGCGGTACCTATTGGTCTACTCACTTTTGCATATTTTCGAATTGCTAGGTGTCCGATTCTGGGGGTTTGAGCTCATCTCCATTTTTAAGCCAAAGAGCCGGCATTGTCCATAGACACCTCCAAGGTCATGTGGACTGCATGGAGTGCTGTTACCTTCCGGCCAGAGCGGTATCTATTGATCTACTCACTTTTGCATATTTTCAAACTGCAAGGTTGGCAGAAGCTGGGGCTGACAGTGCAAGCTCACACCACTCCCCAGATTCAAACCTGCGACCTTTCGGTCAACAAGCTCAGCAGCTCAGTGGTTTAACCCACTGTGAAACTGGGGGCTCCCTACTTAAGGAAACCCTATGAAATTCATTGGATTGTTAAAAGTCAACAGGTGACTTGAAGGCATGCATACACACACACACACAAATTAGTTCACTGCACTCTAAACATCCTTCTGATCTTGGAAGCTAAGCAAGGTCAGCCATAGTTAATATTTGGATGGGATACCATCAATAAACACTGGGTCTTGTGGCTCTGTTTCAGAGGAAGGAACTGCAAAACCACTCCTGACTACTCCCTGCTTCGGGGGTAGAGAAGGGTGGGGTACAAATATTTGAAATAAATAAATAAATAAATAAATAATAACATTCACGAGGTTGTCATAAATGGACTTGAAGGCACATACACACATAGTCATTCAATATTTGCTAAGACCAATGGCTGCTTCCATATCATTGAGATGGCAAATCTGTTTCAGGTTTACTACACTGAGCTCTCCAAAGTGCTGAATCTATTTCTGAAGAGGATTCAGCACTTTGGACAGTTCCTGAAACTCCAGGATTGAAACCTGCTGTGGATTCATTACCTCTCTAATTTGGGAGCTTCAACCATCATTGGCTAAGTCAGCATGATTTGCATGCACAATGCTTTGAATGACAGCCAAGTGTGGGAGCAAAAGGCATCCATCTGCATAGAAATAGGATGCCAAAGGCTGCTGGGTTTTAGAATGGAGTTCAGAAATGAGGGGAGTTGTAGCCTACCACTGTCGGGAGAGCTGCAAGATCTCCTTAATAACCAGATACAACAGAAAAGTTCACAACACTTTTCTCACAATCAACAGGTCTACTGCCATGGAAGATGGAGATTCCACAAAATTGTCATAGCTGCTAAAGGTGACTCAACTGATCATGCTGAATGTCCAAAGACTTGTTTGGACCAGGAGTGTCAATAATGGGTCCACTTTGGGTTTTGTCTAAACTATAAAGAGGTGCTATCCAAGCTGCTGGCCTCATTTAGGGTGGAACACTTGAGATAGCTCAATTAATGGATTGTTGTAGGTTTTTTCGGGATAGATGGCCATTAGATGTCCTTGTTTGTTTCCTCTCTGTTGTTGTGCTGTTTTAATTTTAGAGTTTTTTTAATACTGGTAGCCAGATGAACACAATGAACAAAATCTGGTTCTCATCTAATCACCTCTCAACAAAAGTTTGCTCCAGGCACTGTCAGGCCATTATATGCTAATCAAGGTGGTCAGTTGAAACATTCACACCTAGCTCCAGCAGACAAGAGTCCTTTGTCCCACCCTGGTCATTCCACAGATATATAAACCCTTTTCCTAGTTCCAACAGACCTCACTACCTCTGAGGATGCTTGCCATAGATGCAGGCGAAACGTCAGGAGAGAATGCCTCTAAACCATGGCCATATAGCCCGAAAAAACCTACAACAACCCAGTGATTCCGGCCATGAAAGCCTTCGACAATAAGCTCCATTAATGTTTGGACTAGAACTTAGAGCGGACTCACATATAATGAGATGGAGCTTCATTATACCCATTTTGCAGAGGCAAAATTGAAGTAAAGGTTTTTTAAATCCTTGCGTGTTACTGTTTATATGTGAGTTATATTAATTGTATTTTTGTTTTTTGTTTTATTGATGTGTTGTCAGGCTTGGCCTCATGTAAGCCGCTCCAAGTCCCCTTGGGGAGATGGTGGCGGGGTATAAATAAAGTATTATTATTATTATTATTATTATTATTATTATTATTATTATTATTATTATGGTACTCAGTGTCCAAAGGTACTGTAATCAGTATGCTGCAGGATGTCTCTCCCACAAAAACAAACACAAACTTTAGGAAATGACATTTATAATCCAGGAACAAAAGTCGTGTTACATACATGCATACATACATACATACATACATACATACATACATACATACATAGTGTTAACAGCCAGCATGGTGCAGTAGTTTGAACAATTGGACTTTGGCTTTGGAGACCAAGGTTTGAATTCCCACTCAGCCACTGAAATCCACTGGGTGAGCCTTGGACAGGTCACACTCTCTCAGCCTCAGAGGAAGACAATTGCAAACCTCATCTAAACAAATCTTGCAAAGAGGTACACCAGAACAGACTGAAGACTTGGAAAATAATCCAACCTTTTATAGATTCATCAAAGAGTAAAAATGATTTTACTATTTGATGAAGAGCATAGTGTCTAGGTCCAGGGAAGTAATGCTACCCATACTCTATTCTGCCTTGGTTAGACCACACCTGGAATATTGTGTCCAATTCTGGGCACCACAATTCAAGAGAGATATTGACAAGCTGGAATGTGTCCAGAGGAGGGTGACTAAAATGATCACGGGTCTGGAGAACAAGCCCTATGAGGAGCGGCTTAAGGAGCTGGGCATGTTTAGCCTGAAGAAGAGAAGGCTGAGAGGAGATATGATAGCCATGTATAAATATGTGAGAGGAAGCCACAGGGAGGAGGGAGCAAGCTTGTTTTCTTCCCTGGAGACTAGAACGCGAAACAATGGCTTCAAACTACAAGAGAGGAGATTCCATCTGAACATGAGGAAGAACTTCCTGACTGTGAGAGCCGTTCAGCAGTGGAACTCTCTGCCCCGGAGTGTGGTGGAGGCTCCTTCTTTGGAAGCTTTTAAACAGAGGCTGGATGGCCATCTGTCAGGGGTGATTTGAATGCAATATTCCTGCTTCTTGGCAGAATGGGGTTGGACTGGATGGCCCATGAGGTCTCTTCCAACTCTTTGATTCTATGATTCTATGATTTGAAGGCTCACAACAACAACAACAACAGCAATAACTGATGACCCAGCATAATGTAGTGATTTGAGCATTGGACTAGGACTCTTGTTGTTGTTGTTGTTGTTGTTGTTGTTATATTTATGCATCTGCATTTTTTCCTCTAAAGCAGGGACCCAAAGCTTCCTACAACCTAAAAAGCAATGCAATTAAAAACATGAAAAAAATAAATATTAACATAGAATCATAGAATCCGGCTGTTAGGAATTGTAGGAGTTGAAGTCCAAAACACCTGGAGGGCCAAAGTTTGCCCATGCCTGCCTCAGGGCTTCTGAAAGGCACACAACAAACCAAAAACCTGGAAGATGAAAGGAGTTAAAGGCAGCATTTTCTCTCTTTTTCCATGCATTCTCTTTCTTTCTCTCTCCTGCAGATGCAAACCCTTCAGTGTTACCTGTCGGATCTCAGTGTCCGGATAGGCCCTCTTTCCTCCTCGAGGGCAGTTCTGGATGTAGCAGGCAGAAGAGAAGGCAAACAGGCAGAAGAGGCAGATTGGGATGGATGCTGGAGTCATGGTGGTGGTGGTGATGGTCTCACAGCTCTGCTTTCCGACTCCTGCCTCCGGATGTTTGCATCTGGCACCAGCCTGGTCCACCTGGCTATTTATGCCTGCCTGCCTTGGCTCGATTCTGCCCACCCACCACGTAATGCCACACGCGCCAGGGGTGTTCATTTCCATTTTCCGCCCAACCCGAGCTCCGAACGCAGTTGGTAATTGAGCCAATTTGGTGCCGAGACAAGCTCAGGTCCCCAAAGCTTCTCCTGGGTTGTTTTTCATACATGCATCATCAGCATAAATTGGAATGTGATGAAAATAGAGAAGAGGACCACTTTGTGATTTTCTCTCTCTCTCTCTCTCTCTCTGCATTGCAAAGGCTATTTCGTTAGAAAATAAATTGGGCAACAATTTCAGCAGAGCATCACTTGGGTCCATTATATCTTTTCCTGAGTGTGTGACCAGTCACATAGATGGATAGTTTTAAGTTAAATATGATAACAGCTGCATAGATGGATGGTTTTACCTTAGTTCTTAGACTGAAGCTAAGTGTTATATCAAATGTAAGGTAAAGGTTTTCCCTGATATTAAGTCCAATCGTATCCAACTCTGGGGGTTGGTGCTCATCTCTGTTTCTAAGATGAAGAACTGGCGTTGTCCATAGACATCTCCTAGGTCATGTGGCCGGCATGAGTGCATGGAGCATCCGTTACCTTCCCACCTGAGTGGTACCTATTGATCTACTCACATTTGCATGTTTTCAAACTGCTAGGTTGGCAGAAGGTGGGGCTAACAGCGGGAGAGCTGACATGCCATAATAGAATCATAGAATCAAAGAGTTGGAAGAGACCTCATGGGCCATCCAGTCCAACCCTCTGCCAAGAAGCAGGAATATTGCATTCAAAGCACCCCTGACAGATGGCCATCCAGCCTCTGTTTAAAAGCTTCCAAAGAAGGAGCCTCCACCACACTCCGGGGCAGAGTTCCACTGCTGAACGGCTCTCACAGTCAGGAAGTTCTTCCTCATGTTCAACCGAAATCAACTGAAGTATGAGTAGTGCAAAATATAGTGGGGCTGTTGCTTCCCTTGACTTGGGCACTCTACTACCATAGCCAATTTATTTATTTATTTCACAGTTTTGTATACCGAGCTTCTCAACCTCGTTGAGGGACTCAGCCCGGTTTACAGCCATAAAAACATATACATTCATTAAAATATCATATATCACAAATTACAAAACAACTTTAAAATACACTAAATATAGCCAAGTCTGGCTTCCAGGGGCGGCTCGTCCATTACGCAAAGTAAGCGGTCGCAGAACACTTTTTTTGCCAGGGGCGCAGAGGCGCCTCTGTAAATGCCCCTCGACCGCCACTTGAGGAGTGCCCCCTCAGCTCACAACAGCCCTAGCAGTCCGGGGGGAGCCTCGGCTTTCTTGCCTCGCTGCCGGGCGATCCTCTTCCCAAAGGGGCCGGGCCCTTGAGCCTTGCCTAGCCCTCTCTCGTTCCTACTCCACCTGGCTACTGTGTTCGATCCCTTCCCCATGACCAGCTCCCTTTCCCGATCCCCCGGCGCTCCACCCAGCTCCTCTCCTCTCCCCAATCCGCGGGTGGGCCAAGGGGCGGAGCCTCCACGCCTGGCCCGCTTCGGGTCCGGAGGCGTGTCTGTAGACCCCAGCGTGTGCACCAAAAGCCACCTCTTCTCCTGACTTTCTCTTCAGCCATTGGGACACCGAGAGAGAGAGAGAGAGCCCCTCCGGCTGGAGGTATCTCCCACCTCCGCTCCCTCCTTTGTTTTTGCGCCTACCTTCAGGAAAGGTGGGCATCTCCACCTTCTCTCTCTCTCTCTTGGTCCCAATGGCTGAGGAGAAAGTCAGGAGAAGAGGTGACTTTTGGTGCACACGCCGGGGTCTTCAGGCATGCCTCCGGACCCAAAGCGGGCCAGGCAAGGGAGCAAGTGTGGCAAGTGTAGTTACTGGGATGTATAGTTCACCTACAATCAAAGAGCATTCTGAACTCCACCAATGATGGAATTGAACCAAATATGGCACACAGAACTCCCACGACAAACAGAAAATATATATCAATGATTGGTTGGGGGGGGGGGTGCGAAAAATACTGTTTGCTTACCATTGAAAATTACCTAGGGCCGTCTCTGCTGGTTTCCCAAGGTATGGGCGCAGCTGGTCCACAAGTTTTAATTGTGCAAAAGCTCCCCTGGTCACCACCAAGACCCTGGGCCCAAACCAAAAACAAATATCTACCCTCCCAATTCAGGGAAGTTTCCAAAAAACTGATCAGGGCCCCCAATGAAAGCCGGGACAGAAACAGGGCAAGGTTTACCCAGAAAGCACAATCCTAATAAATATTACCGCTACTACTCATAGAATCATAATAGAATCAAAGAGTTGGAAGAGACCTCATGGGCCATCCAGTCCAACCCCTTTCTGCCAAGAAGCAGGAATATTGCATTCAAATCACCCCTGACAGATGGCCATCCAGCCTCTGTTTAAAAGCTTCCAAAGAAGGAGCCTCCACCACACTCCAGGGCAGAGTTCTACTGCTGAACGGCTCTCACAGTACTACTACTACTACTACTACTACTACTACTACTACTACTAATAATAATAATAAAATATGGCAATCTATGGATAATAGGGTCCTATTATGCACAATGGTGTGGTAAAATGGTGTCCCTTATATAAAATGGCAAGCCATGGATAGTTGAATCCATGGATGCAGAACCTGTGGATAAGGAGGGCTGACTAATATCCCGGATCAAAATGGCTTGCTCCTCTTTTCTCCTCCTTATGAACAATTATATTTCTCTCTTCCCAAAACTGTTCCTCCAAAATTAAATAAGACACTCTCTTCACGTCCTTGTTTTGTGGACTATGATTTTCTGAAGAACTATTGTGTGAAACCAATGGAAAAGTGCTTCCCAGTATTTATGCTACTTTGTCCATAGTTGTTTTGGGTGGGGGTGGGGAGAGATGAATGAATGTAATGACCAGAGTTTGGAAATGTTCATGTTTTGGACAAAAATTTTGGAAAAGTAACAACTTGAAGAACACACCAACGTCGTCCACACCTGAACATTAATGGGACAAGACTGCGTCATGGATGGCATTGGCTTCTCATTGCATTATCTCTTCTTAAAAATAGCTTCCAGCTCTATGATATATATTATTTAGATATTTTTGTCCCTGGGACAAAGTGGGAGGGAGAACTTGGCACTTCACCAACAAGTTTGGAATGATTCCCTTTGCCTACTCCTTGCTCTGACAAAATTCCTGGAGGATGGATTTGCCAGGTTGCAGATGGCACCTTGCACTGACTCAACACCATGACGGAGGTGAAACCATCCATCCCCAGCTTGCTTTTCCAAAAACATATCTCCCACTCATCTTCCCATCTGTGCAAAAGCAAGGAGCTTCCATAGCAGCCTTCTCTGGTTCTAGGTTTGCCATTTTATAAGAGAAATACGTTGGGAGAACTCAACTTCTACCCTAATCGTGGACTTCATTAGATGCACCTTTTCCATAGCTTGATCCCATTGAGCCCAAATCTCCCATTTTTGAAGCGGATGAATGTTGGGAGAACTCAGCTTCTACCCTAATGTAGAGTCCATTGGGTGCATCTTTTCCACAGCTGTGTTGTCCCTTCCCACTAAGTCCCAAATCTCCCATTGTATAGGAGAGTACATTGGGAGGACTCAACTTCTACCCCAGTTGTAGACTTCATTGGATGCACCTTTCCTATAGCTGGCTTGGGCCTTCCCTTGATCCCATTGAGCCCCAAATCTCCAATTGTATAGGAGAAATACATTGGGAGGACTCAACTTCTACCTTAGTTGAGGACTTCATTGGATGCACCTATTCCACAACTGGGTTGGCCCTTCCCTTGATCCCATTGAGCTCCAAATCTTCCATTGTATAGGAGAAATACATTGGGAGGACTCACATTCAAGTTCACTTCATTACGGTCTATGACCAGCTCATTGGGAGGACTCAATATCCACCCTAATTGAGGATTTCATTGGATGCACCCTTTCCACAGCTGGGTTGGTCCTTCTCTTGATCCCATTGAGCTCCAAATTCCTCAGTTTTTAAGGGAAATGCATTGGGAGGACTCAACTTCTACCCTAGTTGTGGACTTCATTGGGTGTACTTCTTCCATAGCTTGATCCCATGGAGTCCCAAATCATCCACTTTATAGGGGAAATATGTTGGGAGGACTCAATGTCTACCCCAGTTGTGGTTTTCATTGGGTGCACTTCTTCCATAGTTTGATCCCATTGAGCTCCAAATCTCAAATTTTATAGGGGAAATGTGTTGGGAGAACTCAAGCTTCTACCCTAATGTAAAGTTTGTTGGATGCATATTTTCCACAGCTGTATTAGTTCTTCCCTTGATCCCATTTAACCCCAAACCCCCCGTTTTATAGGAGAAATACTATGGGAGGACTCATCTTCTACCCCAGTTGTAGACTTTATTGGATGCACCTTTTCCATAGCTGAGTTAGTCCTTGATAAAATAGTGAAAAGTAGAGACATCACACTGGCAACAAAGATCCGCATAGTTAAAGCAATGGTATTCCCTGTAGTAACCTATGGATATGAGAGCTGGACCATAAGGAAGGCTGAGCGAAGGAAGATAGATGCTTTTGAACTGTGGTGCTGGAGGAATGTTCTGAGAGTGCCTTGGACCGAGAAGATCCAACCAGTCTATACTTCAGGAAATAAAGCCCGACTGCTCATTGGAGGGAAGAGTAGTAGAGGCCAAGATGAAGTCCTTTGGCCACATCATGAGAAGACAGGAAAGCTTAGAGAAGACAATGATGCTGGGGAAAATTGAAGGAAAAAGGAAGAGGGGCTGACCAAGGGCAAGATGGGTGGATGGTATCCTTGAAGTGATTGGCTTGACTCTGAAGGAGTTGGGGGTGGTGACGGCTAACAGGGAGCTCCGATGTGGGCTGGTCCAGGAGGTCACAAAGAGTAGGAAGCGACTGAACGAATAAACAACAACCTCTTTCTCCTAGCTTGTCTTTCAAATATAGAGAGACCTAGTTTGCCCATGCCTGGTGGAGAAGCACCCTAAGTCGCCTGCACTTTTGCAGTCTTCCTACTTGCTCTGAGTCCACTTCTTCTCCAATGAGGCAATGAAGCCGAGCTTTAACTCTGGCTCTCTAGAACTGAACTGCTTGCTCATCTTTCCGGGCAACTATGAGCCTCCGAGGGGGGTCTTGCTGACGTGCTTCCCTGTTTACAAAGCCCTCCTTTGCATATTCATCCTACGTTCTTGGGGTCATTCCCCCGCTGGTGTCAGGTCTGAGACGTCTCTTCCGTTGGGAATGGCACTGCATGACGGTGAGGGGCATCCAAGGAGAAACGGTTGGGGGCAACGGGAGGAAATTAAAACACAATACGTCAAAACCTAATGAGAAGGGACTTGGGGGAAGAATGGGTTCAAGTCACGTAGTCCTCTCCAAACTCTCTTCCTGTCTTTGGGCAAGAGTCGTTTTGCAAATGTCAGAAAGTAAACAAGAAGCATCTTTAGAGAAAGGATTAATGGAAACCAATGGTAGGCCATCATACACTCCAGCATTTCTGGTTGTCTGTCTATCTATCTATCTATCTATCTATCTATCTATCTATCTATCTATCTATCTATCTATCTGGGTTGTTGTAGGTTTTTTGGGCTGTATGGTCTGAATGGCCATGTTCTAGAAGCATTCTCTCCTGACATTTCACCTGCATCTGTGGCAGACATCCTCAGAAGTTGTGAGGTCCTCACAACGTCAGGAGAAAATGCTTCTAGAACACGGTCATACAGCCTGAAAAACCTACAACAACCCAATGATTCCAGCCATGAAAGCCTTCAACTGTCTGTCTGTCTGTCTGTCTGTCTGTCTGTCTGTCTGTCTATCTATCTATCTATCTATCTATCTATCTATCTATCTATCTAATCTATCCATCTATCCATCTATCCATCCATCCATCCATCCATCCATCTATCTATCTATCTATCTATCATCTATCTATTCAACAATTCTATCTATTCAGCATTATAGATGTTCAATGTGCTATCGAAGGTTTTCATGACTGGAACCACTGGGTTGCTGTGAGTTTTCCGGGCTGTAATGCCATGTTCCAGAATCATTTTGAGAGAAACACTCAAAAAGCAAGGGAATTCCAGACAAGAATCAAGCAGGGCCAGCTAACACCTACCAACAAATGATTCCCCCAGGCAGGAAAGAGCCAAACCTTGAAGCTGTGAGGCTTCACACTTCACATTCACACTTCCCTCAAGCAGACAACAGTTCTTTCTCCCACTGTGGACATTATGCCACAGATATATAAACCTCACTTGCCTAGTTTCCAACAAACCTCACAACCTCTGAAACGTCCAAAGAAGGAGGCCACACACCTCTTCATGCAATTGGTTCCATTGCTGAATTACTCTCACTATTAAGAAGTCGCATCTCATAATAATAGAATTATAGAATCATAGAATCATAGAGTTGGAAGAGACCTCATGGGCCATCCAGGCCAACTCCATTCTGCCAAGAAGCAGGAATATTGCATTCAAATCACCCCTGACAAATGGCCATCCAGCCTCTGCTTAAAAGCTTCCAAAGAAGGAGCCTCCACCACACTCAGGGGCAGAGAGTTCCACTGCTGAACGGCTCTCACAGTCAGGAAGTTCTTCCTCATGTTCAACCGAAATCAACTGAAGTATGAGTAGTGCAAAATATACTGGGGCTGTTGCTTCCCTTGACTTGGGCACTCTGGTTCTATCAGTGAAGGGTAGAATGATAATGATAATGATAATAATAATCTGCAAGGAAGCAGATGAAACAATAGATCCCATCCTCAGCTGCTGCAAGAAGATCAGCAAACAGACTACAAGCAGAGGCACAACACCGTTGCTCAGATGATTCATTGGAATTTGTGCCACAAACACCATCTGCCTGTGATAAAGAACTGGTGGGATCACAAGCCGGAAAAAGTTACAGAAAGTGAGCACATCAAACTATTCTGGGACTTCCGAATTCAGACTGACAGAGTTTTGGAGCACAATACTCCTGACCTCATGATCGTGTTAAAAAACAAAGTATGGATCGTTGATATTGCAATCCCAGGCGACAGCAGGATTGAAGAGAAACAACTGGAAAAGCTGACATGATATGAGGATTTAAATATCGAATTGCAAAGACTCTGGCAGAAGCCAGTCAAGAGTGTCCCAGTGGTGATCGGCACACTGGGTGCAGAGCCTAAAGACCTTGGCCTGCACTTAAACACAATCGGTGCTGACAAAATTGCTATCTGCCAGCTGCAAAAGGCCACCTTACTGGGATTTGCTCGCATTATTTGCTGATACATCACACAGTCCTAGACACTTGGGAAGTCTGATGTGTGATCCAATACAACAGCCAGCAGAGTGATCTTGTCTGCTGTGGACTCATCTTGTTGTGTTTCAAATAATAATAATATACTTTATGTATATTTCACTTTATTTCCCTGGAGGGACTCGGAGCGGATTACAGTACACATATAAGGCAAACTTTCAATGCCTTTTACACAGTGAATAATGACATAGAATACACAGACAAAGGTAAAGGCTTTCCCCTTTTTTCCAGCATCTGGAGACGATGCTCAACTCTGTCCATAGGGAGGTGCTCTTGTTCTATTTTCCATGCCAAGGAGCCTGTTGTTGGTAGACATCTCCGATTGTGTTGCCGGCATGTCTGCATGGGGCGCCATTTTACCTTCCCGCCGAGGCGGTACCTATTGATCTACTCACATTGCATACTTTTGAACTGCTTTGTTGGCAGAAATAGAATAAAATTTGCCTTTTCGTGCTGCAGCATCACACTGCTGGCTCATGTTCAACCGATGCTCAATAAACAAAGCAGTCGGAAGTTCCTTTCTTTCAAGCTTTTAGGAAAGAGATGGGAAAGCAAGGTGCATGTGGTCCCCAAGGCTATTTCAGCATACTTTAGTTCTTCCAGACTTCCAATCCTTCTGCTAGGTCTATCCTGACTTTTTCCTTTTTTAAAAACCTAAAGATGACTTTCAGTTGAGTCTAGATTTTGGCTTTGGTGGTAGTTATGTTTTCTTGAGATTTTTGGTAGCTTGTTCTTGGTGCGGTTGGCAACAACAGTTTTATCATAAGTGTGCATGTGTTAACATTTTTTTCAAAACAGACAAAGGGAATTGGCATGTTGTGCGTTGATTAGCAAGAGTGCATGAGATACTACTTGTTTGGAATGAATTCCCTTGTTAGATAATGCACTGTTAGACAGGAATGCATTGACTGTAACCCTATTGTGTAAAACTGGTGGAAAATACAGTTCTAATGGACATGTGGTCACACACCTGCTGAAGGATTAAGTAGGTGGTGATGTGGAACTTGATTTATTTATCGTGTCAAGAGCAACCAAACATTTGTATTACATTTTTAACAAAACAAAGAAACAGACAGACAAAACACAAAGTTTGCAAACTTGGTAGTTGATTAAATGTCCTTTGACCAGTAGCTGGCCACTTGTGGAACTTGAGGGACAGGCTGAAGAAGCTGGGTCATGGACATGTGACAGTCATGATGACGGTTACATGGTTCACTCTTGTCCCTGACTGAATACAAGAGGCAATGGGTGTAAAATAAGTCAGCAAGCATGTGTTCTTTCTTTTGCCATGATTCTTTTGTTTCTCGCCGTACATCTGTTGCTGATACCTGTCATGAGTTTATCTCTGCATGTGCCATTGACTGATACAACATCAGGGGATCCTGATGCATGTATATATAACAGTAGCACAGCAGGTTAAACCGCTAACTGCAGAAAAATTGCTGACCGGAAGGTTGGAAGTTCGAAGCTGTGGGTCAGGGTGAGCTCCCGCTGTTAGCCCTAGCTCCTGCCAACCTAGTTGTTCGAAAATATCTAATGTGAGTAGATGAATAGGTACTGCTTCGGCAGGAAAGTAAAAGGCATCCATGCAGCCATGCTGGTAATCACGACCAGGAGAGTCTATGGACAACAGGCTCCTTGGCATGGAAAAATGGAACATGAGCACCTCCCCATGGGCAGAGTTGAGCATTGCTTCCAGATGCCGGAGATGGAAAGGGAAACCTTTGTGTATTATATGTCATTGTTCACTGCATAAAAGGCATTGAATGTTTGCCTGTGTGTGTACACATACTGCAATCTGCTCTGAGTCCCCTCGGGGAGACAGAGTGGAATATAAATAAAAATGTAAAAAATGTACATAAAGCAACATGTCACGATTAAAAGCCTCCACTGTGAGTTTGGATGAAAACTGAGTCAATGAGTTTTTGTTAACAATGAGCAGCACAAGGTCAGATGACGCAGTAAAACTCTGCTGACAACTGATAAGGACTCTGCTATGTTTGGTTTGATTTTTAAAGCTTGCCTCTCAGACAACCAATCCGGTTTGCAGCTTATTATGAGAGGATGTGATTGGAAGGAGAAAACTATGAATCACGCACCTATCCTGCATTTTGACATTCCTTCACCAATAACCCTGCCAAAAATCAATTTACCTAGCAAGTCTAACTTAAGATGAACAGTATTAATCTTTGTGTGTGTGTGTGTAACATCAGAAAGGGCCATAACACAATGACAAAAGATTTGATTTCCTCATAGAATGTACAAAGTCCTCATTCCTTGAGATATAGCATAGAATCCCACAGTTGGAAGAGACTCCAAGTGCCATCCAGTCCAACCCCATTCTTCCATGCAGGTAAACACAATCAAATCCCTCCCAACTGATGGCCATCCAGCACCTTAGCAATCTCTTCTCCAAGCCAAACCTATTCCCTAAGCTATATCCTGGACATTTTGCAACTTGTTTTTTTTTAATGTTAGGGCCCAGAATTGGACACAGGATTATTCCAGGTTTGGTCTGACTAATAAACCAATTCCATGTTTACATGTCCACAAAACCATGCAATGTAAACATGCAAATACGGATATAACACTTGCTTTTCCCTAAGTATTTGATGGGAAAACTGAAGGTCATCAGGTACCTATGAGAATCATATACTCTACTTTGATAGAAGTAGAATATGGCTTAAATCGGTGCCATTTAGCTTTCCCGCAGTTGCTAAATCTATATAAAATTATATTATCTCTATCCCCGTTCTGCAGTTATTGTTGTGTCTGAGAAACAGCTGCCAGAACCTCTTACAAGGAGATGACCGAATTAATGGGCGCTATCCTCAAATTGCAGCTAAACTGTACTTTAGGTAATTTATACATCTTTTCCAGAGCCACATACACACTTGATGACATGGCCAAATGACTATAATATAGTCGGCATTTGAGCACAAATGTTCACATGCAATGAAAGAGGGGCGGGCAAGGTAAAATAAGTGTCAGAATGACCCAGCTGCATTACATTGGCTTGCTTAACAACCGGGCAGGAAGACAACCTCAATTTCCTTGTTCTTTGGGAATATAACATACTCAGCCTTTGCACGTCGGAGCATCTCTAAGCCAGAAGTGGAGGCTGTTACAATACAGAGCAGATCAAGGGTTTTCACCATTGGCTGCGCTCCAATTTTATGACTCTATCATTGAGTGATCCCCCAATTTTTGTATGGTGCCAACCCCATATTCTAAGTTTCAAATGACTCTCCCAAGGCTCAGTTGCCAACAGGGAGAGCTTTAAGCACAAAAACATTGCTGTTTCCATTCCCACCCTTTTGCTTTGGCCTCCTACAGTGTTGATTCACTCTGCGGCTGAGAAAGTGTGACTTGGGTTTCCCTGATTGGGCGACGGTTCCATCCCTGACTACCTGGAATTCTAATATATACTTGGAATCCTAACTGCTACACTGGCTTCCATGGTATCAAACTTATATAATTGAGTAGCATTGAGCCCGAGCGCAGCGGGGAGCCCCGCCTTCACATTGGTGTGAACTGCAGTGGAGAGTTCCGCAGTTCCTGGATCAAGCTTTTGGGACCAACAGATGAAATGTGTCCCAGCAGCCAGCTCAAAACCAGGAATGCTTGCAGTTTCACCTTGCTTTCCCCTTTCCCTTTACTTTGTATCCTTTCCCCAATAAAACTTGCAACTTTCTATCTTTCCACATGCTACTTTTGTATCCCTTCTTGACTCAAACAAAATGATATTGTAATAAACCTGCGGGAGGCGCCTCCAGGTGCCCCCCGGACCCCGAATCTGCGTTCGCCTAGACCGCGGATACGGAAACCGCCATTTCAGACCCCCTTATCCACAAAAATACCTAAAATGGCGGATCGCCGCCGTTCCAATTTTATATTTTTCTGCAACTAATTTTAAGACTAACCGCTGTCTCCCTTTTCTCGTTTTGGGCCCCTTCACCCGGGGAAAAATTAGTTTTGTTTTGAGTATTTTATCTTGCAGAGAAACAGCTGATTGTCAAACTGGCCAGGCTCTTCGTTTCTCCTCGGCAGCTTTCGCTCCCGCTCGGATCCAGCAGCCAGGGACCCACTGCGGCCACCTGCAGGGGTCCCGGGAAGGTGGCCAGGCATGGGCCCCGGCCTCCGATTGGGGAAATGTAGTTTCCCAAAGGACATTGCCCCATCAATCACCACCCGGAAACCCTCCTTGGACTCTCTTATTTGCCCTCTCCTATTGACTTTCTGCTCCACCTCCCGGGCTGTTTTCTGCCACATTTTTGGACCCAAACCTTCTGATCAGGCTTGCTCCGATTCGCAAGCAGCCTCCGCTTCCGTGTGCCTTCACCAGGAAACCATGAATTTCTTTCATTAATAAAATGATATTTCTTTTTAATAAACTTTTGCTGGGGATGGGGGGTGGGATTGTCTCATGAAATGTAAGATATATGAAATCTATGTAATGGAATATTGTATGAAATGTACTCTGGTCCCCTTCCCCGCTTCTCCTCTTTGACCCATGCCCCAAAAGGAATG
This sequence comes from Anolis sagrei ordinatus, assembly GCF_025583915.1. Lineage (NCBI taxonomy): Eukaryota > Metazoa > Chordata > Lepidosauria > Squamata > Anolidae > Anolis > Anolis sagrei. Next base: position 199,567,650 of record NW_026847549.1, read on the forward strand.
TGACCTGAGGATTACTGTGGCAGGGAGGAAATCCTTTGTCCTCCCGAAACGGTTCATATTTACATTTGCATGGGCCGTATAGTTGGCCCCCTCTTCAAACTTACTTTCAGAGCAGACAGTAAGATGAGAGGAGGGTCAACAGAAACTCAGGGATAAAAGGCTGATTGTATCATTTTTAGGTATTTGTTGATCCCCCTTGTTTACAAGGCCCTGAGGTCCAAATACCATCCAAAGCTCCTTTTCATACTTCCTCCCAAATCCAATCAAAAACTAGGAAACTCATTGTTCCCCCTATCTGTCACCCCGCCGGCGAGGACAAAGGCTCGCATTTCAGCTGGCGGATGCCCCCTGGGCTCATCATTTCCTCTGAACTGTCAAGCTTCATCCCGCCTCCTGACTGCTGATTGGACCATCTTCGGAGACGCTAGGAAGGTGCTGATTGGCCCTCTGGAGGCGGCCGAGCCCGCTGATTGGACCGGAGGCGAGGCGTGCCGCCAAGCCTCCTCCCAGCTGTTCCACGGCCAGCCAACCAGAGCGAAGCCGGCCAGCAGAGGGCAGGCAGGATTTTTGAAAATGTTTCCTTTGTCTGTACGCTATAAAAATGCCTGGAAATTCTGTAAAACCATGCTTGTATGTGAATGATCACTGCAATCGCATCCTTTTCAGCTGAATCGCAGAAATAAACGCCTCGGTCACTGAACCTCTTCAGCCTCCGGTGAGATTAATTTTTAATATTTTTCGATCTTTGGATTGGCTTTCGCTGGCTGCTCACCGAGGTCAAAGGACCCCTTTAGCGGTCTTCAGGGATCTCTCCCACTGGGAGACCCCCACAAAAGAGCTCGATATCAGCATAATATAAGCTTAATGTCTGTAGCAAAAGCAGCAAAGCCTTTTGGGTCACTTTAAGGCAGTGTTTCTCAACCTGGGGGTCGGGACCCCCATGGAGGTCGCGAGAGGGTGTCAGAGGGGTCGCCAAAGACCATCAGAAAACACAGTATTTTCTGTTGGTCATGGGGGTTCTGTGTGGGAAGTTTGGCCCAAACTATCGTTGGTGAGGTTCGGAATGCTCTTTGATTGCATGTGAACTATAAATCCCAACAACAACTCCCAAATGTCAAGGTCTATTTTCTCCAAACTCTACCAGTGTTCACATTTGGGCATATTGAGTATTTGTGCCAAGTTTGATCCAGATCCATCATTGCTTGAGTCCACAGTGTTCTCTGGATGTAGGTGAACTACAACTCCAAAAAACTCAAGGTCAATGTCCACCAGACCTTCCCAGTATTTTCTCTTGGTCATGGGAATTCTGTGTGCCCAGTTTGATTCAGTTCCATCATTGGTGGAGTTCAGAAGGCTCTTTGATTTTAGGTGAACTATAAATCCCAGCAACTCCAGCATTACCAAATGACCAAATCAATCACCCCCAACCTCACCAGTATTCAAATTTGGGAGTATTGGGTATTTGTGCCAAATTTGGTCCAATGACTGAAAATACATCCTGCATATCAGATATTTAGATTACCATTCATAACAGTAGCAAAATTACAGTTAGTAGCAACAAAAATAATATTATGGTTGTGGGTCGCCACAGCATGAGGACCTGTACTAAGGGGTCGCGGCATTAGGAAGGCTGAGAACCACTGCTCTAAGGCCTATTGATGAGGAGATATTGGAAAATTAGATATTGATTAATTTTTAAATTGTATGTACTTTATAAGCACTGAGAAAAATCAGGCTCTCTCTGTATAGAAAGAATGCTAACGGACAAGCAAGCTGCTGTCCAGGCACAGCAAGAGGGGGGCTGAAGAGGGAGGCATGTTGTCTATACATTCCAAGAGAGAGATAAGCCACAGAGGCTGGTACAAAAAGCCCAGTGCCTTCCTTCTAGGGAAGGAGCCAATGCCTCTCCCTCATGACAAGTCAAAGTTAGGCCCTTTGATTGATGAATGTAAGCTGCTGCTAGAAAGAAAGACACAGAGACATGCTTTTTGTATGTTGGAAGATAGAATTTGATGCTAAGGTGATGTAGAGAATGATGTAAATGTATGTAGACGCATGTTCTTTGTTTGCTTGCATTTGGAGGCTATAAAAGCCATAGTCAACGCCTCTATCATTGCTCTGGTGCTTTTGGAGACAACTCCTCACCAGAGTCCCAGCTGGAAAAAAAGCCGTACTTTTCTTTTCTCCGGAAAGGGTCTCTCTTAATAGTATCTCTCCTATCTATGCCACAACATTTCGATATATAGTTTCAAATTACAGGAAAGGAGATTCCACTTGAACATTAGGAAGAACTTCCTGACCATAAGGAGAGCTGTTCAATAATGGAACTCTTTGCCTTGGAGTTTGGTGGAGGTTCCTTCGTTTGGAGAGTTTTAAACAGAGGCTAGGTGTATTGTCAAAGGCTTTCATGGTCAGCATCACTGTGTTGCTGTGAACTTTCCGGGCTGTATGACCATGTTCCAGAAGCACCGTCTCCTGATGTTTCGCCTGCATCTATGGCAGGCATCCTCAGAGGTTGTGAGGTCTGTTGGAAACTAGGCAAGTGGGGCTTATATATCTGTGGAATCATGTCCAGAGTGGGAGAAAGAACTCTTGTCTGTTCGAGGTAGGTGTGAACGTTGCAATTGGCCATCTTGATTAGCATTTAATGGCGCAGCAGTTTCAAGGTCTGGCTTCTTACTGCCTGGGGGAATCCTTTGTTGGGGGGTTATTATGTGTCCTGATTGTTTGTTCTCTGGAATTCCACTGCTTTTGAGTGTTGTTCTTTATTTACTGTTATGATTTTAGAGGGTTTTTTTAAAAAATACTGGTAGACAATATTGTTTATTTTCATGGTCTCTTCCTTTCTGTTGAAATTGTCCACATGCTTGTGGATTTCAATGGCTTCTCTGTGTAGTCTGACATGGTGGTTGTGAGAGTGGTCCAGCATTTCTGTGTTCTCAAATAATATGCTGTGTCCAGGTTGGTGGGAACAAGGGACAGGGCCTTCTCGGTGGTGGCCCCATGACTCTGGAACTCCCTCCCCAAGGACATCAGGCATGCCCTAACATTGGCAGTCTTCAGAAGGAGCTTGAAAACATGGATGTTCCAGTGTGCCTTCCCAGATTAAGGAATCCCAAGCAATATGTCCCAAATGCACTTTACAAGAGAGTTAGAATTGTCTGCACACCCAATTACCCCCCAAAATATCCATCCTTTTTCACCTGGTCATGCCCAGCATTAAAAAAAAAATTAATCTTTACATTTGGCCCTGCCAGGTTTTTAAATTGCGTCGTGATATGTTGTTATTGTTTTTGCTTTGCTACGAGTTATTTATTTCTGTATTGTATTGTTGTGGTTATGTTTTTTGTTCTGATGTATTTTGGGCTCAGCCTCTTGTAAGCCGCATCGAATCCTGCGGGAGATGGTAGCGGGGTATAACTAAAAGATTATTATTATTATTATTATTATTATTATTATTATTATTTGTCATTGTCAATAGAGCCTGAGAGCATTCAACTTGTTCCTGCTTCTGGAAAGGTGTGAGCAGTTGAGGGATCCAGCGATCAGATACCTTATGCATGGGAAAACAGTCTTGGGTGATTTTTTCCACAAATGCCCACACTAATTTTGACATTTTGGGCTAGGTGGTGAATGGTTACGTGGTGATTTCCCAAAATGTCAACCTCCACTTGATGGATGGTGTGTTAATTAATAGCAGAATGGGGTTGCCCTGGAATTGGAGCTGTCTGCACCAAAGTCCGACCACATTTGAATTGACGACGCCAATTCTGACTCCATCATATGATGGGGAGTCATCACCATAAACCTCTTTCATCTCATCAAATGTCTCCTTTGGTGTGCGACCTTTCAAGTAAAGGAACTTGAGGACTGCTCTGTATTCACTGGGTCCATTCTCAAACCTCACACCACTTCAGCACCTGTCAAATCAAGACGGTTATCAGTTCTGAGTTGTAAATTGATAAATAGAAGTGGGTCAGGGGAAATCTTTAATGAACCACCTTCATATATGTTAGTATCACATAATACTTAAGCTATACCTCTTGGCTACTTCCAATTTCACTTGAACAATGTTGAGTTCCTTAACAATACCCGTGTCTTTTGCCACTTAACACATTGCATGCTACTTGTCTGTTCTTACCTTATGGTTTGATTCCCTTTTTGCTGTAAGAAGTTAAAACAAAAGTTTTGAACATCAGTAAATTGCCATTCGTTTCATCTCAAATTTCCATCCCCTTCTGCTCTCTGCAGGTTTGAATGAGACTCTATTACATTTTGCAAACAGACGATAAAAATTATGACACAGACGGAGAACTTTATTAATATTCTTAATTTTTTTCAAAAAGCCAGCCACTGTTCCAAGTGTCATTTCTAGAATGAATGAAAGCATTAAAAGACCAGACCAGACTGTATTTCAAAAGTACATTAGCAGGAATTATCCCCCCGCAAATGAACCGCTGTCTAGAATGATAATGCAGGAATCAAAGATTAAAATGCAATTACCCTCTTAAAAGTCAAGGGAGGTTAATGAAATGTTTTTCACCAGTTAAGGAAGATCTGCACAACCCAGCCTGGAATCACTTAATGGAATTTGCTAACTTACTAATTCAAGGGTTAAAGGCAGAAAAGCTGCTATTAAGCACTGTGGAGGAGGCAGCAAAAGGCTCAAGCGTCCAGCAGGAACCTCTTCCAAGGTCCAGAATGAGCAACTGTCCATCTCCACAGGAGGGGAAATAAAACATGTGCCTCGCATAGTACATTCCCAGCTTCTCAGTTTGTCATTCTTATCTAAGCAGGGAAGATTTTCCTAAACATATTATACCTGGGGCCTGGTCTGTTGAAGCTGTTTCCAATTTATAATGTAGATTTCAAAGTATGTATGTATGTATGTATGTATGTATGTTTAAAATGCAGTAGCTATGTGTGACGATGTGTAACTTTTATTCTTATGGTTATGTGTTGTTTAAACAGTAGTTAATAAATGGTAAGTATGTAGGATTATACTTTGTTAGAGATAGTGGCAGGTTTGGCTTGAGCAGAGTTGCCATAGCAACAGGGGCGGAGCCAACTGCCAACTGCCTCTTCACGGGGCAGCTGTTTGAAAGTGGCAGTCTGTAAGCCGGTGAGCTACAGGGAAGGACTGATTTCTCTAGTGGGAGAAACAGGGAGTTAGTCTGTGACCAAAGAGTTACAGGAGAGGTAGTTGATCCTGTGGTGTGTGGAAAACCATCAGGAATACTATAGTTAGAGAACTATAGGGAAGACTGGTTCTTTAATATTAAGAATCAGGGTTTGGCTGTGAGCCAATAGAGTTAGATAAGTCAGGTGGCTTATTTGTAGTAAAAGAACGCTTGTTGAAGAAAGATATATCTACTCAAAGAAATCTCTTAAAGTCTGTACCTAAAGTTACTCATGAAACCTCACTAATGTAACCTATCAAGATTTGTGCCTCTAGAGAAGAAAAATCGAATCTGTTATACCTTGCTTGTTCCAATAAACTTGTTACTGTTTTCCTCAAGCCTTGCCTGATACAGTTTCTCCTAAGTCAAACAGCCTGCATAAGAAATAAAGTCAAACCAGGGACAGTAAACGCTACGCTATCAAATGAATAAAGTCTTCTGTAAATAATAGTCCCTTTATAAACCAGCTCCTAAGCCCATGATGGCAAACCTATGACACGTGTGTCAGCACTGACACGCGTAGCCATTTTGGATGACACACAGCCGCATACAGAGAAGATGGGGCTGCCTCCCAAGAAGGACATTTCATCCTCGGCTCCTACACCAGCATTTTTCTATAATGCCGAGATATATGGCATTATAGAAAAAGCAGGTAAGTTAAATAATTAGTTTTTGCTTTATTAAATACAATTATATATTACAATAATATATTTTTGTTATTAAACTATAAATATCATGAAATTATGGGTTTTTCTCGAAGTGACACCCTACTCGAGTTATGCTCGGTTTTTTGGCGAGTATTGACACACCAAACTCAAAAGGTCGCCCATCATTGTCCTAAGCTGATATTGATCATTGCCCGGCTTTCCTCACAAATTTGGTGGCAGTAATTTTACCCTCCTTCACACTATGTGCCAAGTATAATGTATTCCTGTGTGGAAAGAGTGAACTGAACCATGAAGGGAACGGCATTCCTAGAGAGGTCATAAATCAAGTGTATAGAAGAAACGGAAGCATTGTATGTCATACGTCACTCTAGAATGCAAGAGGTGTGGACTAGTACTGATAACAGTTAGTGTGTTTGCAATGTTACAATCGGACGGTAAAGAAACAAGTTTACGATATGCTGAGTGTTAAGTAGCTTCTAATGTATATAGCTGTAAAATAAAGTAGTTTATAATCTAAGGTGGCTGTGATTGATCTGTTCCTGCCTTGCTGTGCTGCCGATGTCACTGACATGGTCCTCATGGATAAACTTGGAAAATGTCCCTCTTGCATTGCAAATATAATGCAAACCTTGCAATTCTCCATCAGGTTGAACAGGGCAACTCTTTGCACGCTAAGCACCGATAAGGCTACAAACTTCTCAGGCTAAATGGTCAAGGTTGCAAGGTTCACTGAGATACAAGTGAATGTACCAATGTCCGTGTACATGTTTGTACAACACCTATCTGTGCACAATGCATGCATGTATCAGTGTGAAATAGTACCACATGCACATTTCCAGAATGGATTGAAGCCACTCCGCTTTGAACAAAAATGTCCATCCACTTCCAGCACAAACTTAGGCAGGAGGAAGACTGTTACCCAGCTGTTGTCTTAATTTGCCCTGGAACAACAGGACAAACCTGTCTTACAAAAGCTGGGCAGCCCGGTTCATACTGATTTGGTGTTGTGTGCCTTCAAGTTGCCATTGCCTTTCTCCAAGACTGAATGTGACTTTCCATGGCTTAGCAGAGATGCTAACTCTTGTTTTCATAGAATCATGGAGTTGGAAGAGACCTCATGGGCCATCCAGTCCAGGGGCGGTTCAAGGCGGTACACAAATTACGCTTTTGCATAGAACATGCGTCTCGGGGGGCACTCTTGACGAGCTCTTGAGTCGCCCCTGCCCGGAGGCAGCTCACTCTCCCTCCCTCCTTCCCTCACAAGTGTGTGCACACATTGTCTTCCTCTCCTCTTCCTCCTCGCAGGCCAAGGGAGACAACAATGCCGGCGTGCGTCCCTCTCCCGGCGTTAGGATGTGCGCGGGGAAGGAGGGGCGATGCAGGGTGCGCACTTCCTAATGCCGGAAGAGGGACACACACCGGCGTTGCCAGTCGCTTGGGAAAAGAGGCCTTATGCAGGGAGCATTACTTCCCTAGATCTACACACTATGCTCCTATTGATGCAGGCCAAAATCCCATTCGCTTTTTTTGCCGCCGCAACACATTGTTGGCTCATGTTCAACTTGTCCATGAGGACTCCAAGATCTTTTTCACATGCACTGCTCTTGAGCCAGGCATTGTCCCCCATTCTGTATCTTTGCATTTCGTTTTTTTCTATCCAAGTGGAGTATCTTGCATTTGTCACTGTTGAACTTTATTTTGTAGGTTTTGGCCCATCCCTCTAATCTGTCAAGATCGTTTTGAATCCTGCTCCTGTCCTCTGGAGTATTGGCTATCCCTCCCAATTTGGTGTTGTCTGCAAACTTGATGATCGTGCCTTCAGAATTAAGGTCCAGCACTCAAATCACTACACAGATCTATATTGATTTGTGGAGTCCACAACATACGAGTGTGGAGAAGAGCAAACCACAGACCACCTATTACAATGCAGCCTGGGCCCTGCCACATGCACCATGGAGGGTCTTCTCACAGCGACACCAGAGGCCCTCTAAGTGGCCAGCGACTAGTCAAAGGACACTTAGTATAATGGCAAGTTTTTTAAACTTTGTGTTTTTTAAATACATTACAACTGTACCCTCGGTTCACTTCTGACATGATAACTATATTCGTGCTCTATGACATTCTCCTTTGTCTTGTAAGCTGGGGCTCAGGATGCAATAATGCCAGCTGATCAGTGAGATTCTTCTACCATTCCCATTAGGGTTACCCAGCAGAAACTCCATCAAAGTCATTTTGGTTCCATGTGGAAGAAAAGTGGGGTATAGTGGGTTGTTGTAGGTTTTTTCGGGCTATATGGCCATGTTCTAGAGGCATTCTCTCCTGACATTTCGCCCACCAAGAAAATCCAACAAATGCTACGTCCAGCAAAGGACAAGAGGGATCCTCTTACTTCTGCAGGAGTCTACCGTATACCATGCAGCTGTGGACAAGTCTACAGAGGGACCACCAAACACAGCCTTGCCCAAACACAAATCCAGGAACATGAAAGGCACTGAAGACTACTTCAACCTGAGAAGTTGTTGTTGTGCTGATGTAATTTTTTTTAATACTGGTAACCAGACTTTTTTCATTTTCATGGTTCCTTCCTTTCTGTTGAAATTGTTCACATGCTTGTGGATTTCAATGGCTTCTCTGTGTAGTCTGACATGGTAGTTGTGAGAGTGGTCCAGCATTTCTGTGTTCTCAAATAATATGCTGTGTCCAGGTTGGTTCATCAGGTGCTCTGCTATGGCTGACTTCTCTGGTTGAAGTAGTCTGCAGTGCCTTTCATGTTCATGACTTAGTGATCATTGCCTGTTGTGTGATGGAAGACTGTTGTTTCTTTTGGGATTTTGTAAGAGACTTTAATTTGTGTCTGCATTAAGACTTGTTTTCTTTTGCATTTTTCAACTGCATTTGCTTATCCTTTGTGTTTACTGTAGTAAAGCATTTTTCTTTTATTTACATCGTATTAAGGCTGTTTTTGAAGGGAAACTCAGGACATTATTCACAGCTCACAGCTGTTTTCGAACTGCTTAGGTGGACAGTGAGCTGGGCCGAAGGTCAGGTGCTCACCCCAACCTGGACTTCGAACTGCCAACCTTTCTATTGCTGCTGGTGATTAACCAGCTGTGCTAAACCCCAGCTAATCTTTGCACCAAATAATACAAGCGAAATAAAACAGAATACCATGGTTGCAAAAGCCCAGAAGAGATCAGCGGATTCTGAGCATCGTTTTATTAAGGCTTACATATTTATCTGACGGACAGGAAGAGAACGGATCACCTCTCTGACCAAGTTGCACAACAGAAATCAAGAGCAGTCACGAATAAGTGTGCAAATACAACACACCGATGTTTTGTTTTTAAATACATGTTGCACAACTAACGAGAATTGGCACCAGCACTTTTTCAAACATTGTCCATGGCCCATCTTTCCCAGGTAGGAACTTCTGAAGATAACCATTTTAATGCCTGATTTAAGTAGCAGGAACAGTGGGATATTGTTGGTTTCATGGGTTCTTTGGGGAAGAGGAGGCCAAGGATGGACAGGTGCCACAGCAGATCACTCTTTTTTTAAGTTGTGTATTTTTAATTCACTATAACCGTACAGGGAAAACGTGGCAGGCAAACGTATGCCGCCTCCTTTCCCTGCCAGTGAGAAAAAAGCTACGCTTGGTCAAAAAACACAAAAGAAACCATAGCGTGGTTACGTGGATGCCACTTTTTGTCCATAAACAAGCTTTCTGGAACAAAACAAAACAAAAAAAAGGAAATAGAGAAGCGTATGGCTTTATTATCCTTTGATCTCTTTAGCTCTGGCCCAAGCTTCAATGCTACAGCGCCGCCTCTTTCTCTCTGAGGGCAAAACGAGTCTTCTTCAGAACCTCCCGAAGTTCTGTCCTGCAAGGCTGGCATCAGTTTGCAGAACCCCATGTCACCTTCCTCTGCTTTTTCCAAGCCCCATCCCCACCCCATACACAGTTTACATACTCCTCGGGTTGCATCATTCCGGAGAGAAGGGTGCTAGAAATGGACTCTCAAAATGTCGTGTGTGGCGACCAACCTTTTGCAATTCATACACAGTATCGATAAAGACTTCTGCTTCTCCGCCAGGCAAGCGCGGCAGACCAAGTGGCCACAAGGCAGCTGATACACGGGTTCCGCTTTGAAATATATAGAAAAGGTCCGAGAGCAGGAGGAGCAGCCCTGGCCACCAGCGCTACTGCTGCTGTTGAGATCTGCAGAAAAACACACAAGAGAAGGGAAAGGGAGCAAATTTGCCATAGCCATTTCTCACCAGCGATTCCTTTTAATGCAGAACTTCCTCCCACTTTGGATCACCCTCCCCGTAAAGAAAAGCCACCTCCCTTTTATAGTATAAGATCTGCCAAAGGTACATTTTAGGCAAACATTCAGGGCTCAGGAACAAAGTTTTAGAATCATAGAATCAAAGAGTTGGAAGAGACCTCATGGGCCATCCAGTCCAACCCCATTCTGCCAAGAAGCAGGAATATTACATTCAAATCACCCCTGACAGATGGCCATCCAGCCTCTGTTTAAAAGCTTCCAAAGAAGGAGCCTCCAACACACTCCAGGGCAGAGAGTTCCACTACTGAACGGCTCTCACAGTCAGGAAGTTCTTCCTCATGTTCAGATGGAATCTCCTCTCTTGTAGTTTGAAGCCATTGTTCCGCATCCTAGTCTCCAAGGAAGCAGAAAACAAGCTTGCTCCCTCCTCCCTGTGGCTTCCTCTCTCATGTTTATACATGGCTATCATATCTCCTCTCAGTCTTCTCTTCTTCAGGCTAAACATGCCCAGCTCCTTAAGCTGCTCCTCATAAAATTTTATTAAAGAACAGGCTGTATTGTTTTACCTGAGCGTTGTCAGATTGGTTTAGTGTTTACACTGTGGTTATTTAATATTTAATTGTTATTTTACTTAAGTGATATTTGTATTTACTGTTCTAATGTAGCACAAATCCTATGTAAAATCATACTACGTATTTTTGACATTAATATTGAAATCTGAAATATATACAGAAAGTCTTTACTTTGACGCAGCTGGCTAGGAGTCAGCTACATTAAGATCACTACTGACCAAAATGGTCATGAGTTCCAAGTCAGTCCGGGTCACAGTGAACTTCCGACCAATTTGTGTCGCTTGCTATCGACCTTTGCAGCCCGAAAGAAAGTTGCATCTGTCAAGTAGGAAATTTAGGTACTGCTTATGTGGGGAGGCTAATTTACGACGCCATAAAAATCTCGAGCAAGCATGCAAAGAATGAGGAAGTACGCTGAAGTCCAAAACACCTGGAGGACCAGTTCGCCGATACCTGCTTTATAGGTTTCTGGAAATTCAGGTATTCCAAATCTGAAACTTTGAACAGTCCCAGCAGTTTTAAGAAAGAGAATCCTAGGAACACTATCTCAACCCAGAGTCTCTTCCCAGCCTCTATTGGGAAGAAAAACTCCAGGATGATTGTCACCTACAGTATTTTTTCTTAAACACAGTAACTTTTTACCATGTGCGCTGCTTGCGTTCCATGGGCTGCTAGAACTACCATGCGGCTGCTGCTGTTGCCCCTTTGCCAAGGTGGCCGTGAACAATGGCATGTTGCTGAGTGCGGAGTTCAAGGCGCTATCCAAGCTTTCCGAAAGCCTCTGTTCGTGAGAAACCAGTTCTGCAAAGAGAAAGGTGGGGGGAAAATACACATAGAAATAGACATTCTGGACATCCATGAAAGGATTGACAAATCAGGTGACGATTCAGTTATCAACAGAAATCCAAATGGAAATACAGACATCATTGCTGGTTGAGAACAGGGGTCCAATTCACATTGCTAACAGCTACCAGAGGGATCCTTTTGGGAAGATGACGGCAGGGCACAAATACATGTATATGATAGATTGCTTCAGTTTGAAGATACTTCCAAGGGCCATCCAGTCCAACTCCATTCTGCCATGCAAGAACACACGGTCAAAGCCCTCCTGACAGATGGCCATCTAGATTCTGTGTAAAAACCTCCAGAGAAGAAGTCTCCACCATACTTCAAGACAACCTATTCCACTTCTGAACAGCTGTCTCTACCAGGGAGGTTTTACTAATTTACTTGGACAGCAGTGGCTCCCAAAGTGACCCATTTAAGGTGGAATCAGGTGTCAAACAGGGATGTGTTATTGCCACAACTTTATTTTCCCTCTTCATCGCTATGATACTTCATCTTGTTGACGCGAAACTTCCCCTGGAGTGGAAATCATCTATCGGACAGATGGCAAGCTGTTTAACCTCAGCAGACTGAAAGTCAAAACCAAGGTTACAACAACATCTGTTATAGAACTCCAATATGCTGATAACAACGTCATCTGTGCGCATTCAGAGGAAGACCTACAAGCCACTCTAAACACCTTCACAGAAGCATACAAGAAGCTCAGCCTGTCATTGAACATCAAGAAAACCAAAGTGCTCTTCCAGCAGTCACCAGCCAGTCCCTCTCCAATGCAAGAAATACAGCTTAATGGTGTAACATTAGAAAATGTTGACCATTTCCACTCCCTTGGCAGCCACCTCTCCACAGAAGTCAACATTGACACTGAAATACAACACCGCCTGAGCCCTGCGAGTGCAGCATTTTTCTGAATGAAGCAGAGAGTGTTTGAGGACCGGGACATCCATAAGGATACCAAGGGGCTTATTTATAAAGCTATTGTCCTCCCAACCCTGGCCCTGCGAAACGTGGACTGTCTACAGACATCACATGCAACTCCTGGAACGATTCCATCAGCGCTGCCTCCAGAAAATCTTGCAAATCTCTTGGGAAGACAAGCGGACAAATGTCAGCGTGCTGGAAGAAGCAAAGACCACCAGCATTGAAGTGATGGTCCTCCCCATCAATTCCGCTGGACTGGCCACGTTGTCCAGATGCCCGACCACCGTCTCCCAAAGCAGTTGCTCTATTCCAAACTCAAGAATGGAAAATGAAATGTTGGAGGACAGGAAAAGGGATTTAAAGATGGGCTCAAAGCCAACCTTAAAAACTCTGGCATAGACACTGAGAACTGGGAAGCCCTGGCCCTTGAGCGCTCTGGCTGGAGGTCAGCTGTGACCAGCAGTGCTGTAGAATCTGAAGAGGCACGAAGGGAGGGCGAAAGACAGAAATGTGCCAAGAGGAAGACGCATCAAGCCAACCCCGACCAGGACCGCCTTCCACCTGGAAACCAATGCCCGCACTGCGGAAGATGCAGATCAAGAATAGAGCTCCACAGTCATCTACGGACCCATCAGAACACTGACCTTGGAAGACCATCATCCTCAGATATCGAGGGATTGCCTAAGTAAGTAAGTAAGTAAGTAAGTAAGTAAGTAAGTAAAGCTAACATCTACCAGAGGGATCCTTTTGGGAAGATGACGGCAGGGCACAAATACATGTATATGATATATTGGTTTAGTTTGAAGGACCATCCAGTCCAACCCCATTCTGCCATGCAAGAACACTCGGTCAAAACCCTCCTGACAGATGGCCATCTAGATTCTGCATAAAAACCTCCAGAGAAGAAGTCTACATACTTATTCCACTTCTGAAAAAGCTCTCTCTGCCAGGGAAGTTTTACTAAAGTTTATGTTGAATCTTGTTTCCTGCAGTTTGAATCAATTCCTCTGCGTCTCAGTCTCTGAAGCATCAGAAAACAAGCTTACTTCCTCTTCAATAGGACTTCCTTTCAAATATTTAAACATGGTTACAACAACAAGTTATAGAACTCCAATATGCTGATGACAACGTCATCTAGGGAAGTAATGCTATTCTGCTTTGGTTAGACCACACCTGGAATATTGTATCCAATTCTGGGCACCACAATTCAAGAGAGATATTGACAAGCTGGAATGTGTCCAGAGGAGGGCAACTGAAATGATAAGGGTCTGGAGAACAAGCCCTATGAGGAGCGGCTTAAGGAGCTGGGCATGTTTAGCCTGAAGAAGAGAAGGCTGAGAGGAGATATGATAGCCATGTATAAATATGTGAGAGGAAGCCACAGGGAGGAGGGAGCAAGCTTGTTTTCTGCTTCCCTGGAGACTAGGACGGGGAACAATGGCTTCAAACTACAAGAGAGGAGATTCCATCTGAACATGAGGAAGAACTTCCTGACTGTGAGAGCCGTTCAGCAGTGGAACTCTCTGCCCCGGAGTGTGGTGGAGGCTCCTTCTTTGGAAGCTTTTAAACAGAGGCTGGATGGCCATCTGTCAGGGGTGATTTGAATGCAATTTCCTGCTTCTTGGCAGGGGGTTGGACTGGATGGCCTGTGAGGTCTCTTCCAACTCTTTGATTCTATGATTCTATGGCTATCGGATGGCATGATGACAAACCTCAACACACTGACATTTAACCCTGAAAGTCACAGGAAGCCCAAGACCAAAAAGAGGGAACATAAATAAGTGATGAAACACATCTCCAGTTGATACCTTTGGAGAAAGATCTCTCTTTCTCTTTGCAAGTTGCTTCCAGAAGTAAACAGGAAGGTAGCCATATACTTGGCCCTCTGAACTGGAGCCCAATTGGAAGCAAAACAAGCAAGACACTGCAATTGGCTTCTGACATAAGGTGACACAGAGGAAATAAGCATCATAGAGCTTCTCTCTTTAACTATGCATTCAAGCACTGACATTATCCAAGTCGTGATGATTTTGTTGCAAGGTCACAGCATTCTGAGAGTATTTTTGAATTTAAAAGCGACCATTTAGTGGTTTTAGAATGAAATTGACTCAAATAATAATTCTCTTAAATTGTAATTATAATGGGTACCGATTTAGGCGTCGGAAATTACAACTGCAACTCATTACTTTAAAAGTAATTTCAGATTCTGACCTGGGTTGAATGAAATTTCAAATTTACCTTGACCCTTTGGCTTTTAAAACTCTCCAGATAATCAACACATGGTGTGACCTCTAGAAGGAACAAAGGCAATAAACAACTGACTACACAGAAACAGACGTAAAATGGTATTGTCGAAGGCTTTCATGGCCGGAATCACTGGGTGTTGTATGTTTTCCAGGCTGCATGGCCATGTTCCTGAAGCATTCTCTCCTGACATTTTGCCAGGAGAGAGGCATGAGCTTCCGCTGACAGCCCCAGCTTCTGCCAACCTAGCAGTTCGAAAACATGCAAACGTTGAGTAGGAAGGTAAGGGCGCTCCATGCAGTCATGCCGGCCACATGACCTTGGAGGTGTCTACGGACAACGCCGGCTCTTCGGCTTAGAAATGGAGATGAGCACCACACCCCAGAGTCGGACACGACTGGACTTCATGTCTGGGGAAAACCTTTACCTTTTACCTAATATAATATAATATATTGTATATACATATAATATTTGTAATATTATAATGTAATACAATATAATACTACTAATAACATGATATTATAATTATATAATTTATATTACATGTAATACTACTAATAATATTACAATATAATGGTATAGTACAATATATAACACTGATATTGTACTATGTCAATAATCTAATATACTAGCTGTCCCCTGCCACGCGTTGCTGTGGCCCAGTCTGGTGATCTGGAAATGAAGTAATGAGAATGTGTTGGTTTCTAATATATGTAATGTCTTTATGCTTGAGGGTAAACAGTATTTCTTGTTGTTTCTTTGGCAGTGTTGATGTGGAGATTGTCTGGTTTGCCTACTCTGGAACATGTAACATATCATTGTCCTTCTTTAGGGGTCCCTTTGAAATCTTTGATATTGCATCTGTCATATACATATATGTGTGTGTGAATGGCTGGATGGCCCTTTGTCAGGAGGGCTTTGTTTTGTTGCCCTGGTGAAGGGAGCTGGACTGGATGGCCTTAAGGCAGCATTTTTCAACCTGGGAAGTCAATACACCAAAGGGGGGGGGGTCACCAGGGGGGTGTCAGAAGGGTCCCCAAAGACCACCAGGAAACACAGTATTTCCTGTTGGTTATGAGAGTTTTGTGTGGGATGTTTGGCCCAATTCCATCGTTGGTGAGGTTTGGAATGCTCCTTGATTGTAAGTGAACTATAAATCCCAGTAACTACAACTCCCAAATGTCAAGGTCTATTTCCCCCAAACTCCATCTGTGTTTATATTTGGGCATATTGAGTATTCATGCCAAATTTGGTCCAGATCCATCATTGTTTGAGTCCACAGTGCTCTCTGGATATAGGTGAACTACAACTCCCAAACTCAAGGTCAATGCCCTCCAAACCTTTCCAGTATTTTCTGTTGGTCATGGGAGTTCTGTATGCCAAGTTTGGTTCAATTCCATCGTTGGTGGAGTTCAGAATGCTCTTTGATTGTAGGTGAGCTATAAATCCCAGCAACTACAACTCCCAAATGACAAAATCATAATTTTTTGATTGATGGTCACTCCTTGTGTAGTGAGACATTATGTTGCCAAATTTGGTGTGATTTCGCTCATTGGTTCTTTTGTTTTTAAGGTACTCATTATGAACAGAGCATTTTTATATATATAGATGTCCATATTTTCATTGTTTTCTTTTTCCATAAACCTTGTTAATAAACTCTAATGTGCTTTTAATTTAGATTGTTTATTCCTTAATTAGATACCGCTCCGGCGGGAAGGTAACAGCGCTCCATGCAGTCATGCCGGCCACATGACCTTGGAGGTGTCTACGGACAACGCCGGCTCTTCGGCTTAGAAATGGAGATGAGCACCACACCCCAGAGTTGGACACGACTGGACTTCATGTCAGGGGAAAACCTTTACCTTTTACCTAATATAATATAATATATTGTATATACATATAATATTTGTAATATTATAATGTAATATAATGTATAATACTACTAATAATATGATATTGGACCACCGGGATTGTGGCGCAGCTGGCTGAGTGTCAGCTGCATTAAGATCACTCTGACCAAAAGGTCATGAGTTCGAAGCCAGCCCGGGCTGGAGTGGGTGTCCAGCCATTGTGTAGCCCGTTGTCAACCTTTGCATCCCGAAAGACAGTTGCATCTGTCAAGTAGCAAAATAAGGTACCACCTTGTGTGGGAGGCTAAATTTAACTAATTTATGAGGCCATAAAGAAAAAAGACTCCGGGGAATGTGGAATGCGGAAGAACTTCATCGGTGTCGTTGATGGACGATGGAAAGCAGCAGCTCCCCTGGCAGCCAGAAAAAAGTTAAATAGCCTCAGTGTATTTGCCTGTTAAATGTTGTTTGTCAAACTGGCATTGAATGTTTGCCATATATGTGTTTACTGTAATCCGCCCTGAGTCCCCTGCGGGGTGAGAAGGGCGGAATATAAGAACTGTAAATAAATAAATAATTATATAATTTATATTACATGTAATATTACTAATAATATTACAATATAATGGTATAGTACAATATATAACACTGATATTGTACTATGCCAATAATATAATATATTGTATGTATATATATCTTGTAAGCCGCTCTGAGTCCCCTTTGGGATGAGAAGGGTGGCATATAAATGTCGCAAATAAATAAATAAATAAATAGTATTCAGTCATACTTGCATTCTGGGCAGGAACATATCCCTCCAACAACTCCTAGATTTCAATAAGACCCACATATGGTGATCTTACTCAAACCTGAAGATTGCTTTAAGCGACTGAAAGAAACTACACTAGAAGCGAATGTGTGGGAATGCCTAGGCAAACAAAGACAGAGGAGTCTTGGTACCTGTTGAGCAGTCCATCTGGGAGGAGTTTGCATCACACTCCATTTTCATTTTTTTAGCACAGGATTCCAAGGTAGAGGTGACCAGAGAGTTTGCTGCTGAAAAGCGGGACGGCTCCGTCACCTCGCGGTGGCCACCCAGCTTCTGTTCCACCAGGTCTATCTTCCTTTTGAGAGAAGTCATGGCAATAGAAGAGGCCACCACTGTCCCCAAGGACTGGGCCCGCCTCCCGAGGAGGTTGGTGCCAGGGATGCTGTGCTGGAGGAGGAAGTGGTCAATCCTGGCCTTGAGGGATGAGTGGGGAAGGGGCTGGGAGTGCTGGCTGAAGGCCACCCCGGTGAAGGGGTCGCTGGGCACTCGCCCCCACGAGGCCTCGCTCCGGTTGCACTTCACCAGAGTGCCTTGGTCGATCACTTTGCCGGAGGGCAGCAGCATGGGCAGCGTCATTACCTCCAGGGTGATCGGGTCCAGGAATTCCTCGGGGATGTCCGGAATGGCATCGATCAGCTTCTGCTCCTGGCTGTCTGGGTTGCCGAAGGGCACCACATCGCTCTCCATAGGAGACGGGAGGCTGGCAGCTTGACCGCCGAAGCCTGGGGCCAAGGAGGCGGAGGCCACCCGCAGCACATCGTCGACCACTTCGTGAGAACAGGATTTAGCCGGTTGGCCCCAAACCTCCACTTTCTTAAGGCAAGGAAGGCCTCCGCCCGCCACGTGGGTGATGCAGATCTTCAAATGTGACACACTGCTCAGGGAGGTCGGGCCTTTATTCCACAGGTCCAGAGAGGCCGAGCCAGAAAAAGAGAAAGAAGTGTCCATCTGGTGATGGAAAGGAGGCCTGGGCTTGAAGCCTCGGTTGCTGAAAGCCACTTTGCTTTGATTCTTCAGCACTGCTTTCCCCACTAGCGTGAACGTCTCTTTGTCCAACGCAGGTTGCCCAGCTGAGAACGGAGACTCTGGGCTGGCCCAAGATGGTTTGCTCAATGAGGTAGATGTATAAATATCCAGCCCTGTGATGTTGTGACAACCGCCAGAGGAGACGTCTATATTAATCCGGTAAATTTCTACATTGAATGGGAAAGACAGAGTCACGTGGACCGGGGGCTTGAGGAAATATTCACAGCGGAAGCCACGGTTTCTCTTGGCAAGATCTTCTGAGATCAGGTTATCGACTTCATAGCCATCAGCAGAGATCTGCCAATAAAATTTTCAAAAACAATCTGAATCTATTGTAAACTCTTTGATTGCTTTATTGTCGAAGGCTTTCATGGCCGGAATCACTGGGTTGTTGTAGGTTTTTTCGGACTATATGGCCATGGTCTAGAGGCATTCTCTCCTGACGTTTCGCCTGCATCTATGGCAAGCATCCTCATGCAGGCGAAACATCAGGAGAGAATGCCTCTAGACCATGGCCATATAGCCCGGAAAAACCTACAACAACTCTTCGGTTGCTATTATAATGAACACATGGAATACAATTCAGAAACATGAAAGTTGGTCTCGAAAGACTCGGACTGAATTAAAGCCTTTGAAAAGGAGAGTGAGAAGACATGCTTAAAAGTTTTTAACTAAAATACCTGAGAAGGACGCTTTTAACTTGAGTTCATCTCCAACTACAGTAAGAGATTTTGTTGTTGTTGTTGTTACTATTATCATCCCACTGATCTTGCACTGAAGTTGTTTAATGTCTTTACTAACAATCAGCCACAGCCATCGCTCACAAAGAGCTTTATATATGCTGATGACCAAGCAAAAGACTTTGAAACAGTTGAAAACCAACTTCCTAATGCCTTGAAAGATCTTTCCAATTACTACAAAGATAAACATCTGAAGCCTAACCCTTCTAAGACACAAATTTGTGCTATCGACCTATGGAACCATGAAGGAAACAGGAAATTGAAAGTTATCTTTGAAGGCTAAGTGCGCGAACACTGTTCTCACCCTAAATACCTCAGTGTCACCTTAGATAGAACACTAGCATTTAAGAAACACTGCATGAACACATAGTACCTGCACACATCCTGCAGAAACTTACTGTCAGCGCATGGGGTGCAGATCCAAAATTAATAAGAACATCAACCATGGTCTTTTTCTTACTCAACTGCTGAGTATGCCTGCTCTGTTTGGCACAAGTCTGCCCACGCAAAGCAAGTGAACACAGCATTGAATGAAACATGCAGAATAATCACAGGATGTCTTAAACCTACACCTGTTGATAGATTCTATAAGCTAGCTGGCATTGCCCCCCTCCCTCATGATATAAGATGGGAAGTTGCTGCTTAAAAAAAAAACTGTGAAAGTCACCCACTGCATTGCTATCAGCCTCCTCCCAGTAGATTCAAATCAAGGAAAAGCTTCATGAGAACCACCACTCTTCTTAATGTTCCCCCAGCAACAGCAAGAGCATCCCTGTGGGCAGCTAAACCAGGAAATCCCAATTGATGACCCCCCACGAGGGTCTGCCTCCAGGGGCAAACCAAGAATAGTCGACTTGGAAGTCCCTGAACAGACTCAGAAGTGGAGTGGGAACATCAAAACACAACCTGGCAAAATGACACTACCTAGAAGAATCCTCCACCTTGTGTGACTGTGGAGTAGAACAAACAACTCCACACCTGTATGCTTGCCCACAATGCCTTGCCTCATGTACAGAAGAATGGTTTAAAGCTACAGACAATGCGGTCACTGTTGCCCAGTTTTGGTCAAAATTATTTAGCCGCTTCTGCTCCTATTTTTATCAGTTTTATATTTATGTCTGCAATGCTTATGATACAAAATAAATAAATTATCATCCTACTTTATCAATATCATACGAAAGCTGACTGGCACAACCTGGGGATCACAACCAGACACAGTGAAGACATTTGCCCTTGCGCTATGCTACTCTGCTGCTGAGTACGCATGCCCAGTGTGGAACACATCTCACCACATTAAAACAGTAGATGTGGCTCTTAATGAGACATGCCGCATTATCACGGGGTGTCTGCACCCTACACCACTGGAGAAATTACACTGTTTAGCCGGCATTGCACCACCTGACATCCTCCGGGAAGTAGCAGCCAATAAAGGACCAAGGCAGAGACATCTCCAGCTCATCCCCTGTTTGGGTATCAGCCAGCACATCAAAGACTTAAATCTAGAAATAGTTTTTTAAGATCTACAGAGACACTCGCTGGAACACCTCAGCAAGCAAGAGTCCAAAAGTGGCAGGCCCAAACCCAGAACCTCAATCAATGGCTGATACCAAATGAGAGACTCCCCGCTGGGCACACAAGAGGACTGGGCGACTTGGAAGGTGCTGAACAGACTGCACTCTGGCACCACGAGATGCAGAGCCAACCTCAGAAATGGGGCCACAAAGTGGAATCCACGACATGCGAGGGTGGAGAAGAGCAAACCACTGACCACCTGCTGCAATGCAACCTGAGCCCTGCCACATGCACAATGGAGGACCTTCTTGCGGCAACACCAGAGGCACTCCAAGTGGCCAGATACTGGTCAAAGGACATTTAATCAACTACCAAACTTGCAAATTTTGTTTTTTGTCTGTTTGTTTTGTTCTGTTATGTATAAATAGTATACATGAGAGGAAGCCATATGGAGGAGGGAGCAAGCTTGTTTTCTGCTTCCCTGGAGACTAGGACACAAGGAAACAATGGCTTCAAACTACAAGAGAGGAGACGCCATCTGAACATGAGGAAGAACTTCCTGACTGTGAGAGCCGTTCAGCAGTGGAACTCTCTGCCCCGGAGTGTGGTGGAGGCTCCGTCTTTGGAAGCTTTTAAACAGAGGCTGGATGGCCATCTGTCAGGGGTGATTTGAATGCAATATTCCTGCTTCTTGGCAGGGGGTTGGACTGGATGGCCCATGAGGTCTCTTCCAACTCTTTGATTCTATGATTCAATGGTTGCCCTGACATGACAAATAAATAAATCCTACTTTATCTCACTAAAAAAGTGAGCCAAAACAGGTAAGAAGAAAGCTATACACCATATTTTCTTAGCATGTTTTACCAGCACTCTAATGCAACATGGAGTTCTTGGGGCATTGATAGAGGTACAAAAGCAAAGCTGGAAGCCATCACAAATTGCAGAGATTTGTGACTACCATATTTTGGAGCCTTTCAAATCAACAAGAACATGCCCTTTGCAGCCTAAACGGAAAAAGTAGCGCTCAGATGGAGGAGGAAGATTAATTTGAATCCCAAACAGACATCAGCCTGATTTAAATAAGGTCTTCAGGCAGAAAATCTCCTTTTGATATGCACCAAAGCTGCAGCAGGGTAAAAGTAACATTTCCTTTTAAGATAGCAAGAAACAAGGAAGCCACTTGATGATAGGATCATAGGGTTGGAAGAGACCACAAGTCCAACTTTTTGACTTGTAGGAAAACAAAAATCAAAACATTCCCGACAAATAGTAAGTCTAATGGTTTGTTCATTGGGGATAGAGGAAGGAACTGGCAAAACCACCTCTGAGAAGGCTAGGAAAAGTCTATGGAATTCATGTGGTTATCATAATGTAAACCTGAAGACATAACACATAATCACTCTATGGGTTCAGCCTGGGAGCATCTGCAAAGGATGCAACTCTACTCCTCCACTTGGGGAAGCTCCAAAAAGTAACTTTTCTAAACTCTGGCTCTGCAACTGAACAGGGGAGGCTCTTCTGAAAACTAGGTGTCTTTCTCCCTTTAACAGGGAAGAAATCTGCTTTGTGCTTCTGTATTAAGAGAACACAAGAGCCTCCTCCTTCTGGGAGTATTTGTGTTTTTCTTCTGGTGCCATGCAAATAATGTGTTGGGAGAACTCTACAGGTGCCATTAGCCACATTTCTGAGAAAAGATATGCACGAGCAGCAGGGAGCTCTTATACATAACTACTGCTGATTTAGTTCTGCAATTAGCTGTTGAGTCAAAATGCCCCATGATCCTGAAATGAATACTTTCCCAACCCAATGTTGGTGCTGCCCCCCCCTTTTTTTTTGTATTGCAGACCACGTACCTTATTACAGTGGATTCTCGGCTTAAATTGTGGGAGGCAGACATTGATTACCATCTTTATGGTCCGAGAGGGAGACCACCTCCCAAATCTTCAATGGTATTCTAAAAGAAAAACACAAAAGCTGTGATTGCCTTCAAATGACGGTGGACAAATGATGTGAGAGATGTATGGCAAGGAGAGATGTGCTGGATCACTTCAATGCCCTTTTTGGCCCATCACTGCTCTCATTGTGTAGAGCCAGATAATTCTGAAAAGTCCACAAACACATGAGCAACTGGGTTGTTGTAGGTTTTTTCGGGCTATATGGCCATGGTCTAGAGGCATTCTCTCCCGACGTTTCGCCTGCATGAGCAACTCTCTGTTTTCTCATTCGTTTTCTTCAGACAATACTATCTTTAATACAACCAGGCCTTCCACACCTATGGGTTTAACTTTTAGATTTGATTAATATGGTCTTCAAGCACAATTACTGTATATGGTCAATGTCTTGCAGAAGCTGGCAAGTGTAGAGATCCTTAAGTTTTCTCAAGCATTTTATTCGGTTCTCCCACTTATGTTTTGTGCCCCGAACACAAGCAAATACAAAGGGCTGACAATACATAGATATTACGATGGGGAGCAACTCATAAATTGCTTTCATATTGACATTCAACCCCACAGTTGCCTCATGTGAATATAGTGCTGTAATTTCTAAGCTATGGTCAGAGATATATAAAGAGCATTTACAAACATTCTAGTCCTCAATGAGGGAGTTCCTATTCTCTGGAGGAGCTTTTTTTCTGCTGCTCCAGGACACAGCACAATGGATTCAAAGCAGATTATACTTAAATTTCCTGACAGTAATTTGACAATAGAATATGCTGCCTGGGAGTTCAGTGGTGTCTTCTTCTCCAGAGGTTTTTAAACAGATACTGGATAGCCTCCTGTGGGGAGTGTTTTGATTATATGTTCTTGCATGGCAGAAGGTTGACTAGATGGCCCTTGTGATCTCTCCCAACACTCCGATTCTATGAAATTTCTAAACAGTTGTTTGTATAACAACAACAACAATTTCATTTATTACTCACCTTTCCTGATGGGTAGAGGCAAAGTACAAATTAAAAATCCCACCACCCCCCCCTCTCTATATATACTAGCTGTACCTGCCACGCGTTGCTGTAGCCAACCTTCCGCCCTCTTTCTCTACTTCTTTCTCTCCTTCCTTCCTTCCTTCCCTCCCTCTTTGCTTCTTTCCCTCTTTTTCTTTACGTTCTTCTTTCCCTTCTTCTTTCTTCCTTCTCTACCTGTTTCTTTCCTCCCTTCCTTTGCTCTTTGGTTCCTTGTCTCTTTCCTTCCTTCCTTGCCTCCCTCTTTCTCTCTTTTGTTCCTTCTCTCCTTCCTTCCTTCTCTCTTTCTTTCCTTCTTTCACTTTTTTATTTCCTTCTCTCCTTCCTTCTCTACCTTTCCTTCTCTCTTTCCCTCCTTTCCCTTTCTCTCCCTCCTTCTCTTTCCTTCCTTCTTTGTATATGTTTTTGTGTGTATATTTGTGTATATGTGTGTGTTTGTGTGTATATATATATATATGGTTTTGCGTATGTGTTGTAATGCATTTTTTGCTTTTTAAGTCGTTTTTGCTGTGTTTTTCAGTGTTTTTATGAGTGATGGTCACTCGTTGGCCAGATCGATGTATTGTGTCCAAATTTGGTGTCAATTCGTCCAGTGGTTTTTGAGTTATATGTATTAATCCCACAAATGAACATTACATTTTTATTTATATAGATGAATGAAAATTAATACCAAACACAGTTACAGAATTGACATATACTGGTAATAGAATGCAAATCAAAACTCATGATTGAAAGTTGATAGGTCTACCTAACTTTGCATTAGAGATGGGTCTAATGCAAAAGGAGATAATACGTCTCAATTTTCCTCTTGCAATCTTCAGTTTTCCTTAGCAAGCATAATATAGCTGGGTGAGCAAAAGACACCCACTTCATGTAGGTTCATGTAGAAGGCTGGGTTTGCAACCAAGCTTGACTAGCTGCAATAGCAAAAGGACTGGGAAATGTGCCTGAACTTCAGACCACTGCGAAATGGAAGACAGCACCCCAAGACTTGACTGGAATGTGAACAGAGCTGGGTTCAATCCTTGGATTGGGAGGGTTTCTCACCTGGATGGCTGGGAAAGTCTCTGCAGAAGAACATAATTGGCCAAGAGCTTCCAAGAGAGAGACTACAATGTTTTCCGCCATTTAAATTCATGGAAGTCATCTGATAACTAAATGAGTTCTCAAAATTTGACACAAATAAAGACCTATTTCGTCTGGTAGGCTTACCCATGAATTTCAACTTTACATTGTATTAGTATTTAAAGTTTATTAGTAAGATATTTTATCTTCTATTTGTATTGTACTAGGTATTTTATAGTAATGTATTTTCTCTGGATGTTTTAACTGTGCTGTACATCACCTTGTTAACAAATAATACTTATTGTTGTTCTTGTTCTTCTAAAGCAGCAATTCCCAAACTTTGGTCTTTAACAGTGGTTCTCAATCTATGGGTCCCCAGGTGTTTTGGCCTACAACTCCCAGAAATCCCAGTCAGTTTATCAGCCATTAGGATTTCTGGGAATTGAAGGTCAAAACATCTGGGGATCCACAGGTTGAGAACCACGGGTCTTCAACGTTTTGGATTTTTAACTCCCAGAACTCCTGTTGGCCTGGATGACAAAGGCTTCTGGGAGTTGAAGGACCAAAATTTGGAAGCCACTATTCTAAAATATTCCTGGGCCCTTCAGAACCCTCCTCCTTTATTTATATTGCAGCCTCACTGTGTTCTATATTCATTCAGACCCTCCAGTTTCATTCTCCAACAAATATTTTGAAGTTGCTACACCACCAAGAATGTGTTCTGTGGGAATTCAATTGTTATTGTCTTTTCCAAGATGTCTGATTTTTTTTGCAACATTAGACCCATGCCTTGTAATAGGAAAAATAATGATACAGAGGGGTCATATCCATGATCCTAGGCAGATCTCACAGCAGGAATTCCTACCATCAGCTGCAAATGCTTACAGTGCTAGATATGTTTCCTGAAGGTTTTCAAGCAAAATAGCCCAAGGTCTCATGTACTCACAGGAGAAAAGTAAGCTATGGAGCTTGTGTCTCAGCCACTGCCATATTTAAGAATGATGAGCATTGCAGGGAAGTGTAATTGTAATAAGAAATTCAATGTACAGATTTGTTAAATGTGAATTTAATATCATGTTTGGGAATGAATGAAAGAATGGAAGATGTATAGATGGAGCTAATAATTTTGGAGACACCAGCATAATATTAAGGCCTGCAATGACTAAACCTGCTTGCTGGACTGTAATTAAAAGTTGCTAATAACAACTGAAAAGTAAACTCTGATAAGAACTGGGATAGTGATAACAGAAATGTTTGCAACATTCCTTATGTTAAGAAGGAGGTCAACACAAGCCTTGTGTTTGTTAACACCAATCAAGAAGATCAATATTTGGCCAGGAAACTGAGATGGAGCCAAGATGGAAGAAGTCTATCATTAATTTACAACTTTGGGACTACATCAACAGAATATTCCTATAAAAGACTCTAATAATGCTCAGACCTGTGTGGCAGACCTGAGGAGTCTGTTCCACCCGCTATGCTCTGCTCCATGGGAAGGAGAGAGATAGTGTACCTATGCAGAGTGGCAGATTTGCAAGGTGGATGTCTGGTCACTTTGGGCCTTCTTTCTCAAGGGAAGAGGAAGAAGTGCGCTTTTGGAGTCTTGCATTTTGTGCAGAGAGTCAGGTTCTGCTGTATGGAAAAGAGATCTGGTCCTTGGCATCTTTCTTAGGGAAAGAAATTTTGGCATTTCAGCAGTTTGTAGTTTTGGTGTTATGTAAGTTATGGAACCATGTGTTGGCAGGCTGCAGGAAAACAGGGTCTGGCCTAACAGGTGCTTCTCCAAGGAGGAAGAAAAGAATATGGTAATATTTGAATGCTTGAGGATGGATGCATGTTCATATGTGTGTGAATGCTGAGTGAAAATGTAATTCCCCCTTGTTTGTTTGTTAACCAATGTAATTGTAAATCCAATGTAGTTACATAGAATCTGTATGTCTGTATGTCCAATGTCATTCTTCGTCTAAATGCTTTAAAGTTATTGAAAAGTCATTCATGACATAATGAAGCATCTACAGTGATGAAACAGTATGATACAAAATGGGAATTCTCATAAGGCATCAGATATTCAGGTAATTTGAGTGCTGAAAAGGAACGAAGATCACAGTCTTCTAAAATAGTCTATCCTAGGATGCCTTACAAGCATCTTAGGTTTGTTAATACCTATTTCTAGTTTGAATCAAAACTTCCAGTTACTATGACCTAAAAATGACAGCAACAGTTCCTAGTGAATGCCATTAAGCTTTCCTTACAATGTAAGTCAGGTGAATAATATCCTTATAATTTCAGAAGAACATTATTACTGGATCCCAACTTCCGAATGGGAAAACCAGTTGCTGCAACTCAGGAAAAGGTTCTCCTGCAGTGCCAGATAATGACATGTATCCTACATGAAGCAGAGAAGAAGACTATAAACTGGAGGTGCCCGAAAGGGATTGAAATGCAGTTCAGCAGTAACTGATACTGAAGGAACATGCCTGTTTTGATCAATGAAAGACCACATCCAAGTTGCAATGGGGGAGTCTAGTCACACAGAAGAGTCAAAATATTGACAAGTTCATGCTATCGTAGAATGGCTTGGAACAGGGGTCCTCGAACTAAGGCCTGGGGGGCAGATACGGTCCTCCAAAGTAATTTACCCGGCCCGCACTCATGGTCAACCTAACTCTGAAACCACTTGAAAGCACACAACAACAATCCTATCTCATCAGCCAGAAGCAGTGTGCATAGGAATAAATTTATTTTTAAATTATAACCCGGCCCTCCAACAGTTTGAGGGACTGTGACCTGGCCCTCTGTTTAAAAAGTTTGAGGACCCCTGGCTTGGAGGCTAAAGTTAATGCTGCTATTGCATCTACCAGGAACATGTTCAGCTCATGACAGTAACTGAAACATCTGTTTCAATGATAATAACATACCATCATTTGAAGTAATAGCTCACAGCCAAGGAACAGGATTAAAAGTATTTCAGATTCCAATGAGCCATTATAATGCCAGCACAAAAACTTCAGAAGAAAATATGCCAAAAGTTACTGACTCATGTGTTAAAACATCAAGTATCCATCATCAAAAGTGGGCTGCTGCAGAAAACTAGAGAGCTGCATTAGCCTTTCAGGAGATTATGTAGGGCTGCAGGATGCACCTGTGTTTACCCAAATATGTTTTTGCCCAAAATATTATATCTAGGAGACATGGTATATGATTTGGAACCTCCTTGCATTCCTATGAGACTTTTTTAAGGCATCCCCTCTCTTTAAAAAAAGTATTTTGGCCTTAAATCCTGGTGAAAATCTATGTAGGCATTTTCTTCAAAACCTTTTTTGATATAGGGCTCCCACAGAAATGGCCATTACGGCCACCCTTGGTCTATATCAGTGGTTCCCAACCTTTGGATCTCCAGGTATATTGGACTTCAGCTCCCAAAGTTCTTAGCAGCTGGTAAGCTGTCTGGGATTTCTGGGAGTTGAAGTTCAAAATGCCTGGAGGCCCAAAAGTTGGGAGCCACTTGTCTATATTCATATACAATACCAAGGGATCTTCAAACCAACAATACCAAATGTCTATTCAATCCCTTGATGGGAATTTGAATGGGGGATTTTTAAAGAATAATTTCTGATTAATAGGCCACTATTTGGTTCTGTTCTTGTGTTTACTAAACAGTTTTCTTTCTAAAGGAATCACCATTTAGAGTGATCAACACATGTAAGCACAATAAATAAATAAAAAGCAATAAAATCATTTTATGTTCCATTTCTAATACTATCCTCAGAAGAAAGGTGATTAAAGTACAAAGAGGGACTTAAACAGGTTATGTTCATGTGAATATTAAAGGAACTCCACCTTGTTCATATCCACCACCACTATACAGGTAAAGCTAATCTAATTTTTCCTACCTAAAATCAAAACTGAAAGAGTGATTAACTCTTGCTATTTTTAAACTGGGATTTAAATCCCAGTCTTGTCGCAAGACCATCCTGATATCACGACGACTTGATAACTTTCCCTTTCCCCATGACCTTTATCAGGAAAAAGGACACAAAGCTATACTAACATAAAGTATTTTATTTACAGAAGAGTCACTGTCAAATCCATTTATAAGAAGGGAACATGCTGGATATGAGCATTATCCATTCCAAGAATACTGACAAATTGGCACTGCGGAGAGATCACAGTTCTTTAGCAGTTTCGAAAAGTCAGTTATGTGCCAGTGGAAAGACAACTGATTGCGTCAGCTTGGCTCAAACTAAAGACACCAACATGTCCGCTTCCTAATATTCTGATTCTGTGTG
Source organism: Anolis sagrei ordinatus (assembly GCF_025583915.1). Classification (NCBI taxonomy): domain Eukaryota; kingdom Metazoa; phylum Chordata; class Lepidosauria; order Squamata; family Anolidae; genus Anolis; species Anolis sagrei. The sequence continues at coordinate 199,596,637 of NW_026847549.1, forward strand.
ATATTGGTTTTTCTCTCAAACCATAGATCCAAACACTTTATAGTGCAAATAGCTCAGTTTTTCAGAACGGCTGCGACGGAGTAATGGAAACCATTCCCAGAAAGGTATTTCTATCATGACATATCCAATTCGACTGAGTTGCCTCCTCTTCAAGCTATGAAGCCCTAGTAGGTGTTTGGAGCCATAGCAGTATTGGTTCCTATGTGACACCTGAAGAGCTAGTTTCATGCCTCCGTTTTGCTCCTTGTTTAGAGGAGGAAGAGGACTCTCAGAAGGTGTCTTGGGTTGGGTCACAGCATCCAAGATGGCCCCAGTAAGGGGAACTCCATCAGTAAATGAAAAGTGATCCCAGGTGGAGAGAGACTGCTCCTGCAATGCTGGCCTTTCCTGGAGGCACACATCCGTCTTGTCTTCAGTATCAATCACAATGGACTGGCTTGTAGGCTTCCCCTTCACAAGCTGAGACATTAAATCATCTGTAAGCACCACCCCATTCTCTTTTAGTTCTAATTTTACTGTAGAAGGAGCTTCTGAGTTAAATGGCAATGGTTTCCGGTCACAGTCTAAATGAATCTCGAAATCAGTTGATCGTGTGTGAGGCAGGATCATGTGGTGCTTGATATACTGGGGCCCACCCAACATATCCTGCAGCAAAGAGAGGGCTTCAGTCACTTCTTCTTTCATGGAGATCTCCTTCTGCGCAAGGGTCCATAACATCTCTGCTGCCTCCTGCCTAAACTGCGAGGGAAGGCGGTGCCCCGTGTAACCAGGGCATTCGATCTCCACCGTGCCATCAAGGGTGAAAAAGTCCCTGTGGAGGTCAAATTTACTACTGCTGCTTAGTTTGAGGAACTTGGGACTCAGCGCATAGTCGATCAAGTCGTGGGGGAACCGCTTTGCAAATGCCAGCGCTAACAAGCAGGTGAGCAAATGCTCTGGGAATCTGTCAAACTCGTGTAACTTTGCGTGCACCTGTTCCTCGAGGCTGGCATAAAATTCCTCAGCATTGGGTGGCTCATAGTTCAAGCATCCAAACGACCATAACAATTTGGCAAGGTCTTTGCTTCGGCAATAAGCTGCCCTGGGAGGCACTGAAGCCGCAACAGCATTCATAAGCTTTTCATTCAGATAATGCAAAGACGAACAGGCGAGGGTTATGTGCATAACGCCCTGAATGCCTATAGTGGGTATCCGAGGGGGAATCGTGTTCTCAAGTTGCTTCAGAAAATCCACATGATCAACATGGGTGTAACGAAACATCTTAAGGACATTGACTAAGGCATAATTGCTGATGTCTGCCATATGGGCAGATACTTTATCTCCAATTTTTCTCATAGTCTGTTCTGAAACACCGTTTTGAGACTTAAAGAACCCTAAGCAAACAGCACCTACTTCCTCCAGGCTGAGAGAGTCCAAATATTTCAACGTCAAGATGTCAAGTTTCTTTACCAGCTCTTCAGGGGCTTTGCGCCCTTCACCAATGAGGTAGGCCAGCTGGACCAGTTGGGGCAGAGTGAGGTCCTTCCAATGGAGGTTAACATAGCTCAGCACAATCTCTAAATACCGTGGGACAACCCGCCCCAAACATCGCCACAGATCAGCCACCAGCAGCTGCTGGTCCAGATTCATGCTCCACGCTCGACGGCAACATTCGGTTTCGTACACATTCAGCATGGAGTGCGTGGGGGGAATGGTTAGGCCCACAAAAGCCCTCAGAACCGCAATAAGCTCAGAAATATCAAACGCTTGGATGTTCTCAACTCCGTAACGGCACAGCATAGCAAACCTGGTGTTGGACATCAAGGCTGAGCGCTGTTCTTCTGGCAAACAGCTCAGTTTGAGAAAATAATCAGCAATGGCTCCAGGTTTCAGGCTGCTTTTGAAAACAGCAACTTTCTGCAGAATATTATGACACTCTTCCATGGAAAGGGGCTCGGGGAGTTCGTATCTGCTGTAACACAGAGATCCGTATTCAGGCCTTTGTTTCTGGAATGTCCTGGGATCTTCTTTAGTGTCATAATCCTCTACATTGGCAGTTTCCCTATCATCTTTCACAGGGACCAACCTAGTTGGCTGCTTCAAGAAAGCTTGGGGGGAGAGGACTTTATTGTTTTCCAAATCCAACAGTGTGTTCTTTGTGCTTGAAAGCCTCCGTGAGCAGGTAATGCTGTATGTATTTCGCACCTGTTTGGCACCAATTCTGCCATAATCACTCTCAAGCATTCTACCCTCCAAACCCTCAGAGACATTTTCATGGTACACACACTTAACCCCTGGATACGCCGAGGGATTGAAGGACACCCTGTATTCTGGAGGCTTCCACAGTCGGATCATAGCAGGATGTTTTGGTTCCTTGTCTCTCTCTTTGGCGCTCTGGCATTCTTCTGCCTTCCTGGGGAATATCTTCCTCCTCCAAGCCTGAGTTGTGGTTGAAAATGCCGCCGCCCTGCAAGATCGCCCTGCAAATCTTCGGCACATAATCCCCGCAGTCATGGTCACAATTAGCAGGTGGGAATAGGTTCCAGGTACTGAAAAAAGGGCAGATGAAGAATGAGTGGCTTTCACCTGTCATGATGGGATCTCTTTTCTTTCCTAACATTACAACAAAGTATGTTCTGAAAGGCAACACTCATCCAGCGTTTCAACAGCTGCGGCACAAAAGATGTCCAACAGAAAGATTACTCGCTCAAGAGTCAGATGGCCCTGACGTTATCCCATCACATCAGACATTACTCAAATGCATTAGTGTTCGTTTACATACAAGAGCGCAGCATGTCTTAAGCTATCCATGAACAGTTAAGGTTGGGTGCAGAGCTATCACATGCAGTGAGGGGGAAAAAAGATCCAAAGGAACTACAACCAAAGATAAGGGTCTATGATGGCTATCATGCATCTTGTTTACATAGCTTACTAAGCTCATTTCAAGAAAGCATTGGTGGCAATCCTTCTGAAAACACACATTCACTCTGGATAACATAGGTGTGGGATGTATACCCTCAATGATTGGGACTGGAAGGAATCAGTGATGGAAAGAAGCCTTTCATTTTCTCTTTCTTCCACTTATAATATCCACTTATAACATTCACTAGGAAGCCTCCGGTGGTGCAGTGGGCTGAAACGCTGAGCTGCTGAACTTGCTGACCAAAAGGCTGGCGGTTCGAATCCAGGGAACAGGGTGAGTTCCCACTGTTAGCCCCAGCTTCTGCCAACTTAGCAGTTCGAAAACATGCAAATGTGAGTAGATAGATCAGTAGGTACTGCTTCGGCAGGAAGGTAAAGGTGCTCCCATCGGTCATAATGGGCACATGACCTTAGAGGTGTCTATGGACAACGCTGGGTCTTCGGCTTAGAAATGGAGATGAACACCACCCCTCAGGGTTGGACACGACTAGATTTAATGTCAAGGGGAAACATTTACCTTTTTCTAATCATCCATGGAACCACAGGCTCACCAAAATCACATAGACTCATTCAATTAACTCAGTCAAGAGAAAAAGCTAAATTCCTGACACAATCAAACCAAAACATACCCTTGCAAAACACACATATTCCTAAAGAGAAGAGCTGATAGAAAAAAAACCCCCTGGTCTTTATAAAACACTGTTGGAATGAAAATGAACAAAATCTGGCTACCAGTATTAAAAAACTCTAAAATTACAACAGCACAACAACAGAGAGGAAACAAACAAGGACATCTAATCACCTCTCAACAAAAGATTGCTCCAGGCACTGCCAGGCTATCAAATGCTAATCAAGGTGGTCAGTTGAAACATTCACACCTAACTCCAGCAGACAAGAGTCCTTTGTCCCACCCTGGTCATTCCACAGATATATAAACCCATTTTCCTAGTTCCAACAGACCTTACTACCTCTGAGGATGCTTGCCATAGATGCAGGCAAAACGTCAGGAGAAATGCCTCTAGAACATGGCCATATAGCCCGAAAAAACCTACAACAACCCACTGTTGCTTCTACTAGTGAAATTATATTAAAATATGGCTATGTATGTGATGCATAAAGCATATGGAATGAAGAAAGTCATCTGACGGGAAGGAGTGAAAGCATGACTACGGATTGGTTGTACGTTTGGATGGGATTTTGAAAAGGACAGGGAGAAATGTGAATCAGTCACAGCAATTTATGAGTTTTAGCCAGAAATGTGAATTAGAGTTATAATGAGGAGAGTAAAAAATGAGACAGTGAAAGGGATGAGTGTATTTCAAGGTAATTTACAAAAGTTAGTTTAGTTCAGCAAAGCTTAGAGATAAAAAGTGAGATATGTTAAGGGTCAACCAGAATTACTAACCAAGCCTCGAAATTCTGTAACTGAATAGTATTAATTATTTTTATATACAAAAGTATCTGTAACCCTTCATTAAACGTCTGTTTAAAAAGCATTCTTGCATCATATCCATTTAGTACTAGTGGAGTAGTTAAGTACAGGTACCAGTCTGCTGAGGATCTACAGGTGAACAAAGGTCCTTTCTCCATTATACCACAATTTGTCATTTCCCCAGTTTCTGTGCAGGGTTTTCCCCATTTTAAAAAAGGAAACACCTCTCCTGAGGTTTAGTTACAAGCAGAAAGATTTTGAAGGGAGCTGGTCATTTAGTCCCACCTATTTGCTTTGGTTACCTCCCAACATTGGAAGTATTTGAAATTAAGTCTGAGGCAAAAAGGTATTTCCCATCCAGATGTCAAGAACATCCATGAATTTTCTTTTTTCTTCTCAAGGTAGAGGATCTTGATATGTTGAGCCACCCTGTTCCAATATCAACAACACTGGCAAGTTTTCACATCCCCCTCACAATTCTCTTTCCCTGTTGTTTTCACAAATTTCATAATTTTCTATACAAAACTAGTCTCTTCTCCTTTCGTGAAGCAAAAATACAGTATAAGCGACAGCATGACAGGCATATTGATGAAAGGGGCACAAACAACCCAACCACGATGCCTGGTTTTTAGAAGTCCATTCAACAAGGCAGTAGCTATTTTAATTTGGTGGTGCAAACTACAATGTGGAATGTTTTATCTATACAGTACTTAAAAGTGTTACCAATGGCACAGAGATTCCCTGAGAAATTCAACATTCCCTACTTAAATCTTTGCTGGATGAAGACGATAGCGAAGCTTTGAAAGCTTACACAATGTACCATAACTGCAGGGCTGGTCAGAAGTAGATCTTGAAAGTCTTGTTGTTGTTTATTCGTTCAGTCGTCTCCGACTCGTGACCTCATGGACCAGCCCACGCCAGAGCTCCCTGTCGGCCGTCACCACCCCCAGCTCCTTCAAGGTCAGTCCAGTCGCTTCAAGGATGCCATCCATCCATCTTGCCCTTGGTCGGCCCCTCTTCTGTTTGCCTTCCACTTTCCCCAGCATAATTGTCTTCTCTAGGCTTTCCTGTCTCCTCATGATGTGGCCAAAGTACTTCAACTTTGTCTCTAGTATCCTTCCCTCCAATGAGCAGTCGGGCTTTATTTCCTGAAGTATGGACTGGTTGGATCTTCTCGCAGTCCAAGGCACTCTCAGAACTTTCCTCCAACACCACAGCTCAAAAGCATCTATCTTCCTTCGCTCAGCCTTCCCTAAGGTCCAGCTCTCACATCCGTAGGTGACTACAGGGAAGACCATGGCTTTGACTAGGCAATGGATCTTTGTTGCCAGTGTGATGTCTCTACTCTTTACTATTTTATCGAGACTGGACATTGCTCTCCTCCCAAGAAGGAAGTGTCTTCTGATTTCCTGGCCACAGTCTGCATCTGCAGTAATCTTTGCGCCTAGAAATACAAAGTCTGTCACGGCCTCCACATTTTCTCCCTCTATTTTCCAGTTGTCAATCATTCTTGTTGCCATAATCTTGGTTTTTTTGATGTTTAGCTGCAACCCAGCTTTTGCGCTTTCTTCTTTCACCTTGATTAGAAGGCTCCTCAGCTCCTCCTCACTTTCGGCCATCAGAGTGGTGTCATCTGCATATCTGAGGTTGTTAATGTTTCTTCCAGCAATTTTCACCCCAGCTTTGCATTCCTCAAGCCCCGCACATCGTGGGGTGGTAAATGAATTAGAACCAGACATCCTGAGGAATGAGGTTGAATGGGCCTTAAGAAGCATTGCTAACAACAAGGCAGCAGGAGACGACGGGATCCCAGCTGAACTGTTTAAAATCTTAAAAGATGATGCTGTCAAGGTGATGCATGCCATATGCCAGCAAATATGGAAAACACAAGAATGGCCATCAGACTGGAAAAAATCAACTTATATCCCCATACCAAAAAAGGGAAATGCGAAAGACTGCTCAAACTTCCGTACAGTGGCTCTTATTTCTCATGCCAGTAAGGTAATGCTCAAGATCCTGCAAGGAAGACTCCAGCAATACATGGAGCGAGAGTTGCCAGATGTTCAAGCTGGGTTTAGAAAAGGTAGAGGAACGACAGACCAAATTGCTGGAGAAAGGCAGTTTCAGAGTTTCAGAAAAACATCTACTTCTGCTTCATTGACTATTCTAAAGCCTTTGACTGTGTGGATCATAATAAATTGTGGCAAGTTCTTGGTGGGATGGGCATACCAAGCCACCTTGTCTCTCTCCTGAGGAATCTGTACAAGGACCAAGGAGCAACAGTAAGAACTGACCACGGAACAACAGACTGGTTCAAGATTGGGAAAGGCGTACGGCAAGGCTGCAGACTCTCACCCAACCTTTTTAACTTGAAAGTCTTGGAGTACAATTAATATGGCTGGCCTCCAGAAAAGGCAGACTGGAAATCTGAATGAACAAACTTGGGCTTTAGGAAACTCTAGCTTATCAGGTCAGTGACTATTCCGGTCCATATAAGCAACAGTGGCTGTTTTGGGAATGTTGCTGGAACAACTCTTCCAGATTTCAGCAGAAAAGTTTTCTGATGACTTGCATCCTGATCCTTTTTTATTGCAAGTTCAATAGGTTCTATTACTGATTAGAACCCTGCTCTACAAAGGCAAATATTCCAGACAAACTTCTGTGTCTTTCCCAAATTCTTTTCATATTTTATAAAAGACAGCACAAAAATACATGGCGCACAGAAGAGGAGCTCCTCCATTCTTTCCCTTCACTCTGACTTTCTACTGAAAACACCCTCTTAAAATGCTTTTGTTCCTGACGGAAAAGGCACACAACAAAATTTGTAAACAGATAATTATGGAACTGCAAACAATACAGAGAACTACTTTTCCAAACAGATCTTGATCTAAAAAGGAAAGAAGTCTGATACTGCCACCTGGTGCTGAATAAGTTAAACTACAAATAGGTGTGGAAACAGAACCAAAAAATCATATATATACATACATACACACATGTTGTTGTTCATTCGTTCAGTCGTCTCCGACTCTTCGTGACCTCATGGACCAGCCCGCGCCAGAGCTCCCTGTCGGCCGTTACCACCCCCAGCTCCCTCAAGGTCAGTCCAGTCACTTCAAGGATGCCATCCATCCATCTTGCCTTGGTCGGCCCCTCTTCCTTTTGCCTTCCACTTCCCCAGCATAATTGTCTTCTCTAGGCTTTGCTGTCTCCTCATGATGTGGCCAAAGTACTTCAACTTTGTCTCTAGTATCCTTCCCTCCAATGAGCAGTCAGGCTTTATTTCCTGGAGGATGGACTGGTTGGATCTTCTCGCAGTCCAAGGCACTCTCAGAACTTTCCTCCAACACCACAGCTCAAAAGCATCGATCTTCCTTCGCTCAGCCTTCCCTAAGGTCCAGCTCTCACATCCGTAGGTTACTACAGGGAATACCATGGCTTTGACTAGGCGGATCTTTGTTGCCAGTCTGATGTCTCTACTCTTCACTATTTTATCGAGATTGGACATTGCTCTCCTCCCAAGAAGTAAGCGTCTTCTGATTTCCTGGCTACAGTCTGCATCTGCAGTAATCTTTGCACCTAGAAATACAAAGTCTGTCACGGCCTCCACGGTGTCTCCCTCTATTTTCCAGTTGTCAATCATTCTTGTTGCCATAATCTTGGTTTTTTTGACGTTTAGCTGCAACCCGGCTTTTGCGCTTTCTTCTTTCACCTTGATTAGAAGGCTCCTCAGCTCCTCCTCGCTTGCGGCCATCAGAGTGGTGTCATCTGCATATCTGAGGTTGTGAATGTTTCTTCCAGCAATTTTCACCCCAGCTTTGCATTCATCCAAGCCCCGCACATCCTCGCATGATGTGTTCTGCATACAAGTTGAATAGGTTGGGTGAGAGTATGCAGCCTTGCCGTACGCCTTTCCCAATCTTGAACCAGTCTGTTGTTCCGTGGTCAGTTCTGACTGTTGCTACTTGGTCCTTGTACAGATTCCTCAGGAGAGAGACAAGGTGGCTTGGTATGCCCATCCCACCAGGAACTTGCCACAATTTATTATGATCCACACAGTCAAAGGCTTTAGAATAGTCAATGAAGCAGAAGTAGATGTTTTTCTGAAACTCCCTGCCTTTCTCCATTATCCAGCGGATATTGGCAATCTGGTCTCTCGTTCCTCTGCCTTTTCTAAACCCAGCTTGAACATCTGGCAACTCTTGCTCCATGTATTGCTGGAGTCTTCCTTGCAGGATCTTGAGCATTACCTTACTGGCATGAGAAATAAGGGCCACTGTACGGAAGTTTGAGCAGTCTTTCGCATTTCCCTTTTTTGGTATGGGGATATAAGTTGATTTTTTCCAGTCTGATGGCCATTCTTGTGTTTTCCATATTTGCTGGCATATGGCATGCATCACCTTGACAGCATCATCTTTTGCTGGAGACATACACACATATTATAAATAAATTCCAGAAGAAGAGCTTTTTTTAACCCATTATGTAGAATATGTCAGTATGCTAATCCTGTGCTGTGGAGGCTGGCCTAGGTGACACACTTTCCATTTCTCTATTAAAACAAGTGGTTTTGGAGAAAAAAATGTTCAGCGTATGGAAACAGAAAGCGGAGAACAAAATGGAGTTTTCAGTTTGTTAAAGGTGGCCACACATCACCATCTAGATAAAGTCAATCATACAAAAGGACTGAGGTAGGTCCCTTACACACAGTTGTATAAAATCTACATTGAATTGGAATATATGGTGTGTGTGTGTGTGTGTATATGTGTGTGTGTATATGTGTGTATGTGTGTGTGTGTGTGTGTGTGTGTATGTGTGTGTATGTGTGTGTGTGTATATATATATATATATATATATATATATGCGCCACTCTGAGTCCCCTTCGTTGTGAGAAGGGCAGGATATAAATGTCGTAAATAAATAATAAATACGTGGGAGAAAGACCTCAGTCTGAGCCCTCAGTGTGAGAAGGCCTCAGTGGGAGAAAGACCCCAGTTGAGGTAGGCCTCAGTGTTAGTAGGCCTCAGTATGAGAAGGTGAGAGAAGCCCCAGGTTGAAGGCCATCATGTGTGAAGGCTGCTGTGTATAAAAAGCTACTGTGTAAAGCTGCTATGTATCTTCAGTGTGAGAAGAGGCTCTGTGAGAGCGAAACTGTTTATCTGCATGAGAAAGAAGCCCAGCGTGGAAGCAAAGAAGGAAGAGTAAAGAACAGTATTTGTGCTATAGAAACTTGCTCCTGTAAATAGTGCAACCATATTATTTTGCTATAAAGAAAAGCCCCCTAAGGAAGAGATAACATTGGTCTGTGTGTTTTTGTTCTTTTTATCACTTTTGGTTACTGGTGCTGGGTCACACTGCTCCTGGTAAGTTACTCTGCTGTGCATTTATGAAGAGGGTCTTTTGTTAATAAGCCCATTCACCCAACATGTCTCATAGAATCAAAGAGTTGGAAGAGACCTCATGGGCCATCCAGTCCAACCCCCGCCAAGAAGCAGGAATATTGCATTCAAAACACCTCCAGCCTCTGTTTAAAAGCTTCCAAAGAAGGAGCCTCCACCACACTCCGGGGCAGCGAGTTCCACTGCTGAACGGCTCTCACAGTCAGGAAGTTCTTCCTCATGTTCAGATGGAATCTCCTCTCTTGTAGTTTGAAGCCATTGTTCCGCGTCCTAGTCTCCAGGGAAGCAGAAAACAAGCTTGCTCCCTCCTCCCTGTGGCTTCCTCTCACATATTATACATGGCTATCATATCTCCTCTCAGCCTTCTCTTCTTCAGGCTAAACATGCCCAGCTCCTTAAGCCACTCATCATAGGGCTTGTTCTCCAGACCCTTGATCATTTTAGTCGCCCTCCTCTGGACACATTCCAGCTTGTCAATATCTCTCTTGAATTGTGGTGCCCAGAATTGGACACAATATTCCAGGTGTGGTCTAACCAAAGTGGAATAGAGGGGTAGCATTACTTCCCTAGATCTAGACACTATGCTCCTATTGATGCAGGCCAAAATCCCATTGGCTTTTTTTTGCCGCCACATCACATTGTTGGCTCATGCAACAATGTAACAAAGATTGTCAGGACTTTGTTTCCCAAAACTACCACATTCTCTCTATGGCTCTTGTATTAGTAGGTTGACAAGCAGATGGGAAGGGAACTGGCATTTCTCAGGGGTCTGGATTTAGCTTTTGGGACTGATCTAAGAGTCACATCTATATTAGGAACAAAGAAACTGCATTGCATATGTAAAATACACAGAGACAGAAAGTATGGCTTCAAACTGCATTCGTTCACCAATGTGATGAAGGGAAGCAAGCTGAAAATTCCCTGTGCATGCAGAACGCATACAGGAATGCTTTGCCTACTCCTTGTAAGTTTAAATAATGTATCTCTGGCTCCTCAAAGAAACAGGATAAGTTGCTCCCAGGGGCTACAATAGCAGCAAATAATATTAAGATTCAATGGGGCGTTTCTGCCCATGAACAATGTGGCTGCATAATACAGGCCTCCTTGGGGTTTATTTTTACTGAGTCACTCTGCAGAATTCTGTAGATGAAAAGATCCAGTAAGTGCATTTGCTTCTAAATCAACACTTGCAAGCATACAATGGCCTTAAGCTCTGTTATCTACCATATGCCAATAATTTACATCCATAACCTTTTGGGGAGGGGACTTCTTCACAATGACTCTCTCCTTATTCAGCAGACATTCACCTTCTACTGTTAAAGTAGTGCAGTCATCAATGTTGCCGGACTACAATTCCCAGTGTTTTTCAAAACCGGAGTTGCAATTCAAGAACATCTGGAGGAATGCAATTTGCTCTCTAATCTGCAAACAAACATCATACTTGCACTCTATTCATGGATGAGCAAAGAGATACCAGGTTCCTTGTACTGAGGAAAAGCTAATAGTCCATCTAGCTTTGCGGATTTTCAAAGAATTCAGGAGTTAAACCTGAAATGTTTAGTGTGACAAGCAGACAGTCTTCCACTGCATTATGACACTGAACTGGAAAGAGGGAAGAATCAGCTGAAAAATACAAGAACAGATCCTGCTGTCTGATGCGTGCAGAGGGCCCTGTCATCTGAGTTAATTCCTAGGTTACATAAACAAAAAGCACACACAAATTTCTGAAAATGCACACTCATACATTAGATAGTATGTCTATAGTTGACCGAGTCCACAGTGTTTTCCAATAATAATATTTGAATAATAAACATGTTAACAGAAAAATGTGTATCTTTTACTTCTGTGTTCCCAACTTCAGTGGAAGCCTGTAAACATTAAGGTAGTACCTATGGCTTATTTTATGCAAATGTAAGGATAGGCTGGCTTTAACCTTTAAAGTCCTGAACGGTTTTGGTCCAGATTACCTGTCCGAATGAATCTCCTGCTATGAACCATCACGAAGTTTAAGATAATCAGGAGAGGGCCTGCTCTCGATCCTGCCACTCTCGCAAACATGGTTGGTGGGGACGAGACACAGGGCCTTCTTGGCAGTGGCCCCCCCGTCTGTGGAACTCTCTCCCTAAGGATATCAGGTTGGCCACCTCCCTCCTGTCCTTTACAAGACTACTGAAGACCTGGCTCTGGGGTCAGGCGTTCAATTAGAGGCCAGCAGCAATAGGAAAACTAAATTTGGATTTTGCGACATGGATTCTCCCGGCTCGGCTTGGTTTTACTGGCACGTTAATCTATTAATTTATTGTTAAATTTTACTGATGATGTTGTATAATGTTTTAGAATGATTTTATTGTGAATTGTAATTTTTATGGTATTTATGTTGTTAGCATCCTCTGATGCTCATGTGAGGCTGCGCTGAGTCCTCCTTGTGGGGAGAAGGGCGGGATATAAATATATTAGATAGATAGATAGATAGATAGATAGATAGATAGATAGATAATAAATAGGGCCCTTGTCTTAGTTTATGGTAATCTAAAGATGGGGCTGTGTCGTTCAAACTGGCTGCCTAGAAATATGATTACTATCTGATTGTTATAATAGAGCAAAGATATACATAATTTATCCAGAACTATTCGGAAAAGGTAAGCTACACAGTCAGATCTCCGCATTCCATGGGGTTAGGTGAACAGGACCCCCTGTGAAAGTGAAAAGCCACAAATAAAAAAAGACATTTTTCTAGGTCTGAAGGTGACCATCATTGCACTGAAGGACCTAGAGCAGTGCTTCTCAACCTGGGGTCCCCAGATGTTTTTGGCCTTCAACTCCCAGAAATCCTAACAGCTGGTAAACTGGCTGGGATTTCTGGGAGTTGTAGGCCAAAAACATCTGAGGACTCCAGGTTGAGAACCACTGACCTAGAGCTCTTCCACACAGCTCTATATCCCAGAATATCAAGGCAGAAAATCCAACAATATCTTCTCTGAACTGAGTTATCTGAGTCCATACTCAGATAATGTGGGATTTTCTGCCTTGATAATTCTTGGATATAGGCCTGTGTGGTAGGGCCCCTAGAGATTCCTAGAAAGATGTTATCTCTAGAGCCCCATCCACAATGTCATATAATCCAGTTTCTGAGGCTGCTTCCACACAGCTGTATAAAATTCACATTGCACTGGTTTATATGGCAGTGTGGACTCAAATACTGGGTTGTTGTAGGTTTTTTCGAGCTATATGGCCATGTTCTAGAGGCATTCTCTCCTGATGTTTCGCCTGCATCTATGGCAAAACGTCAGGAGAGAATGCCTATAGAACATGGCCATATAGCCCGAAAAAACCTACAACAACCCAGTGATTCTGGCCATGAAAGTCTTCGACAATACATTGGACTCAAATAACCCAGGGCCCTTCCACACAGTCATATAACCCAGAATATCATGGCAGAAAAATTCCATGATATCTGCTTTGACCTGGGATATCTGAGTCCACATTGCCATATATTTCAGTCCAAAGGGCCTTCTTCGCTGTGGCCCCCAACTTCGTAACTCACTACCTGGTGAGATCAGACAAGCCCTCACCTTAGCAGCCTTCAAGAACAATTTAAAAACTTTTTTATTCCTTCCTTTGGCCTGCCCATTGTATCCAATTTTATGCTATGTTAATTTGCTTTATTTATTTTACTTTGCTACTGTATGTATTTTACTCTGGTGTAATTTTTGTCTTTTTTTCTTTTTCATTTTATTCTTACCTTACCTTACCTTACTTATATACCGCTGTTCTCAGCCCGAAGGCGACTCACAGCGGTTCACAACAAATACGAACAGCAAAAATTCAGTGCTACAGTATAGAAACAGTTAACAACCTAACACATTACACAATTAATAAACAGTTACTACAATACCCATTCACTGTCGTCTCGTCATCAAAAACATGTTCCAGATTCGTCATCCATTGTTCCATTCCAGTGTTCATTAACCAATCATTGCACTAATTATTCGAACGCCTGCTCAAACAGCCAGGTCTTCACTTTTTTGCGGAATACCATTAGAGATGGTGCTAGTCTAATGTCCGTAGGAAGGGCGTTCCACAGCCGAGGAGCCACCACCGAGAAGGCCCTATCTCTCGTCCCCGCCAGCCGAGCTTGAGAAGCAGGCGGGATCGAGAGCAGGGTCTCCCCGGAAGATCTCAAAGTCTGGTGGGTTCATAGGCAGAGATGCGGTCGGATAGGTAGCTTGGGCCGGAACCGTTTAGGGCTTTAAAGGCCAACGCCAGCACTTTGAATTCAGCCCGGTAGCAGATCGGTAGCCAGTGGAGTTGGCGCAACAGGGGGGTTGTATGCTCCCTGCGCTCCGCTCCTGTTAAAATCATGGCTGCCGAGCGTTGGACTAGTTGGAGCTTCCGAGCTTCTTCAAAGGCAACCCCACGTAGAGAGCGTTGCAGTAGTCTAAACGGGATGTAACCAGAGCGTGGACTACCATGGCCAAGTCAGACTTCCCAAGGTACGGGCGCAGCTGGCACACAAGCTTTAGCTGTGCAAATGCTCCCCTGGTCACCACCGAAACCTGGGGTTCCAGGCTCAGCGATGAGTCCAGGGTCACACCCAAGCTGCGAACCTGCGTCTGTTGTATTATATCTTTGGGCATGGCCTCATGTTAGCTGCCCGGAGTCCCCTTTGGGGAGATGGTGGCGGGGTATAAATAAAGATTGTTATTATTATTATTAAAGGAGGTAATGTGGGATTTTATTCAGCTGAGTGGAAGGGGCCCCAGTTCAAAGCAAATATTGTGGATTATCTGCCTTGATATTCTGGGTTATATGGCTGTGTGGAAGGGCCCTGGATCTACATTATCTGCTTTGAACTGGATTATATGGCAGTGTAGATTCAGGTCCCTTCTACACTGTCATATAATACAGATTATCAGAGCAGATGATACATGTTATCTGCTTTGAACTGGTTTATATGAGTCTACACTGCCATATATCCTGTTCAAAGCAGATAATCTGGATTCAGAAACTGGATTATATGACACTGTAGATCAGTCTAGGAATCACTAGTATGACTATGATTAATTTCCAGAATCAGAGATAACTAGAGAGAACATTTTACTCAAATCCATGAATAATTCAAACCTGTAAATATGGAGGGCTGACTGTACTTCTATGCAGGTTACACCATGGGGAAGAAATCTGCAGGAACCGAGTGCCCGTGTCTGTGTGGAACAGAAAGAACACATTCTCTTCAAAGTTGCTTAGAAAATGCAACACAGAGAAACGGAGAACAGGGTGTCTTTTTGGACTGTTGCTCCCCCCCCCCCCCATATCCTATATTTTTTTTATGATAGACACAAGCATCTACGGCTACATTCCCAACCCGGAAGGAATGCTGAGGAATCCCAGGAGCCCCTTCTACACTGCCATATAATTCACATTATCAAAGCAGATCATCTGGATTTTATATGACTGTGGAGAAGAGATTTCAGGGGAAGGAATTGACAAAACTACCCTTGATCCTTCTTTGCTCGTGAAAATCCTGTGATAGATCCATCAAGTGCCCATAAATGGACCCTTTGGCACCATCTACACAGCCATAATCCAGGTTATCAGAGCAAATAACCCATATTATCTGCTTCAAATTGGATTATATGACTACACAGCCATATAATCCAAGTTATGAAAGCAGATAAACTACATTATCTGCTTTGAACTGGATTAGAAAAGGCCATACTGCCATATAATCCGGGTTATGGAAGGGGATAACTCACACTATCCACTTTGAACTGGATTATATAAAACTACATTGCCATATAATCCATATTATCAGACCAGATAACCCATATACATTCGACAATACATTCAACCCATATTATTTGCTTCAAACTGGATTATATATAATAATAAATAATAATAAAACTTTATTTATACCCCGTCACCATCTCCCCAAGGGACTCGGAGCGGCTTACATGAGGCCAAGACCAACAAGACATCAATATGGCTACACTGCCATATAATCCAGGTTATGAAAGCAGATAAACCACATTATCTGCTTTGAACTGGATTAGATAAGGCCACACTGCCATATAATCCAGGCTATGAAAGGGGATAACCCGCACTATCCGCTTTGAACTGGATTTTATAAAACTACATTGCCATATAATCCAGGTTATCAGAGCAGATAACCCATATACATTCGGCAATACATTCAACCCATATTATCTGCTTCAAACCAGATTATATGACTACACTGCCATATAATCCAGGTAAGGAAAGCAGATAAATCACATTATCTGCTTTGAACTGGATTAGATAAGGCCACACTGCCATATAATCCAGGTTATCAAAGAAAACAACCCCCATCATCTTCTTTGAACTGGATTATATAAACTACACTACCATACAATCCAGGTTATGAAAGGGGATAACCTAAATATATTGTTGAAGGCTTTCATAGCTGGAATCACTGGGTTGTTGCAGGTTTTTTGGGTTGTATGGCCATGTTCTAGAAGCATTCTCTCCTGATGTTTTGCCTGCATCTGTGGCAAGCATCCTCAGATTATCCCACGTTATCTGTTTTAGACTGGGGGCGTTTCCACACAGCCTTATATCAGGGCAGGAAATCCCACATTATCTGAGTGTGGACTCAGATAACCCAGTTCAAAGCAGATACTGTGGGGTTTTTCTGTCTTGATATTGTGGAATACTGGGCTATGTGGAAGGGCTCTGGATTATATAAAACAGTGGTTCTCAACGTTCCTAATGCTGCGACCCCTTAATACAGTTCCTCATGTTGTGGTGACCCCCAACCATAAAATTATTTTCATTGCTACTTCATAATTGTAATGTTGTTCCTGTTATGAATCGTAATGTCAATATCTGATATGCAGGTTGTATTTTCATTCATTGCACCAAATTTGGCACGAATGCCCAAATTTGAATACTAGGGGGTTGGGGAGATTTTGGGTTTTGTAGCTGATGGGATGTATAGTTCACCTACAATCAAAGAGCATTCTGAACTCCACTAATGATGAAATTGAACTAAACTTGGCATACAGAACTCCCATTAGTAATAGAAAATACTGGAAGGATTTGATGGGCATTGAGTTTTGGAGTTGTAGTTCACCTACATCCAGAGAGCACTGTGAACTCAAACAACGATCAATCTGGACCACACTTGGCATGAATGCTCAATACGGTCAAATGTGAACAGTGGTGGAGTTTGGTGAAAATAGACCTTGACATTTGGGAGCTATAGTTGCTGGGATTTACAGTTCACCTGGAATCAAAGAGCATTCTGAACCCCACCAATGATAGAACTGAGCCAAACTTACCACACAGAAGGCTCATGGTCAAAGATGGTCTTTGGTACCCCGTATGACACCCCTCTTGCGACCTGCTCAGGGGTCCTGACGATAGCGAAAGCGCGAGGTGGGCAAGGGGGCTTTGTGCGAGGCCAGGCCTCATGCCAAGGACCCCGTGCCTACGCCAGATAGTGAGAGTTTGGGCAGGCGAGGCGGGTTTTGCGCAAGGCCGTGCCCTTGGGACGGAGCTAACAGAGGCGGCCTCGCGACCCCTCCGAAATGGCCAGGCGACCCCCCTGGGGGTCGTGACCCCCAGGTTGAGAACTGCTGATATAAAACTACACTGTTCAAAGCAGGTAATCTGGATTGTATATGGCAGTGTGGAAGGGGCCTCATATAATCCAGTTCAAAGCAGATAATCTGGATTATTTGCTTTCATCACCTGGATTATAATCCAGATTATCTGCTTATACACAGATTATAATGTGTAGGAGCAGCCTTGGAAAGGTAATAGGGATTCCCACAAGAGAGAAATGTATGGGGTCGCCAAACTGGACTCTGTGCAAGAAGATTCCCCATAAGAGGCCCCTGCAAAAATGCATCAAGTGAGAGATGTAGATGGTGCACATAACTGGGCCCTGAGACACATGCATGGGGACCCACAAGTGGATCCTATGGAATATCCATGGGGTCCCCATAAGCGAGTAATTCATGGGGTTCCCCAGAATTGGCCCCAAAACAAATCCACCAGCAAAAGATTCCCCCTTACCTTGACAGAGAGAGAGAAAGAGGTGGGAAGGGGGAGGAGCCTGGATCGCGTGACGCAAGCACCGGGGGCGTGGCTGAATCAAGGCCCCGCCCACCCTGCGGCTCTCCCCGGGAAGCCACGCCCCCTCATAGCCCGGGGGCGGGGCTAAGGAGCCGATTGTGACGTAGCGCTAGGGGGCGTGGTTTCACCCCCTCACCCCATTCCTCCTCCTCCCATTTCTCTATGAATGTCAAAATATTAAAAAAGGCATGCTTATTCCTTACTCCGTTACCCTTCTCTCACTCACCGGGTTACACTTCCTTCTCTGCCTTCTTTCGTCTTTTTTTTCTCCTCCCTCAAGGAGACTTCCCGTCACGTGAGTTCCGGGAGGAAACGAACTACGGTGGCCGGATGGAGTCTAAATTTCTTGCGGATGGAGAGAACGCGGTGGGAGGGGAGATGAGGGAGGGATGTGACGTGCGCATGCGCTGTTGAAAGAATGGAGAGAACGCGGTGGGAGGGGAGATGAGGGAGGGAAGGGAATTGCGCATGCGCTGTTGAATGGAAGCCTTCAGGTAAGAGCGGGGAAGTTGTTTCCTCTCTCTCTCTGCGTTTGCAGCGCGCATGCTCAAAGAAGCCGATGCAGTGGCCGAAAGAGGGCGCTGCTGCGGTTGCTATGGCAGCGCGGTTGCCATGGTGAAATCCAGCAGTTAGTGAGGCCTACAAAACTGAGGGAGAAACAGAGGAAACTCTTTACTAAAAATGGGGGACAAAGCCTGGCTTGAGAGCAGTACATGTGAAAAAGATCTTGGAGTCCTCGTGGACAATAAGTTAAACATGAGCCAGGAATGTGATGTGGCGGCAAAAAAAGCCAATGGGATTTTGGCCTGCATTCATAGGAGCATAGTGTCTAGATCCAAGGAAGTAATGCTACCCCTCTATTCTGCCTTGGTTAGACTACACCTGGAATATTGTGTCTTATTCTGGGCACCACAATTCAAGAGAGATATTGACAAGCTGGAATGTGTCCAGAGGAGGGCGACTAAAATGATCAAGGGTCTGGAGAACAAGCCCTATGAGGAGCGGCTTAAGGAGCTGGGCATGTTTAGTCTGAAGAAGAAAAGGCTGAGAGGGGATATGATAGCCATGTATAAATATGTGAGAGGAAGTCATAGGGAGGAGGGAGCAAGCATGCTTTCTGCTGACCTGGAGACTAGAACGTGGAACAATGGCTTCAAACTACAAGAGAGGAGATTCCATCTGAACATGAGGAAGAACTTCCTGACTGTGAGAGCCGTTCAGCAGTGGAACTCTCTGCCCCGGAGTGTGGAGGAGGCTCCTTCTTTGGAAGCTTTTAAACAGAGGCTGGATGTCCATCTGTCAAGGGTGCTTTGATTGCAATATTCCTGCTTCTTGGCAGAATGGGGTTGGACTGGATGCCCCATGAGGTTTCTAACAACTCTATGATTTCATGATTCTATGAATCTGAGTCTCTATGAAGCTGCAGAGTCAAAGCGAGGGTACATAGAGGTAGCCTGGCTCTTTCTGGTTTTAACATGGTGTTGTTCTCATGAAGGAGATATAGTTTTAAAAGGGAATGTTCACAGATGTTCCCAATGCCCATATGTCTTGATTTACTGCCATATCGGCCTGTTTCTGCAGTGGGCCTTTGTTTACAGAAAATGCTATTTATTTGTCGTGTCAGGGCAGCCAGTCAATTATATTACATTTCTAACAGAACAAAGCAAACAAACAGACAAAATACAAAATTTGTGAGTTTGGTAGTTGATTAAATGTCCTTTGACCAGTATCTGGCCACTTGGAGTGCCTCTGGTGTTGCCTCAAGAAGGTCCTCCATTGTGCATGTAGCAGGGCTCAGGTTGCATTGCAGCAGGTGGTCAGTGGTTTGCTCCTCTCCACACTCGCATATCGAGGATTCCACTTTGTGGCCCCATTTCTGAAGGTTGGCTCTGCATCTCGTGGTGCCAGGGCGCAGTCTATTCAGCGCCTTCCAAGTCGCCCAGTCTTCTGTATGCCCAGGGGGGAGTCTCTCATTTGGTATCAGCCATTGGTTGAGGTTCTGTGTTTGAGCCTGCCACTTTTGGACTCTCGCTTGCTGAGGTGTTCCAGCGAGTGTCTCTGTAGATCTTAGAAAACTATTTCTAGATTTATTTCTAGAAAATGCTGATGGTTTGAGAAAACATTGCTGCAGAGAGGAAGTTACTTTTCAAGGATAACAGTATATCTGGATAAAACCAGCTAGCTAGTGGCTAGTTAGAACCCATATACTACTGTGTTTATTTCTTCCTAGCTGTACCTGCCACGCATTGCTGTGGCCAACCTTCCCTCTTTCTCTCCTCCTTTCTTTCTCTCCTTCTTTCCCTCCCTCTTTCCTTCCTTCCTTCCTTCTCTTTTTTATTTCATTCTCTCCTTCCTTCTTTCTCTTCTTCTTCCCTCCCCCTTTTCTTTGGAAGGTGTTAAAAGGCACTTGGTTGTTGCGTCTGGAGTTCTCCTGTTTCTCAGTAGTGTTCCTTATTCACTTACTGTCTTGAATCTGCTGTTGTTTTAATGTTCATTTTCATGGTTTCCTCTTTTCTGTTCAAAATTGTCCACATCTTCTAGTGGATTTCAGTGGCTTCTGTGTATAATATAATATGGTATAAAAACAATTATAGTAGTAATAACAAGAAGGTAATAACAACAGTATAATATAATATAAATTCCTTTTATGCTGTTTTAATTGTTACTGCATTATTTTAATTGTATTCCATCAGCGCTGTCTCCGGAAAATACTGCAAATCTCTTGGGAAGACAGGCGGACAAATGTCAGCGTGCTGGAAGAAGCAAAGACTACCAGCACTGAAGCGATGGTCCTCTGCCATCAACTCCCCTGGGCCAGCCACATTGTCCAGATGCCTGACCACTTTCTCCCAAAGCAGTTGCTCTACTCCAAACTCAAGAACGGAAAATGGAATGTTGGTGGGTAGGAAAAGAGATTTAAAGATGGGCTCAAAGCCAATCTTAAAAACTCTGGCATTGACACTGAGAACTGGGAAGCTCTGACCCTTGAGCGCTCCAGCTGGAGGTCAGCTGTGACCAGCAGTGCTGTAGAATTTGAAGAGGCATGAATGGAGGGTGAAAGAGAGAAACGTGCCAAGAAGAAGGCGCGTCAAGCCAACCCCGTCCGAGACCGCCTTCCACCTGGAAACCAATGCCCTCACTGCGGAAGAAGATGCAGGTCAAGAATAGGGCTCCACAGTCACCTACGAACCCACTGCCAGGACACCGAACTTGGAGGACCATCATCCTCGGACTATGAGGGATCGCCTAAGTAAGTAAGTAAGTAAGTAAGTAAGGGTAAGGGTTGACTCGGGGTTAGTTGGGGTGAAGGGAGATTATATTTTGGGGAAAGAAGGAGGTCCTGAGGGCTGTGAGGGCTATGGGGTCATGCGGTTACCGTGACCAGCTGCCAGAGGCAAAAAGGAGAGAAAAACACAGGAGACAAAGAGGATAAAAAGAATCAAATATAAGGATAACACACCACAGTGTACATTTATTAAAGAGGTTGCTCTGTAATAAAGGGGGGAAGGGCTTTGGCTAGAAAGTATCCAGGGTGCTGGTAGCTGCCGCTGGGCTCCTCCGTTCCTCCGATCATTTCCATGTCCGATCACCTCCCGCTCTCTGCCGCGGTTCCAATTATGTTTTTAGATTAATTTGAGCTGGGGGGGGGGGGGGGGGAGGTCAGTGCTCAACACTAGCATCACTGTGTTTCATTTTTACCTTTCCATCCTGTAAGACACCTACTTGTTAGTATTTTGATAAACTAATTTGCTGATTTGACATACTTTGTGTCCAGAGAATTCTTGACTAAAGGGACCCCCATTGATAACACCGAGGAACCCAAGATTTCAGACAACTATAGCATGGTGCACATTACAACAGCTGTGAAAGCGGACAGATAAGATAGAGGCCATAGTCAAAGCAACCATGGTATGTGAAGACTATGTTGGTTGCTGTGCACTGATTTCCACACATAAAATAAACCAAGACACAAGTATTATCCAAGCAAACCAAACCAAATGAAGTTCCATGGCAATTGGTGAGTGGCAATGGGGGCAGGACTATGTCATCTGGATGCTTCTAGCCAAGACTGGCATATGGACATTGGATATGGATCAAGGTCCAAGACAGTTGAGCAGATCCAGAAGAGGTCTCCACAGTCACTTACAAACCCACCACCAAGACTCTACCCTTGGAAGACAGTCAGACTCGGCCATGAGGGATCCTCAAAGATGATGAGGAGGAGATAGATATAAGGAGATTTCTTGCTGATGAGATCCAAGTCTAAATGGTTGACAACCACATTAACAGACTACTTAATGATTAATGTTTCACATTATTTGATTCCTTTGGGTGGGTGGGGGGTTGCAAGTTCTAATCATTTTAATTATGCAAAAAGAATTAAAACCACCACTGACTAATGTGTTAATAATGATTCATGTAATGAATTTCATAAATTCTACTTAAATAATTATTGTTAATGTATTCACGTCCTGATTAGTGTCGGAAAATTAGCTGTTAACGCTCACCTTTCCAAGCTTTGCTCCCAAATGTCGGAGTGTTCATCATAGAAGAAATCAGAATGACATTAAAATATCTGGATTTCTTTCTTTTTTTCCATCATTTTTAAAAACTTCTTTGAATTATTTGTGATTTCATAGTTCATTTTCTTTTTTGCTATCTTTCTTAGGAAAACTGGAGCTTGTGTAAGCGCTGTATGAAAGACTGTATTATAGATTGCAGTGTGCATTTGGAGGAACATTGTACTGATGCCATGGCACAGCTGTTGGTTTCCAAGGAGTTGCCTTTTTCAATGCAAGTAAGAATCGGAGCGTTCTCTGTTAGCTGTTAAATTCTGCTGAACCATAGACATGATAGATATTGAGAAAAATGATCCACATCCAGCCATGCTGCACACTTGCTGACCACACTAATAAGCGTGAAGAGCACCAGGTATAAAAGAAATGATCTGGAAGACAGATGGGCATTTAAAATGGTCAGTGGAAGTAATTCTAAAACACTGAACATATGGGAGATATTTTATTACAATAGCCGATTGCTGCCTCTATGGCTCTTTCACACTACATTCTTATAGTTACATTCATATAGTTATATGACAGCACCCTATGATCACTTGGGATATTAAGTCTGGTGAGGCACTAAAACCCAGTGACAGAAAGTTGTAAATGGCCTTTCCTGGACTCCAAATTCCAAAATTTCATAGGTTATACATATCCATGGTTGTTCAAGGGGCGGTTTGTGCTCCATCTAAATACCAAAATACAGACAGTCCCCAAATTACGAGCAAGATAGGTCCTGTAGGTTTGTTCTTAAGTTGAAGTTTTACGTAAGTCGGAACAGGTACATTTTTAAGTGTAACTCCAGTCATACACACAGACACAAATACATATATACATACAAAAGGGGGGGGGGGCATTGGATAGCATAGGAAAAGGTTAACACTAAGCTTGTGCATTGAGGGTAAATCTTGACCTGTTTCATGCCCCAGATTTCTGTGGGGACCCCGATCCGTGTTTTGGGAGCCTCCTGAAACCGAAAGGGCAGGTGTCTGTTTTCGCTCTAGGGTGCTGAGAGATCTGTTTTCTATAGGCCCATTATTGGGGGGGGGGGGGGGGGGGGCTTCCCAGGCTTTCATTCCTGTCATTTTAGGCATTTAAGCTGTTTTGCTCTAGAGGAGAGATGCTCAGCTGCAGGCAGGTCTGCGGATTAAGGAGGTTTCTTACCTGTTTCTACTCATTCTGCACTCAGTTGCAGACAGGCGTCCACTTTAAGGTGGCTTCTTAACTGTTTCTACTCTAGAGGAGAGGTACTCAGCTGCAGACAGGTGTGTACTTTAAGGAGGCTTCTTAACTTTCTACTCTAGAGGAGAGACACTCGGCTTCATGCCTGTTTCATGCCCTGGCTTTCGGTGGAGACCCCGATCCATTTTTTTGGGAGCCTCCCGAAACCGGGAGGGCAGATATCTGTTTTTGCTCTGGGGTGCTGAGAGATCTGTTTTTTTTATTGGCCCTTTATGGGGTGGGAGGCTTCCCAGGCTCTCCTTCCTGTTATTTTAGGCATTTAAGCTGTTTTGCTCTAGAGGAGAGATGCTCAGCTGCAGGCAGGCTTGTGGTTTAAGGAAGCTATTTATCTGTTTCTACTCTAGAGGAGAGGTACTTGGCTGCAGCAGGTGTACACTTTAGGGAGGCTTCTTACCTGTTTATACACTAGAGGAGAGGTACTTCGCTGCAGGTGGGAGCGTGCACATTCTGGGCCAGCACACCACACACACACTCTCTCTTTCCAAAGCAAGGAGAGATGGAGTGCCAAATGCTCATGAAAGCAGAGGGGGAGTAGGTGGTCAGCTTCTGCTTGCTTTCATGTTGAGGGGAGGGTTCCTTTTCTTGCTCCCAAAGGTGCTGGGGATGCTGCAGGTACCAAAGAAAACAAGATCTGTGCACAACCATAGTTACCCCCCTGTTGTGTTTGTTTTGCTGTCTGTGCCCCCGGTTCAGAATATTTCATCACACTATGTGTACTTGTGATAATTGGGTTTTGGAAAATTTGGCTTGTTGTGGAAACAAGGATTGATGATAAACCTCCACTGAAGACCCCTTTTCATCATGATAATAAATCTTTCAGGAGTGAATTTCCTTTCCAAGGGGTCATTTCTCTCCCTTATCTCACCTCCATTCTTAACTAGGAGTCATTTGTAAGTTGGATGTCTGTAACTCAGGGAATGCCTGTATTCAGTTCACTAAGGGTGCATGTACACTGTGTTGAATTATTTCTGTTTGATACCACTTTAACTGCCATGGTTCAATGCTATTTTTTGTGATCTGGGATCGTATAATAGAATTCAATCAATGCTATGGAGTCACAGGAGTTGTAGTTTTCTGCTATACTAAACTACAAATCCCTGGATTCCATATCATTTAGCCATAACAGTTAGAAGTGCTGTCAAACTGCATTCATTCTACAGTGTAGATCAGGCATGGGCAAACTTGGGCCCTCTGGGTGTTTTGGACTTCAACTCTGACAATTCCTAACAGCCAACAGGCTGTTAGGAATTGTCAGAGTTGAAGTCCAAAACACTCAGAGGGCCTAAGTTTGCCCATGCCTGGTGTAGATGCACTCTTTGCCAAGTTATTTTTTGTATACCATTGTTTAACCCAAATAGACTGGATTCATTACATAGACTGTATATGAGTCCGTCAATATATTGGTGAATCCCATTGATTCAGAGAGTCTACTTTAATTGGGACTAGAAACAATATTCAAGTATTATTATTATTATTATTATTATTATTATTATTATTATAATATGCTACTTTTTTCTACCAAGGGAGACTCAATCGTTGTGACTCCTCAGTTTGACAGATGTTTTTGGCAGTGATTTTCTGCATTCAGTGCTGCTTGACAGGCAAAACAATGATGAAAGCCAGCATTGAACTGCCTGGGAGCGGTACAGGTTTCTCACCTGGGAAATCCAAGTAGCCTTTCAGAACATTCCTTAGAACTACCATGAACTTTGAAGCTTTCTATACTGTTAACAAAGGTAGGGAAAATTACCCAGGTAATCAGTAACCCCATTGAAATCAATTTGGGCCATTCATTTCCCCAGAGCAAACATTCCATGCAGCCACCCAAGCTATGCGCTCAGGCAACAGGCTGAGTTCGAGAGGAAAAGAGTATTTTTTAAAACTGAATTTTCAAAGCATTTTCCATGCCTTAGTAATATTCTAGGGTGCAGGGAGAGTATTTGTAGTTCTGCTCACAAATGTTTAACGCAGAGCTTTCCAAACTGTGTGCTTTGACATGTTAGTGTGCCAATGTGTCACGTGAACATAATGAGAAATGACCAAAATCTTGGAAATGTATGTTAACCCGTGGTAGCGCAGTGGGTTAAATCATTAGCTTCAGGAAATCAGCTGACTGGAGGCTTAGCAGTTCGAAGCCACGATTCAGGGTGAGCTCCTGACTGTCAGCCCTAGCTTCTGCCAACCTAGCAGTTTGAAAGCATGTAATGCGAGTAGATCAATAGGTACTACCTTGGTGGGAAGGTAAAGGGGCACCCTATATATATATATATATATATATATATATATATATATATATATATGAGAGATTGGAATGTTGTGTGGCTTCTGGGCTGTATGGCCATGTTCTAGCATCAATGAAAGATTTTCAAGAGATATGGTGTGTCTCCATAGATTTGATATATTACAATTTATTTATGTGTCTGTATCATCATCATCACCATCACCATCATCATCATATTTGGACACCACTTTATCTCTCTGAAAAGAGACCCAAAGCAGAGACAGACAGACCAACAGATAGATGTCTGTCTTACTAGGAGATTAAAACAACCCTATAAAGATAGCTGGATAAATACCTCATAACCTCTGAGGATGCCTGCCATACATGTGGGTGAATTGCCAGGAGAGAATGTTTCTGGAACATGGCCATACAGCCCAGAAAACTTACAGCAACTCAGTGATTCTGACCATGAAAGCCTTCGACAACAGATAGATACACAAACAGAGATGTAGGGTTGGTTTAACCTCCTAGTAAAACTGAATTACTGTGTCGCAAAGTGATGCATGTCTAAAAAGTGTGCTACCAAAACGAAATGTTTGGAAAGCTCTGGCTTAATGGCTTGTGTTCTTCATAAAAGTACATATATTTTGCTTTCTGGGTTGTTGTAGGTTTTTTCGGGCTAGATGGCCATGTTCTAGAGGCATTTCTCCTGGCATTTCGCCTACATCTATGGCAAGCATCCTCAGAGGTAGTGAGGTCTGTTGGGACTAGGAAAAGGGGTTTATATATCTGTGGAATGACCAGGGTGGGACAAAGGACTCTTGTCTGCTGGAGCTAGGTGTGAATGTTTCAACTGACCACCTTGATTAGCATTTGATTTCCTGGCAGTGCCTGGAGCAATCTTTTGTTGAGAGGTGATTAGATATCCTTGTTTGTTTCCTCTCTGTTGTTGTGCTGTTCTAATTTTAGAGTTTTTTTAATACTGGTAGCCAGATTTTGTTCATTTTCATGGTTTCCTCCTTTCTGTTGAAATTGTCCACATGCTTGTGGATTTCAATGGCTTCTCTGTGTAGTCTGACATGGTGGTTGTTGGAATGATCCAGCATTTCTGGAGAAATGCCTCTAGAACATGGCCATATAGCCCGAAAAAACCTACAACCCAGTGATTCTGGCCATGAAAGCCTTCGACAATATTTTGCTTTTTTCCATTTTGAGTTTCAACATACCCAAAGGTTGACATTTGCTTCAAAAATAAAGCAGATTACTTTACGGTGATGATGAGCCCAGCTCGGCTCTGCAAACGCATCCGAACGCGGCCGTGACTAAATGCCATGGAAATGCTTGGGCAGATCTATTAATTAAATAAGCTGTTCAGCAAAGGCCTTAATTAGGCTGCGACAAGCTCCCGGAACAATTGTGACGAGAGCCTATTCCTCATCCGTTCTTCTTATTAACTGCTGTTTTTGCTCCGCAGAACCTGTTTCTCAAGGCCAGAAAATGGAGAAAAGTCTTTCAAGAGCACAAGGACACACCTGAAAGGTGAGACCAAAGAGGGCAGCCAGGTAAGTGGGAACCCCTATTCTCCTATTATTGCCATTTGGCAATGATAGTCCTGCTAAACTCCCTCCATACCACTCTTTTTGCTACTTTTTAAATGCTCCAGTTCCTATCATTCCCTTTCTTCTTCTTCCTTAGCTTCCTTCAGTTGGTGCAAAGTGAGTTCAAAGTGCAAAAGTTGGGCTTTTTTGGTTAACTCAACATAAGGGAGGGGAGAAGTTGAACCTTGCCCTTCCAAGTCGATAAAAATAAACTGCTGTATCCTTTCCCAACTGTGTATTCTTTCTTCATTAATAACCTTTTGCCGTTTTGACCACACTAGGATGTTGCTTGGTTGCACATGTTCTGGTTTTAATCTGAGAAATGTTGGAGGGTGTGACTGAAAGAATTAACAATGCAAAGCTGTCCATGCAGAACATACTTGGATTCTGATTATTCCTCCCAAAGCTGAAACATACATTTCACAAGGACATGCCTATCTATCATAATGGGGGTGTCCTAGGTGTGCATCTACATTGTAGAATTATTGCAGTTTGATGCCATTTTCACTGTCATGGCTCAATGCCTCTAGAATCCTGGAAGTTGTAGTTTGGTGAGGCAATAACACTCTTTAGGAAAGAAGAATAAAAGCCCTGTAAAGCTACAAATGTCATGAAACTGCAGCATTGAGCCAAGACATTTAAAGTGGTTTCAAACTGCATTAATTCCACACTGTAGATCAGGCATGGGCAAACTTTCTAACTTGGGGGCCACATGCTAGCTCTCATGCCAGGAGGACTGGCTTCCTGGTGATGGAAAGAAGGAAGGAAAGAAAGAAGGAAGGATGAAGGGGAGGAAGGGAAGGATGGAGGGAGAAAGAGGGAGAGAGGGAATGAGGGAGGAAAAAAGGAAGGAAGGAAGGAAGGAAGGAAGGAAGGAAGGAAAGAAAGAAGGAAGGAAGGAAGGAAGGAAGGAAGGAAGGAAGGAAGGAAGGAGAAAGAGAGAGAGAGAGAGAAGGAAGGATGAAAGGGTGGAAGGGAAGGAGGGAATGGAGAAAGGGAGGGAAGGATAAAGGAAAGAGAGAAGGAAGATAAGACAAAAGGGAGGGAAGGATGAAAGGATGGAAAGGAAGGATGGATGGAAGGAAGGGAAGGAGGAAGGAAAGAGAGAAGGAAGGATGAAAGGGAGGAAGGGAAGGATGGAAGGAGAAAGAGAGAGGGAAGGAGGGAGGAAAAGAAGGAAGGAAGGAAAGACAAAAGGGAAGGAAGGAAGGAAGGAAGGAAGGAAGGAAGGCAGGAAGGAAGGAAGGAAGGAAGGAAGGAAGGAAGGAAGGAAGGAAGGAAGGAAGGAAGGAGAAAGATGGAGAGAGAAAAGGAAGGGAAGGAAGGAAGGGAAGAATAAAAGAAAGAGAGAAGGAAGATAAGACAAAAGGGAGGGAAGGATGAAAGGGTGGAAAGGAAGGATGGATGGAAGGAAGGAAGGGAAGGAGGAAGGAAAGAAAGAAGGAAGGATGAAAAGATGGAAGGAAATGGAGGGAGAAAGCGGGGGGAAGGGAGGGAGGAAAGAGAGAAGGAAGGAAA
Source organism: Anolis sagrei ordinatus (assembly GCF_025583915.1). Taxonomy (NCBI): domain Eukaryota; kingdom Metazoa; phylum Chordata; class Lepidosauria; order Squamata; family Anolidae; genus Anolis; species Anolis sagrei. Next base: position 199,625,619 of record NW_026847549.1, read on the forward strand.
GGCAAATAGGAAGGAAGGAAGGAAGGAAGGAAGGAAGGAAGGAAGGAAGGAAGGAGAACGAGGGGGAGAGGGAAGGACGGAGGACAGAGTGAAAGAAGGACAAAAGGGTGGAAGGGCAGGAAGGAGGGAGGGAGAAAGAGGGAGGTAAGAAAGGAAGGGAGGAAAGGAGGAAGGAAAGATAGAAGGAAGGACAAAAGGGAGGAAGGGAAGGATGGAAGAAAAAAGAGGAAGGGAAGGAAGAGAAGGAGGGAGGTAAGGAGGAAGAAAAGAGAGAAGGAAGGAAGCACGAAAGGGAGGAGTGAAAAGTGTGGAAGGGAATGGAGAGAGGGAAAAAGAGGGAGGGGAGGGAGAGAAGAAAGAGAGAAGGAAAGACAAAAGGGAAGGAAGGGAAGGATGGAAGGACTGGCGGAAGGAAGGAAGGAAGGAGAAATAGAAGAAGAGAAGGAAGTACGAAAGGGTGGAAGGGAAGAAAGGGCGGAGGGAGAAAGAGGGAGATAAGGGAGGGAAGGAGGAAGGAAAGAGAGGAAAGAAGGACAAAAGGATGAAAGTGTTAGAAAGGGGAGGGATGGAGGAAGAAAAGAGAAAATGAAGGAAGGATAGGATGGTGAGAGAGAGGAGAACCTGAGAAAAGAGCCCAAGGCGCCACACTTGGCCCCGGACCTGGGTTTACTCATAACTGTGGTAGATGCAACCCCAATCCCATTTCTCTCAACACAAAAACGACAACCACTTTCAGATTTTTAAAGGGGGTCTTTCTCCATTTTTTAATTTTTGCTTGAATAAAAACCCTTCACAGTCAGATGGAGATATAGACAGATACATGTATAATGTATTTATATATATATTTATATATGTACACACACATATGTACACATACCTCTATATAGATATATCTATTTACACTATTAAGGGGGGAAAAAACTCGAAAGGCAATAACTGTTCCCAATGAAGATGTACAATAGAATAGGAGACTGAAATGTGCAATAAGCAACTGTTCTAGAATGATATCTCTGCTGAACAAACAAAAGATAATGACTTTATTTCATTCTATTAGATACAACAACCAGTAAAAACAAAGTTGATAGAACAATGTTGCAATGCAAGAAGCAGAGAGGAGGCTAACCCAAAACTTTAGTGTTCTGAAATCGGATATTTTTTCGTCGTTTTATAAATGTGTGTACATATGTATATAGATCACCCCTTTTATTTTAATTTTTTGCAAATCTCAGACATACGGTAGTTCAAAGAACCATCAACAGTCAGTGTTTTTGACAAAGGATTAACAGTTTTGATCAGTACACTTCAGGCTTAAAATTCACAGTAAGAGCAGATAAACAAAGAAATTGAGGCTTTGTTTCATAAATTAATATTAAGGATTTGACGAAGGCAGTTTTACTTCCAAACTGCTGACGCAGGGCCAGTCTAGATTTCCCCCCGATTGTTGGAAAGATGGTGCATCCCGTATAAAATCCGAAATGTGTATAGACTGGCAGTTATTTATTATTGCTGGTGAAATCAAACACTATGCTGGATTATCCCAACAATGTATTGAGCTTTTTGTGCATTCTTTCCAGAGTTTGAAAAAGTCGGGAGGTTTTTGGAGGGGGAGAACTACATCTCTCTCAATCACCAAATCCCCCAAAATGAAAAGTTACTGTTCCAGGCTCCGATTCCCTTACTACTGGGCTATCATCGAGGGCCACATCAGCCTTATTATGGTTGCCTTCAAACAGCCATTGAATCCATGGAGAATTAGTGGATACAGAGGGCAAACTATATATTTTTTCATATAGTGCTTGGTTCTTTTTGTCAGAATAGTTGGAAGTATTATATGTATGTTTTTCAATGTGTTAATAATAGATTCATATGTATTTCAAAATGGATTCAGTTATGTTCAGTTTTGTTCATTTGTGCATTTGTGTTATTATAAGAGAGAGAGAATAGGCCAGAGAGTAGAGTCCTTGTAACGAGATAACAGGAATTCCTTTGCTTTGGGAAGAAAAGGGAGTATACCAGCTAGAAGACAGATAAGGCAAGAGGGCAGATGTTCTTTGACTGTGTTTTGTGCTGTGCTTTGTGAGTTGCCATTTTTCGCCGCCAAGATGTAGACCTGTCTCGTAATGCTTTCAGTAAACTTTGTTATTTTTAAAACTGAAGAAGACTGCAGTGTCCTATTTGCGTCTGTATGATATGGTAACCTCAAATCCGCTGTGCAATGACCCCAGGGGGTCTTACTCTGACACTTTTCAGTTTTTACCCAATTTGGGTCCCCAGGTGTTATTGAAGGACAACTCCCATTACTGCAGGATTTATGAGTTTTAGCACAGCGGGTTAAACCATCAGCTGTAGAAAATCTTGATCGAAAGGTTGGCAGTTCAAGCCTGGGTTGGGGTGAGCTCCCACTGTCAGCCCATCTTCTGCCCACCTAGCAGATTAAAAACAGTAATGTGAGTAGATAAATAGGTACCGCTTTTAGCGGGGAGGTAATAAAAAGCGCCCATAAGACTATGCTGTTGATTAGATCAGGAAGATATCTATGGCCCTGGTTTTTAATGTGTAATAGTGTAATGTTTTGTCATTGCTTATGTTTTAATTTTTGCTTTGTATTGTATTGTTATTGTTTGCTGTTGTTGTGTTGAGGCCTTGGCCTTTGTAAGCCACATTGAGTCCTTCGGGAGATGCTAGCGGGGTACAAATAAAGTTTAATAATAATAATAATAATAATAATAATAATAATAATATGGACAACAAAGCTCCTCCAATGGAAGATGGAGCAACACCACCACCCTATGGCTGGAGTCGGGCACAGCCTCCAGATGCTGGAGATAGAAAAAGATGGGAAAGCCTATAGCTCGGTTTATGTATTGTCTGTCCTTGTTAATTGTATAATGGTGTTGAATGTTCGCCGTATATGTGTTGTGTAATCTGACTCCCCTCAAGGAGATACAGTGGAATATAAAGTATATTATTATTATATTAGTATGTTATTAAAGGAGCTCCCAGTGGCACAGTGAGTTTAAGCTCTGAGCTGCTGAACTTGTTGACCGAAAGGTCACAGGTTTAAATATGGGGAGCGGCATGAACACCCACTGTTAGTCCCAGCTTCTGCCAACCTAGCAGTTTAAAAACATGCAAATGTGAGTAGATCAATAGGTACCGCTCTGGTGGGAAGGTAACGGTGCTCCTTGCAGTCATGCTGGCCACATGACCTAGGAGGTGTCTATGGACAGCTCTGGCTCTTTGGCTTAGAAATGGAGATGAGCACCACACCCCAGAGTCGGACACGACTGGACTTAATATCAGGGGAAAACCTTTACCTTTACCTTTTACTATGTTATTAAATGTAGAAGTGTGAAATAACATTTCTTAAAAGAGAACGGACTTGTTAGTATTAGAAAACCAGCAGACAAAGAGCGAGTGGTCTGTACACTAATCTTTATGTTTGTTAGTCTTGTTTTAGTATATGTATATTCTATTTCATAGAATCATAGAATCATAGAATCATAGAGTTGGAAGAGACCTCATGGGCCATCCAGTCCAACCCCCTGCCAAGAAGCAGGAATATTGCATTCAAATCACCCCTGACAGATGGCCATCCAGCCTCTGTTTAAAAGCTTCCAAAGAAGGAGCATCCACCACACTCCAGGGCAGAGAGTTCCACTGCTGAACGGCTCTCACAGTCAGGAAGTTCTTCCTCATGTTCAGATGGAATCTCCTCTCTTGTAGTTTGAAGCCATTGTTCCGCGTCCTAGTCTCCAATCAGTAGAATCATAGAATCAAAGAGTTGGAAGAGACCTCATGGGCCATCCAGTCCAACCCCCTGTCAAGAAGCAGGAATATTGCATTCAAATCACCCCTGACAGATGGCCATCCAGCCTCTGTTTAAAAGCTTCCAAAGAAGGAGCCTCCACCACACTCCGGGGCAGAGAGTTCCACTGCTGAACGGCTCTCACAGTCAGGAAGTTCTTCCTCATGTTCAGATGGAATTCTCTCTTGTAGTTTGAAGCCATTGTTTCGCATCCTAGTCTCCAGGGAAGCAGAAAACAAGCTTGCCTCCTCCTCCCTGTGGCTTCCTCTCACATATTTATACATGGCTCTCATGACTCCTCTCAGCCTTCTCTTCTTCAGGCTAAACATGCCCAGCTCCTTAAGCCGCTCCTCATAGGGCTTGTTCTCCAGACCCTTGATCATTTTAGTCGCCCTCCTCTGGACACATTCCAGCTTGTCAATATCTCTCTTGAATTGTGGTGCCCAGAACTGGACACAATATTCCAGATGTGGTCTAACCAAAACAGAATAGAGGGGTATTTGTGGGTTTTCATTTTTTTGTGTTTCTATGTTTTGTACTTTTTTCTCATTCTGGGGAGTGGAGAGACTAACTGAATTTTCCACCTCAGATTTCAAGATGTTTTGCTCTTGTAGAAAGCAAAGGGTACTTGTAAGCCTCCAAGTTCAAACTCTGTACCATTTGATGATGTCCCAATCCTATTCACAGTGCAGCCATTCATTGAGTTCATATCATGATAGGGAAAGCTATTTCTTTGCAAATTATGTTCTCAAAAGAAGCCATGAGTAATCATACTCTTCTTCCCATTGCATGAAACCATTTAGAACTTAACTTTGTTTTCTGTACATTAGATTTTTCTTGTTTTTGTGTGTGTCAGGAGCGACTTGAGAAACTGCAAGTCATTTCTGGTGTCAGAGAATTGGCCGTCTGTAAGGATGTTGCCTGGGGATGCCTGGATGTTTGATGTTTTACCATGCTGTGGAAGGGTTCTCTCATGTAACGGCATGAGAAGCTGGAGCTGACAGACAGGAGCTCACCCTGCTCCCCAAATTTGAACCACCGACCTTTCGGTCAGCAGTCCTGCCGGCACAAGGGTTTAACCCATGGTGCCACGGGGGCTCCTTTGTTGTTGTAGGTATGGCTCAAAGCTCACAAGGGTGTGAATTTTGCACAGAATATAGCCTAAATTGCAGAAATTTTTGCAAGTTTAGGATTCTTTTTGCCCAGATTTTTTGAAACCAGAGAAACATATATTCTGACCATTTCCCACATATTTTTGAATATTCTGTCCATCCCCAATTAAACAACAAGTAATGTTCGTTGTAGAGGCTGATCTTTTGCACACTACAAAACCTTGCTTCAGAAGCATCAGCCGATTTATTTTGAGAATATTTCATGTTCACAGGCAACCGCCAATCTGGCAAAACCAAAGCCATGACTTGCTGTGCTACTTTCCCTCTTTAGTAGTATGTTTTTGAGGAATCATGTAATGGGATCTCACTGTGCATTGTTTGGTCTTAACTGTGAGCATCAGGAACCAATGCACAAGTCAACGGCACGTGTTACGCACAGCCACGTGATGAGATTCACCCATTTCCCTGGTTTAGAACATCACTTGTGAGCCCTCTCCAATGGCACACTTGTGTGATTGCATTCACTGGTATGTGCATGTGCATGTGCATGTTAGCCATTGCAATCAGCTTGGAGAGACACTAGAAATTCTGCTCCACATATTCTGTCCTTTTCGCGTGCGGCATTTACAAAGCATCTTTGTGCTCACAAGGAGAACGCATGTTTGCTGAGGCACACACCTCTGCAGATTTTGCGGGGGTGTTATCTACACGTGACGCTCCACCAACTGTGATTACATTTCTCATCTGCTTACTACACCTACATAGGCTGGCTCTTTAAAGAAACTCTAATGAAAAGATGACTTGGGTTGAATGAGAGGTTTCGCAAAGTCTTCCTGACCATTTTAATTATTTTAACCGGGGCAGCACCGTGAAGAAAGGGCTTTGGATGGTGAACTAGGGTCTCATCTCTCTTCTCAAAAGGATCTGCTGGAGAGGCTCATAGGAGCAAGAGTTATCTTGACATATGTACTATGTTGCTAGGGGTGTGCATTGGATTTGGATAACACTAGGTGACACCATAAGAGGAAGTAACATCAAAATGGCTATCTTCCTGGCCTTTCACATGCCCCAAATGGCAAGAGCTAGTGGTGGTGGTGGGTCTCCATTCTCTCCTAAAACCCTAGAGTTGGAAGAAACCACATGGGCCATCTAGTCCAACCCACTGCCATGCAGGAAAAGCACAATCACCCCCAACAGAGCCTCCAAAGAAGGAGTTTCCACCACACTCTGAGGCAGTGAGTTCCATTGTTGGACATCTCTTGTGATCAGAAAGTTCTTCCTAATGTTCAGATGGAATCTGCTCTCTTGTAATTTAAACCCATGGCTCCGAGTCCTAGTTTCCAGGGCAGTGGAAAACAACCCTCCTCCCTTTTCCTTATGACAGCCTTCAAATATTTAAACATGGCTGTCATGTCCCCTCTAAACCCTTTCCAGCCATGGTGTCCTTTCTCTCTTGATTGCTCCAGCACTATACAACACTGTCTCAAGGCTGGAGTGTTTTTCAAGTGCTACTACTGGAAGATCACCTGTAACAGGGATAATGACAGAGATGAAGCAGGACATCCTTCCATGACAGGTACTAAAACAGTGGATGTGGCTCTTAATGAGACATGCTGCATTATTATGGGGTGTCTGCGCCCTACACCACTGGAGAAATTACACTGTTTAGTTGGTATTGCACCACCTGACATCCACTGAGAAGTAGCAGCCAATAGTAAAAGGACCATGGCAGAGACATCTCCAGCTCATCCCCTGTTTGGGTATCAGCCAGCATGTCAATGACTTAAATCAAGAAATAGTTTTCTAAGATCTACAGAGACACTCGCTGGAACACCTCAGCAAGCAAGAGACCAAAAGTGGCAGGCTCAAACCCAGAACCCCAACCAATGGCTGATACCAAATGAGAAACTCCTCCCTGGGCACACAGAAGACTGGACGACTTGGAAGGCGCTGAACAGATTGTGCTCTGGCACCACAAGATGCAGAGACAACATTAAGAAATAGGGCTACAAAGTGGTATCCACAACATGTGAGTGTGGAGAAGAGCAAACCACTGACTACCTGCTGCAATGCCACCTGAACCCTGCTACATGCACAATGGAGGACTTTCTTGCGGCAACATCAGAGGCACTCCAAGTGGCATGCTACCTGTCAAAGGACATTTAATCAACTACCAAGCTTGCAAACTTTGTGTTTTTTAAAATCTTTGTTTGTTTGCTTTGTTCTGTTAGAAATGTAATACAATAGTCTGGTTGCCCCTGACACGATAAAGAAATACCTGCCTGATTTGGAATGGGGCAGCTCTGCGGCTAATTAAAAGCAGCAATCTGCCAACCGGGCCCTCTGGGACTGTGAATGGATTGAATTCGTGGAGCCCAGAGCTATGTTTGTTCCTGTCTGCAAGGGGCTGCCTCCTTTCCTCAACACTGGGTGACCCTAACCTGAGGGATACCACTTCATCCCTGCCTCTTCTGGAAATTGAAGTGCTTGTGATCATGACATGAATTGTATTTGGCCCCAGAGATGCTAGGTTGTGAATCGGTTCCAACCCGATGCACACATATATGTGTTCCAACCCAACACATGTGAGTGTGTGATAAAGGGAGAAAGACAAATTGCAGGCATTTTATTCTTCTTTCTCTTAGGACCACATAACTTGTGTGGGGTGAGTTTTTAAAAGGCTTACTGTTTATCCAAAATCACAGTGGTTATTTGCCCAGAAACGCATTTTATAACAGTGCCAAACTTGTGAGTGAGCACCCAGGCCTCAGTATTTCTTCTTATTGTTTAATCTAGGAAGAATGAACTTACTATACCCGCATGGCACTGGTAAAAAACTGGCTATTTCGGGCTTTTTCTTAGCCCGGAGTTTAGGCACAAAAGGGGTAATCCAAATCAGGGCTTTCTTGTGCATGAAACTCACCACAAACATCAAAAATACTTGAGTAGGCAGCAGAGCCCGGAAAAGTAAATCATTTGAACTGCATCTGCTCAACTTACGTGTCCACAGGACATAGGATTCTGGGAGCATTCATTCAAAATCGTACGTACCAACCCAGGTCCTACATTGTGCACAAAATTACAGACACATCTAAGTGGTGATGCCCTAATCCACAGTTTCGCTGAATATCAAACTTGTACAACTGACTAAGTATTTGCCAATATGCCTCCTTTGTTGCCCCATTTTGAAAGGGAGGAAATCGGCAATGGCGGTCTCCACAAGCCCATTACTTGGAAGACACTAGCAACAGTTATGCACCTTCAATGATTGTGCAATTGCATGGGCAATAGTTACACTAGCAGAACTCTGCCTGTGCAAACATGAACTGAATAAGACTGTTGCACGACACAAAGTATCCAGATTTGGATCAGTGTTTCCACATTCTGGTGTGCCCATGCCCAATGGATTAGGAGAGATCAGTTTCGACACAGCACCTGTTTACCTGAGAATCTGTGCTTTTGCTTGGAAAAGGAATGAATGAGGATATAATCCTCATGGGTGTTAATAGAAACATCTAAAAAGGTGCAGACTGCATCTCATAGATCCAAGGAAGCTGGCAAAACAGAGACTAAAAACAAAGGAAGCCATTCATCCTCACCTGGTAACTCTTCTTAAATGTGCACATTTCAGAACCGGTTCTCTTGATCGATAAGGGGTTGCCCAGCCCAGGAATCCCGTCACATTGTACACCAGAATAGTGTGTGTGCGCACCTGTTCCTTTAATTACAGTGTCTTAATTTTAAGTTTCAGATCTGTGCTGAAGACATTGTTTTCTTACCGCATCCTCTCATCAGTTCTTTGGTCATATTGGCCAGGAAGCGGAAGCAAAGATTATAAAGTGCTATTTCGACAGAGGGAATTGCCAAGTCCTCTGGGGTCATTTTTTTTCGTGGCCATATTCGGTCAACCACCCATTTGCAGGGAGGAAATGGCTGACTTTCGTCAGGAACTTTACCGAAGCCTCGGACGCAGGATGAAGGCACCCTGTGGCCCCGCTGAAGTGAGCTTGGTTTCAACCACAAATCAAAAAACACACCAAAATGGTCCAAAACAAACAAAAACCCAGAGGTTCCCCCATAAGACTGTCAACAGGTTGACAAAACAGACACCCAAACAAGACCCCAATGTCATATCCTCAAGGAGGTACACCATGACCTTGATGCTGTATGAAATCCAAGGGGCTTTTCCGGAAGCCCTAAGACAGTCTCCAAAACACAGTTCTTGACAGCAAAGATCTGCTCTTACTGTAAAACCCGGTTGCTAAGAGAGTCCTCCTTCATCCTCTCTCTTTTTTTTGTACACATTTTGCTTTAATAATCATATATACATATACAGAACAGTTATTTACATCCAAGTACACTTGTCTCTGTATAACGTAGCAGCATATAAGTAAACGGTTTGCTTTCCTATTTCAGTTAATAAGCACTTTCACATACTGACAACCCAGCAGGGAGTTTCCTGCGGTCTGGCGCTACTATCAACAGCAAGGTTTGTTTGCAACGGCCATCCTGCCCCGAGGTGGAAGAAGGGGACCATCTCGAACGCTCATTTTTGGGCACTGTTCACAAGTGGCACAGGTGCTGTGTGTGTGTTTCTGCGCGTGTGGTTTGTAGCTTTAGCCTCATGCACCAATATGGCACAGGGATGGCCATGGATCTTGCTGTGGTGGCTACAAGTGGGAAAGGAAGACGGTAAAAGATTGACTGAGGTGCAAGAAAGCATCATTAAACCAAAAACTAATGGAATGAAGGCATTATGAACCTTGTTTTCTAAAAAAAACTTAAACCATGGCTTGCACAATAGTTTGGCTGTGATGGATCCAAAGACAAATCCACACTGAGATTACCTACCAGCCTGAATTTGGGTAGACATCAGAGATCCCTTTCAGGCCTTGGAAAAAGTAGCTTTTTGGACTATGGTTCCAGAACCTCATAGCCAACACCTGTAGTCAAATTTTAGGAATGTGCTAAGCATTTTGTGTGTGCATATCATCCATTTATGGTCCAAAACATGGAGAGAATGTGTGTCTTTTTCAGTCACCCTCGCATGTCACAGAATTTTGTTTGGCCCAATAAAACTGGCTGGCAATAGAAGCAGGGCAGTTCATTCAAAAGGGATTCAATACCTAACTAACACCATTTGCTATCTAAATACACTGCAATAACCATTGGCTTAAACAACTTTAAAAAAGAAAATAAATCGACACTTAGCTGCCATTACTTTTGGAATTCCTGTATGAAGAAGTGAGGTGCCACTTAATACCAGCTTCAGGGAAGAGCAAGACAGAGGCAGGAAAAAATATATTTTGATTGGATCACAGTTCCCAGAATATCTCAGCTATCATGGCTTGTGCCCATGCTGTCTTGGAAATTCTGAGAACTATATACCAAAAAGTAACTTCCCCAAGACTGAAGTGAGAGATGAAGATTACTGTTGCTTTTAAACATTAGTTACAGACTTCCTGGCGGTACTTTCCTGGCTATTGGGAAAAGCAAGATGGCAGATTACATGGACCAAACATTGGAAAATTTATTGTCGAAGGCTTTCATGGCCAGAATCACTGGGTTGTTGTAGGTTTTTTCGGGCTATATGGCCATGGTCTAGAGGCATTATCTCCTGACGTTTCGCCTGCATCTATGGCAAGCATCCTCAGAGGTAGTGAGGTTTGCCATAGATGCAGGCGAAACGTCAGGAGAGAATGCCTCTAGAACAGTGTTTCTCAACCTGGGGTCCCCAGATGTTTTTGGCCTACAACTCCCAGAAACCCCAGCCAGTTTACCAGCTGTTAGGATTTCTGGGAGTTGAAGGCCAAAAACATCTGGGGACCCCAGGTTGAGAACCACTGCTCTAGAACATGGCCATATAGCCCGAAAAAACCTACAACAACCCATTGGAAAATTCATTTTAACAGCAGTCAGCATTAGTGTTGCAAGCCTCCTGCAAATGCCAAGATCTTTCCCAAAGTGACATTGCAACCTAGATGCTTTGTGTACTCCTAGTGCAGACCAAATCATCTAAATTTTGCAACAAATAGGGTTAAAAATTAGATTGTATAGCAGTAATTCCCTTTCTAACCTAAGGTAAGTAGTCCTATTATGAGTGTGTAAAAAGTAGCAACAATACAACCAAGGCAATCCATTCTAGCAACGCATTGCAGCCTTAAGAACAGAAGACAGGATGTAATAGAGACGAACAGATTTCCATCAAAAGACAAAGGAAGATGTAGTTTCCTCCTTTCCCTTCACTCCAAAATGAGTTCTCATCAGCACCTGAAATTCTGGTCTGAAGACTACCTAACCTTCCAGAGCACCAACTGAAAATATTTGCAAATATCTGGGAGATCGCGTCTTCTAATATCCTCTAAGTCAAGTTTGCCTAGACCAGTGGTTCTCAACCTATGGGTCCCCAGATGTTTTGGCTATATCTCCCAGAAATCCCAGCCAGTTTACCAGCTGTTAGGATTTCTGGAAGTTGAAGGCCAAAACATCTGGGGACCCATAAGTTGAGAACCATTGGCCTAAAGGTTCTCAAGAGAGGCCGTTCTTTTAATCCCACTCTTTTTGCAGGTATGGCTGGGACCATTAAGTCCTCAGAACTTTATCACATGAACCTGTTATTCCACTACAGATATGCTATCATTCATACCAGATACACACTGAGTTCGATATTGCACCTCCCTTCCATTGCAAAATTGCACCAATTTTCCCGTTCATGGTCCTGCGATCGTCCTTCTGCATATCCTTGTAACCTGTCTTCCCACTACTCCTCGTTGTTTATTTATTTCTAGTGCAATTGCGCAATTCCAGCTTTTAAAAATTAAAAAACAAGCCTAATTGTGATAAAATATGAAATAGAAAAATGGCAACTTTGGGAATAATGAGGGGAGAAAGTGGAAGATAATCCCACCCCTGATATCACTTTACCGTCAGCATTCTGGCACAGAATCACAAGGAACTGATAGCACCAATGTGGGTGATTGTGAGCTATTGATGTGTTTTGATGTGCGTCAATAGCAGAGGGCAGAATAATTATTGGGAGGAGCCCAACCTGCAATAGGATGCACATTGTTTGATAGGAACTGTCACCAAAGGTCCAGCTGCAATGCCATGTGGTTAATTGGCTGGGATTTCTTGGAGTTGTAGGCCAAAAACATCTGGGAACCCCAGGTTGAGAACCACCACCATATTGCCTACCTTGTGTGATAAAGTTCTTTTTCTATCACCCTCCAAAATCCCAATGGCTCTGATCCAGACTGAGCTAATATGCCTGAATCTTTTTACATGCCTTTCATAGTGCAATTGCAACATATCCGGCTGAGCATTTTCCTCCTGTCTATATTATAGTTGGCTCCAAACTCACTCATGTATCCAACCATGAACTGCATTTGTATGCAAAACAAAAGCACTGCCAGGAAGCAACAAAAACAACATAGCTATTTCTACAGATATTTCATCTCCGATTCCAGCCTGTTAAACCAACCCATGGAGAAAAAAAATGAGAAGAAAATTTTGACACCGGTTTCTGCAGAACAGACAGTGCAACAATACAGGTTGAGTCTCCCTTATCCGAAAATGTGGGGCCAATAATATTGTGGATTCATTTGGATTTTGGAATACCAATACTTGCAATTATGTACATTATGAGATATCGGAGAAAGGAGCCAAGTCAAAACATGAAATTCATTGATGTGTCAGAGACACCAACCTAGCCTGAAAGTATACAACATTTTAAGTAATTTTGTGCCTGAAACAACCTTTATATACATTGAAACATCATTATTTCAGCTACCCATTTGGACAGTTTTGGAGTACAGTAGAGTCTCGCTGATCCGACCTTCGCTTATCTAACATTCCGTCTTATCCGACGCTCTTATCCAACACCCCCCTTTTCCTCCAGCATTTACCTTTTAATTTAAGGAGCAATCTCCAACTCTCTCCATTCCCAATAAGTGAAAAAGGCAAGACAAGGAGGAGGCACAAAAGGGGGAAAAGACGCAGGACCGGAAGTGGAAGCCTCCTCCCTCCTTCCCTCTGTGATTTCCACGCTCCTCTTCCGCATCCGGATACTTCCTGTTAGGCTGCTCTAGTCTCAATACATTGCCTTTACCTTAACCCTTTGAGTTAATGTTGCTAGTATTCTAGGTGTCTATCACCGCGTTGGATGGGTAACAGTAGGAGACTCCATATTATCCGACATTTTTGTTTATCCGACGTGTCAGACGAGTAACAATAGAAGACTCCGTATTATCCGACATTTTTGTTTATCTGACGTGTCAGATGAGTAACAATAGGAGACTCCGTATTATCCGACACTTTTGTTTGTCCGACGTGTCAGACGAGTAACAATAGGAGACTCCGTATTATCCGACATTTTTGTTTATCCGACGTTCTGCCGGCCCATTTATGTCGGATAAGCAAGACTCTACTGTACTTCTAATTTCAGAGGTATGGATGCTTATCCTGTATAACTTCTACAGTTCTGCCATGTAATCCATTCTTAGAGATGCTTTTTTACACACTGAAAAATAAAATAAATGAAGAAAACAATAGCCAAGGTGGGTGTGAGAGCCTAACTTGGGTTGTATTGCTTAAATCTCTCCACCCAGAAGTACACATTAGTTGTTCCGTGTCTTGAGCAGCAAGGCTGTGTGACTGAACCAAGAAAGCAAATAGGAAACCCAATGTGCAAACAGAGGAGGACATGCACCCATGTGCAATGTACAATGTATGCACCAGGCATAGGGAAACTTTGGTCTTCGAGGTGTTTTGGACTTCAATTCCCACAATTCCTAACAGCCTCAGGCCCCTTCCTTTCCCCTCTCAACCGCTTAAGCGGCTGAGGGGGAAAAGGAAAGGGCCTGAGGCTGTTAGGAATTGTGGGAATTGAAGTCCAAAACACCTCAAGGACCAAAGTTTGACCATGCCAGGTATACACCCCTAACTGTCCTGATATGGAAGAGACAGTCCTGATTAATCCTCTTGTCATCCCATCTTTCCAGCTACATTTAAATGCCCAGTTTCCGTCTCCTCCTCTCAGTTCACCCCCTTTGTCCTCAATTCGTTTAAATTATTACAAACTGTGCAAAAATAGTTTGTACTCCTTTAACTTAGCAGGGGGGAGAAGGAAGGAAGGTGAGGGATCTTACTGTTCCCAGTAGCTTACAGCAAAACCACAAACTGCTACAGCCTCTCCCAGTTTGTTGTTCCTCATGGATAACTTTGGCCAACTTGATCACTCTCTGGTGTTCCCTGATCACACATGTCCCAGTTTTCATTTTGCACATTCCCCAATGTGAAACATTGGCAGTAGCATGACATACGCAATATATGAACATAGATTTTGCGCATTGGGCAGGAGTGGCCAAAAGTCCCTTTTAGGTTTTGCAGAAGAGTGGATAAGAAGCCGGGGTGGGGTTCTTCTGCATCATATTTAAAAGTTGGATTCTTCTCCTGGGTGCTTTTAGGAGAGGTGGTTCACCTTTTTTCGAGACCAGATAAAGAGGTGATTCAGGGAGTCTGTATGGGTCTTGACCTGGCATGGGCAAACTTTGTCCCTTCAGGTGTTTTGGACTTCAACTGAATTAAGAAAGCAAATGGGAAACCCAATTTGCAAACAAAGGAGGACACCTCACTACCTCTGAGGATGCTTGCCATAGATGCAGGCGATATGTCAGGAGAGAATGCCTCAAGACCATGGCCTTATAGCCCGAAAAACCTACAACAACCCAAAGGAGGATATGCAGTCATGTGCAATGCACAATGGATACACTAGGCATGGACCAACTTGGGCCCTCCAGGTATTTTTGACTTCAAATCCCACAATTCCTAACAGCCTCAGGCCCTTTTTCTGCACTGGAAGTACACAAAGCATCTAAGTTGCAATGTCACTTTGGGGAAGATCTTGGCATTTGGAGGTGTTGGGAATCCAAAACACCTGAAGGGCCGAAGTTTGACAATGCCTGGTCAAGACCAACATGACTGCAAGTCTCCAGGCTCAAGATCAGCAGGAAGGAGAACAACACAAGATGAATAGCCCTGAAAAGAATGAAGACTTGCAAGAACCATACCCAAACATTGGGGGATAAGGAAACGACACAACAGTGCTTGGTGACATAGAGCGCCAACAAGATAACTTCTGTACACCAAGCAGAAAGGTTCTGCCTCCTTATCCTGTCAACAAGGTCATCCATCCATTGAAGACAGTGAGATATGGAATGTATGACAAAGAAAGCTCTGTGAGCCAAAGCAGTTTAGTTAAATCACTGGTCAAGCCAAACGCTCCTGTAAAGAGCACTGTGCAGGTTCTCCCATTCAAGGTATTTAAAAACAAAATGCAGGAGAGACAAAAGTATGTTGGGAATGCTAAGCCCTGCAAGCCAAAGGTGTTCAATAGTATCATCCACTCCTTTTCCTGGGCAGTTGGGAGTACGAAACAGAATGCATGAGAAACAGAGTCTGCTGGGAATGCCAAGCTCTGCAAGCCAAAGGAGTTCAATAATATCACCTATTCCTTTTCCTGGAGAGTTGGAGTCCATAACATCTGGAGGACCAAAGTATGCCCATGCCTGGTCAAGGCTAACATGACTAAAAGACTCCAGGCTCAAGATTGGTAGGAAGGAAAACAACACAAGGTGGATAGTTCTGAAAAGAATGAAGACTTGCAAGAACCATACCCAAACATCAGGGGATAAGGAAACTATTCAACAGCGCTTAGTGACAAAGGGCGCCAACAAGATAACTTCTTTATACCAAGCAGAAAGGTTCTACCTCCTTATCCTTTCAACAAGGTCCTCCATCCTTTGAAGACAGATATGGAATATATGATGAGGAAATCTCCTTTTCCTGGGGAAAAGGAGAGGCAACTCTTGGAATATCTTAAGAAAAAATTTGAGGCTGCAAAAATTTGCAAACAGAAACTGGAGGAGGAGAAGAGATGGCAATAAGAACAGTGGAAGTGGAAGCATGAAGAGCGCTTTTGCAAAGCGAAACGGGCTAGACACAGTGGCTCTCAGCCTGTGGGTCCCCAGATGTTTTGGCCTTCAACTTCCAGAAATCCTAACAGCTGGTAAACTGGCTGGGATTTCTGGGAGTTGTAGGCCAAAATACCCGGGGACCCACAGATTGAGAACCACTGGGTAGAGTGTGGGCAGAACAGGAGGAGAGAGTGCTTGTTGGGGCATAGCCAGGCAGCCCGAGGGGCTCACAGAAACCCAAATATATTTCTTATTTTAGAGCATTTTGGGAAAGGAGGGGCAGGACAAGGAAAGAAAATGTTAGAAAAAAAGAGTTCCAAAAACCGCTATGTTGATGCATGTTTTGGAGATCATAGGGTTGCATTTTGCCCCCTGCCTCCCTATCCTGATATGTTAATGGGGAAGAATGGCAAACCTGCAAGTGCCGCAAGTGCATTGGTTTCAAGATCCCTGACCAATGCAGCTAAAATGTCATGGCAAATGAAGACGGTTATATTTTTTAATTTATGTATCTAGGACTGCCTCCATGAGCAGAATATAACAAAGTGGCCGAGGATGACGATAATGCATACTATAGATCAGTGGTTCTCAACATGTGGGTACCCAAGTGTTTTGGCCTACAATTTCCAGAAATCCCAGCCAGTTTACCAACTGTTAGGATTTCTGGAAGGCCAAAACATCTGGGGACCCACAGGTTGAGAACCACTGCTCTAGAGCAAGAGAGGCTACCGTTTAAGGGGCCACATTGTTCCACACACATATGTGACCTTGGAGGGTTGCTCCCATCATGTTTCGCCATGTCTTAGGCCATTTTAATAATTGAAGAGCCCCAAAATCAATTCCTATTCAGTTGCTGTTTTTTTAAAAGTCTCTTTTGGACTTTAAATAACCTGGAGAGGTAAACAATGCAAAATCCCTCCCCACATATGCCCTGGAAGGCATTTGAGGAGAAAAAAAATACCCCTTGAAAAATATTTTGGGGAACCTTGGAGCCACAAAGACAATCCTGGATGAAACCACAGCCAGCTCTTTGCCCACCTCTACTTTAGATAAATTGGCAATGCATTTTTCAATGGAATTAGTAAAATAATAATAAGAAAACACGCCACACAAACCGCATTCACTCCTCACGTCAGATCATCCATCCATCCAACATGAAAGCACACCTTCATAGTTTTTCTCCCCTTTTTTGAGTAACCTGTAGAGCACCATACCAGATTGGAGGGGACCCAGTGCAAACGAACCTATGCTGCTGCTGGTTACATAGCCTATTCTCTTTAGGAAGATCACCGGCTGAAGTACATGCACAGTAATTAGGGCGAAGGGGAAGAAAACCCAAAACAAACGTACTTTAAACACCTCGGTCCTTTCCTTAAATCTCGGTGGACTCTATCCTCTCCAACCTGGACGGAGTCCACGTTTTCTTCTCGTCGGTGTGCGGCGAGCTGGTGACTTTGCTGGTCATTTCGTTCACCTTGTGCTCCAAGATTTGGTTCTTCTGGTACATCTCCACATAGTTCAGCTGCAGCTGCTTCTGGTACTTGATGACCTTCTCCTTCTCCTCCTGCCAAGTGCGGCGCTCCCCTTCGAAGTCCGCCACTTGCTGCTCCCGCTGCTGGCGCTCCGCCTTCAGCTCCGCCTGGAGCCGCTCCACCTCCTTCTTGAGGGCGCCGAGGTTCTCCTCGCTCTGCCGCTTCATCTTGGCCTCGTCGCTCTCGCAGGCCAAGGGGTCCCCCCGCACCAGCTTCTCCGCCAGCTCGGAGGGGTCGGCGTGGCCGTGGGGGCTGCCCAAGCTGGCCAAAGCCTGCTTCAGGCTGGACACCTCCGCCTCACACTGGCTGAGCTTCTCCCTCAGCATCTGCACCTCGGTCATCTTCCGCTGCAGCTCGTTCTCACAGATATCCAGGCTGACACTCTTGTTACTGTAGGAGTCCTTCAGAGTCAGCATCTGCTCTTCCTTCTCCCGGAGGAAGCTCTTGCCTTCCTTGAGCTGCGTCCGCAGGCCCACGATCTCGTTCAGCTTCTGGGAGACGTCGGATTGGGAGTCCTTCAGCTGCTGCTTCAGCAGGGAAATCTCACCTGCCTTTTGGCACACCTGGGAGAAACAAAGAGAAAGAGAGATGTGTCCGGATATCTCTGGGGATCACAACCAGACATGGTGAAGACATCTGCCCTTGTGCTTTGCTTTTTTTGCAAGCAAAAAGTGGGCGCTAGAAATAATATCACACGAAAAATGACTGGCACAACCTGGAGATCACAACCAGATGCAGTGAAGACATCTGCCCTTGTGCTTTGCTTTTTTGCAAGCAAAAAGTGGGCACTAGAAATAATATCATACGAAAAATGACTGGCACAACCTGGAGATCACAACCAGACATGGTGAAGACATCTGCACTTGTGCTTTGCTTTTTTGCAAGCAAAAAGTGGGCGCTAGAAATAATATCATACGAAAAATGACTGGCACAACCTGGAGATCACAACCAGATGCAATGAAGACATCTGCCCTTGTGCTTTGCTTTTTTGCAAGCAAAAAGTGGGCACTAGAAATAATATCATACGAAAAATGGCTGGCACAACCTGGAGATCACAACCAGATGCAGTGAAGACATCTGCCCTTGTGCTTTGCTTTTTTGCAAGCAAAAAGTGGGCACTAGAAATAATATCATACGAAAAATGACTGGCACAACCTGGAGATCACAACCAGATGCAGTGAAGACATCTGCCCTTGCGCTATGCTACTCTGCTGCTGAATATGCATGCCCAGTGTGGAATACATCTCACCATGTTAAAACAGTGGATGTTGCTCTCAATGAGACAGGATTATCACAGGATGTCTACACCCCACACCACTGGAGAAATTATACTGTTTAGCTGGTATTGCACCACCTGACATCCGCTGGGAAGTCAGGTGGTGCAGTCTGGCGCGGGCTGGTCCATGAGGTCACGAAGAGTCGGAAACAACTGAACAAATGAACAACAACAACCATCCTAAAAAGGGAGAATATATATTTTTGAATGATTTTTTTTAAAAAAGGAGCTGATTTCTCACAACAAAGACAACAACAACTTTATTTATACCCCGCCACCATCTCCCCAAGGGACTCAGAGCGGCCAAGCCCAACAACACATCAATAAAAATAGTAGGGAATAAGTAAAATAAACAATACAGTTAATATAACTCACACATAAACAATAACACACAAGGATTTAAAAACCTATGGCCGGGCCAGATGTAATAGTTAAAACTTTAAAAATAAATGCTGGACATGAACAGAGGATGTATCTAGTAGGAGGATTTTAAACGAAAACAATTGGCAGCCACTACACGCCAGGGCTTAGAGGACTACCTTACTTTGCATTCCAGAGGGAAGAAGTGGATGCAAAGATGGTTACATAGCAAACTAGGGGTTCATCTACACTGCAGAGTTCATGAAGTTTGAATAGCTCAGTGCTAGGGAAACATGAAAGTTGTAGTTCGGCGCAATCTTAAGCCTCCCTTGCCTAAGAGCGCTAGTGCCTCATCATACTACAATTCCCAGTATTCCACTATGGCAGATAGTGGTGTCTAACTGCATTGATTCAACATTGCAGATGCAGCGTGATGCACTAAAACTTTTGCAGGTTCTCCTTTCTCCATCCTTTCAATACAAACTGAAGGCTCCATAGCAGGCACAGGCAAACTTTGGCCCTTCCTCCAGGTGTTTTGGACTTCAACTCCCATAATTCCTCCCATAATTCCTAACTCTACTGTGAGTTTTCCGGGCTGTATGGCGATGTTCCAGAAGAATTCTCTCCTGACGGTTTGCCTACATCTATGGCGGGCATCCTCAGAGGTTGTGCGGTCTGGGTTGTTGTAGGTTTTGCAGGTTGTATGGCTATGTTCTAGAAGTATTCTCTCCTGACGTTTCACCTGCATCTGTGGCAAGCATCCTCAGAGGTTGTGAAGATGCTTGCCCACAGATGCAGGTGAAACATC
>NW_026847549.1:199651315-199721315 GCF_025583915.1 Anolis sagrei ordinatus
TAAGGATGAACCAAGAGGGGAAAAGAGGGAAACCAAGGCTTTCATAGACTGCTCAACACCTTAAATCAAGAAATTTCTAAGATCTACAGAGATACTTGCAGAAACACCCCAGTAAGCGAGCGTCCAAAAGTGGCAGGCTAAAACCCGGAAGCTCAATCCATGGCTGATACCAAATGAGAGACTCCTTCCTTGGCACACAGAAGACTAGGTGACTTGGAAGGCGCTGAACAGACTGCGCTCTGGCACCACGAGATGCAGAGCCAACCTTAAGAAATGGGGCCACAAAGTGGAATCCACGACATGCGAGTGTGGAGAAGAGCAAACCACAGACCACCTGCTGCAATGCAACCTGAGCCCTGCTACATGCACAATGGAGGACCTTCTTGTGGCAACACCAGAGGCACTCCAAGTGGCCAGATACTGGTCAAAGGACATTTAATCAACTACCAAACTCACAATTTTTTTATTTTGTCCGTTTGTTTGCTTTGTTCTGTTAGAAATGTAATATAATTGACTGGTTGCCCTGACACGACAAATAAATAAGCGCACAATCATCCACAGAAATGGAATAGCTACTATATATCATCCATTAGGATAGGAAACACACAGCTGTCCAGATTGATCTGGATTGCAACTCCCATGGGTCCCAACCTAGCAAAGCTAATAATAGGGGATTGCAGGAGTTGTTCTCCAAATCTCTGGAGGACTTCATATCCTCCATCTCAATGGCATTTGTCTCTTACCTCCCACTTGGTCTCTTCAATTTTGGGAAGAAACTCAGCCTGTTCTTTCTTGAACGCGACGAACTTCTTCTCCAGCTCTTCCCGCTGCTGCAGGAGCTGAGCCACGTCGTCTTGCAACTTCTTCTTCTCTTGCTGGAGCTTGAAGATCTGGAGCTGCAACGCCTGCTGAGCCCTCTGGGCCTTCTTGGAGACCTGTTGCAGTTTGTTGGCGTAGTTCTGCCGGAGGTCGTCCATCTCCCGCTCCCAGATCTTCTGCTTCTCCTCAAAGACCTGGTAAATGGCCGCCTCGCTCTTGTCCAGGTTCCTTCTCATCTGGAGGACCTCCTGCTCCTTCTCCCACAGCCGGTCCTCCAAGTCCTGGATGATGTCGTCCGTGGAAGGAGAGTGGAAAGGCATCGTTTCGTTGAGATGGTTGAGCCGGCTGAAGGAAGAGGTGCTCTTGCTGGAAGACCGCCCGCTGTCTGAGGTAGATATCCCATTGTATCCCACAATGTTCTTGTCCCCATAGCTCGTCCCGATGCGGTTGATGTGGCTGGTCGACGCGCTCATCGGGCCGACGTGCTGGCTGTAGCCTGTGCCGTACGTGGGCAGGCTCGTCAAAGAGTTGCGGCCCGAATCGGAGAGTCCGCCCGCTGGGTTGGTAGTCCTGTTAAGGCTGGGCTTCTCCAGGCCGCTTTTGACAGTGGAAGGGCTATTGCTGTTGGTGTGGTTCAAGGTCTTTCGGTTCTCGGATATTCCATTGCTCTGCGGTGGGCACAGATTCTGCATGGAGTGGAAGTTCTTAGGAACAACAGGTTTAAAGGCTGAAGGTCTAACTAAGGGCTCGTTGCTCTGCAAGGAAAGAAAAATAGACAAATGACATATTGTTGTTGTTGGCAGTGGAGGGAATTCAGCATGGGACTTGTGTCTTCATAAACATAGGGTTGTTGTAGGGCAGTGGTTCTCAACCTGGGGTCCCCAGATGTTTTTGGCCTACAACTCCCAGAAATCCCAGCCAGTTTACCAGCTGTTAGGATTTCTGGGAGTTGAAGGCCAAAAACATCTGGGGACCCCAGGTTGAGAACCACTGTTGTAGGGTTTTTGGGCTGTATGGCAGTGGTTCTCCTGATGTTTTGGCCTTCAACTCCCAGAAATCCTAACAGCTGGTAAACTGGCTGGGATTTCTGGGAGTTGTAGGCCAAAACACCTGGGGACTCACAGGTTGAGAACCACTGCTGTATGGCCATGTTTCAGAAGCATTCTCTCCTGATGTTTTACCTGTATCTATGGAAGGCATCCTCAGAGGTTCCAGACCACACAACCTATGAGGATGCCTGCCATAGATGCAGGTGAAACATCAGAAGAGAATGCTTCTAGAACATGGCCATATAGCCCAAAAAGCCTACAACAACCCAGTGATTCCAGCCACGAAGGCCTTCAACAATATATTCATAAACATAGGGTTGTTGTAGGTTTTTTCGGGCGATATGGCCTCTTTGTGTACTGGTTCCTATGGTTCCCATCTCATGAAACAAGATCCATTTGTTTCAGACCTCACAACCTCTGAGGATGCTTGCCATAGATGCAGGCGAAACGTCAGGAGAGAATGCTTCTAGAACATGGCCATATAGCCCGGAAAAACCTACAACAACCCAGTGATTCCAGCCATGAAAGCCTTTGACAATACATCGTATCCCTGGATTGTTGTAGGTTTTTTCGGGCTATATGGCCATGTTCTAGAGGCATTCTCTCCTGATGTTTCACCTGCATCTATGGCAAGCATCCTCAGAGGTTGTGAGGTCTGTTGGAACTAGGAAAAAGGGTTTATATATCTGTGGAATGACCAGGGTGAGACAAAGGACTCTTGTCTGCTGGAGCTAGATGTGAATGTTTCAACTGACCACCTTGATTAGCATATAATGGCCTGACAGTGCCTAGAGCAAACTTTTGTTGAGAGGCGATTAGATGTCCTTGTTTTTGTTCCACCCTGGTCATTCCACAGATATATAAACCCTTTTTTCCTAGTTCTAACAGACCTCACTATCTCTGAGGATGCTTGCCATAGATGCAGGTGAAACGTCAGGAGAGAATGCTTCTAGAACATGGCCATACAGCGAAAAACCTACAACCCAGTGATTCCAGCCATGTAAGCCTTCAACAATACATTCATAAACATACTTTGCATATGTGTAATTTGCTTTAGGGTGTGCCATAAATTGGAAATGCCTTGATGGCCTGAGTTTCTCTGTTCCTTGACTACCTAGTCTTTATGAAGAACTTCTACTGAAGTAAGCCGAGAACCAACCTGAGGTTGCTACAATTGGAACTTCACATTTGTGGTTCTGATTTTCATGAATCTGATTATTCAGAGTATATTAAAATGGTTCTTTTCAGGAATCTCTTGGTCCTCCAATGTAATTCCATGGTCACCTTCATCTGGTCATACTGGAGGACCTAGACATTTCTAGAGAGGACATCTCTAGGTCTTCCAATACGATTCAATGGTCAGCTTTCAGCGAAATTCTGTCAATAGAGTCATGCTGGAAGTCCTTCTCTCAAGTTAAACAAAGGCAAGTGAAACAGAGGCTGGCTGGCCATCTGTCAGGGGTGTTTTTGATTCTGCGTTCCTGCATGGCAGGGAGTTGGACAGGAAGGCCCTTGGAAACTCTTCCATTCTTATCATTCTATGATTCTATTTGTGTTTTTTCACTTTCATGGAGTCCTGTGCCCTAACCACAGCAAATATGACTACACTTGGGCTGCAAGAAGAGGCAGGTATTATTATTATTATTAGTATTAGTAGTAGTATTAGTAGTAGTAGTAGTAGTAGCAACAGCAGCAATAGTTCTCCATCTCTACACAGTACTCTCAAGCTGCTTTGATTCAGATGTTTTCTATGAGCTCTTCTGGGCATCTTCAGCATCCTTCTCTGGAGTTTTCTAATCAAAGGCTGGATGGCCATCTGTCAGGAGTGCTCTGAGTGGGTATTCCTCTATGGCAGTGGTTTTCAACCTTCCTAATGCTGCAACCCCTTAATACAGTTAGAATCATAGAATCCTAGAGTTGGAAGAGACCTCATGGGCCATCCAGTCCAACCCCATTCTGCCAAGAAGCAGGAATATTGCATTCAAATCACCCCTGACAGATGGCCATCCAGCCTCTGTTTAAAAGCTTCCAAAGTTCCTCATGTTGTGGTGATTCCTCAACCATAAAATTACTTTAGTTGCTACTTTACAACTGAAACTTTGCTACTGTTATGAATTGTAATATAAATATCTGATTTTTAGGATGTATTTTCATTCTGTGGACCAAATTTGGCCCAAATACCCAATACGCCCAAATTTGAATACTGGTGGGATTGGAGGGGGATTGATTTTGTCATCTGGGAGATTTATAGTTCACCTACAATCAAAGAACATTCTGAACTCCACCTACGATGGAATTGAACCAAACTTGGCACACAGAACTCCCACAAACAACAGAAAATACTGGGAGGGTTTGATGGGAATTGACTTTGAGTTTTGGAGTTGTAGTTCACCTACATACGGAGAGCACTATGGACTCAAACTATAATGGATCTCGACCAAACTTGGCACGAATACTCAATATGCCCAAATATGAACACAGATGCAGTGTGGGGGAAATAGACCTTGGCATTTGAGAGTTGTAGTTACTGGGATTTATAGTTCACCTACAATCAAAGAGCATTCTGAACTCCACCAGCGATGGAATTGGGCCAAACTTCCCACACAGATCTCCCATGAACAACAAAAAATACTGGAGGGGTTTGATGGGAATTGACTTTGAGTTTTGGAGTTGTAGTTCACCTACATACAGAGAGCACTATGGACTCAAACTATAATGGATCTGGACCAAACTTGGCACGAATACTCAATATGCCCAAATGTGAACACCGCTGGAGTTTGGGGAAAATAGACCTTGACATTTGGGAGTTGTAGTTGCTGGGATTTATAGTTCACTTACAGTCAAAGAACATTCTGAACTCCACCAACAATGGAATTGAACCAAACTTGGCACACAGAATTCCCATGAACAACAGAAAATGATGGAAGGGTTTGGCGGACATTGACCTTGAGTTTTGGAGTTGTAGTTCACCTACATCCAGAGAGCACTGTGGACTCAAACAATGATGGAACTGAACCAAACTTGGCATGAATACTCAATATGCCCAAATGTGAACACTGCTGGAGTTTGGGGAAAATAAACCTTAGCATTTGGGAGTTGTAGTTGCTGGGATTTATAGTTCACCTACAATGAAAGAGCATTCAGAACCCCACTAACAATAGAATTGGGTCAAACTTTCCTCACAGAACCCCACAACCAACAGAAAATACTGTGTTTTCTGATGGTCTTTGGCGACCCCTTTGACCCCTCCCTCATGACTCCCCCCCCCAGTGGTTCCGACCCCCAGGTTGAGAAATGCTGCTCTGTGACACAATGGGATTGGACAAGATGGATGTGGGTTTCTACGCTTCTATTTCACTACATAACATGATTTTTGTTCCTTGGTTATAAATGCCATTTCCAAATTGGTTCTATTATAGAAACATGGAAAAAACACATTTTACTATAGTTTTTCAGTGTATATCTTATGGAGTCTCAACCAATTCAACATAGTTTGTGGAAACCACAAAAAAATCCTCTCTTGCTGCAACTTCAAGATCTGAAGCTGCAATGCTTGCTGGGTCCTCTGGGACGAAAATTCAACATAGTTTGTGTCACAAAAACAACGTTTCTGGAATATAACAACTACTTTCAAAGTAACTACCAAACAATTAAACAGGAAATAAGACTTTCAAAACAGAGACAGAAAATGTTTCAGATTTTGTTACATAGTGTTATTATTATTATGTTTAGCTTCATAGTATCAGGACTTACTGCTAGCTTTCCTAGAATTGAAATGCAATATAAAGGTGTTCTGAAATAAACAAATGCAAAAATAAACACCAGCTTTGTGTCAAGGAGAGGGAAATGGGGCCAACACCATGTCCTTTATCCTTCCTTCATTGTTGCACAACTGCAACACAAATTTGGTGGGACGTTCACTAACCAAGACAGGAGAATCCCCTTTCTTTTTGGGGAGATCAACGGCACCTCACCTGGTCTAGTTTCCCAGAGATTGGCAATATCTTTGGTGGGTTATTGGGCTCTCTGTACTGCGGAGGAGGTGGGATGTTCTTCTCGTTGTTGGCTGCCACGTTCCCGCAGAGATCCGCCTTCACTTTCTCGCTCTTGCGCAGGTCCCCGTTGATGTAGATCTTCTCCGACTTGTAGGTCTTCTCCTCCCCGGAGTAGCGGTTGGAGATCTCCCGCGGAACGAAGCTGTTCCGGGACCCGTCCACCTGTCGCCCGCCATTCTGAGTCCTGGTCCCTACGCTCTTCATGGCAAACTCTTGCTCGCTGGCGACGCCGCTGCCCACGCTTCCCATGCTGCTTTGGGAGGCGGATTCGGAGAGCCTGGGCTCGAAGGGGCGGAACGCTTCCTGGCCGCGGTAGCTGGGGTCACTAAGGACAGAGAGGGCCTCTAGTTTGGCCATGGCAAGGTCTGGAAGTTGAGGCACGAGTCAGTGGCACTGGAAGAGGAGGAGGAGAAAGGGAAAGAAAGAAAAACAAATGAGTAAAAGAAGCATTTCTCAGGTGCTTGCACGTGGCTAATTCCTCAGCCCTATGTTGCATTTACGCTACCAAATTATTGCAGTTTGACACCACTTTGAATGGCCATGGTTCATTGATATGGGATTTATAGTCCCATATATCCTTGGCAAAGAAAGATAGAACTACAACTTCCATAATTGCATAGCACTGAACCATGGCTGTTCCAGTGGTGCCAAACTATATTAATTGGAGTGCAGATGCAGCTCTAGAGAAGCAAAGTGGCACCAGAGTAGAAGAATGAAGAACATGAGTAAACAAGTCATATGGTTTAGTGTACTGTCAAAGACTTTCATGGCCAGAATCACTAGGTTGTTGTAAGTTTTTTAGGCTGTGTGGCAGTGCTTCTCAACCTTGGGTCCCCAGATGTTTTTGGCCTACAACTCCCTGAAATCTCAGCCAGTTTACCAGCTGTTAGGATTTTTGGGAATTGTAGGCCAAAGACATCTGGGGAACCCAGGTTGAGAACCACTGCTGTATGGCCATGTTCCAAAAGCATTCTCTTCTGATGTTTTGCCTGCATCTATGGCAGGCATCCTCAGAGCTTGTGAGGTCCTCACAATCTCTGAGGATGCCTGCCACATATGCAGGTGAAACGTCAGGAAAGAAAGCTTCTGGAACATGGCCATACAGTCCAGAAAACTTACAACCCAGTCATATGGTTGTCAGAGTGGAAACTGGGGAGGGCTTTTGTATCTCTAATAGTTTCACAGAGGAGGGAATTTCAGCAGGTGTAACTTGTGATCTGGCTTCAATGCAAGCAACAGCTTCTGAACATGCCCCCTTCTACACAGGTACTTGGACCCTCTCTAGTTTCCATCCTGGTAACCCTACTTAGGCCGGATGGTTAGATTGCGACTATCCATTAGCATTTTACTCATTTGCTTCATTTCAGCCCTACATTAGTTGAGTTTCTCATACTTTGGTCCACTCCAGGGTTCCCTTTCACACTATAGTTCTGTGGCTATGATTCCACTTTGAACTGACACGACACCATCATATGGAATCCTAGGACTGTTTGGTGAGGTACTATGGAAGACCAAAAACCATAACCCAAACTACAAATTCCATGAGTCCATATAACGTTGCCATGGCGGTTAAAGTGGAACCACAGCACTAGAGTAGTGTGGTGTAAAAGAACCCCAGAACTGGGTTGACGGGTTTCCTATCCGATATATCTAAGCATGCCAGGATTCACAGTTGAACTCTTTGTGTGCTCTGTTGCCTACAACTCATGTGCAACTACAGTCTTCTCACCATCTATTATTCCTCAAATTTATGAGTGGGATTTTGGTGATTTTCAGGGGGAATGGGGAGCCCTAGCAGACCTAATCCTCCTACTAGCTGGTGCCCATAGTCTCTTTTCCCCAACCCCATTCAGCATCCACATGGAATGTCCTTCTTAGATGATGCTGGTTGTATTATCCTTTCCAAAGAGATGGTTGCCACCATGTCCATTTGTTCTGACTGGAAAAGATCAACAAGACATGTCCTTTATTCCTCAAAGAGGACACAGGATCCAACACTCAAGTCTTCGATGTATTGTCGAAGGCTTTCATGGCTGGAAACACTAGGTTGTTGTAGGTTTTTCGGGCTTTATGGCCATGTTCCAGAAGCATTCTCTCCTGACCTTTCATCTGCATCTATGGCAGGCATCCTCAGAGGGTGTGAGACCTCACAAATCCAGGTGCAATATCAGGAGAGAATGCTTCTGGAACATGTCCATACAGCTTGAAAAACTTACAACAACCTCACGTTTTCTCCTCAAACTGGACAAAAGACCTCCATAATCTTCACCCAAGTTTTATGATGGAGGCTGGAATCACCAATTGGTCTTTAAGGCAATTAGCACATAGTATCTTTTTATTAAGAGGAAGAGGATTGCAGAGGATAAAGCTTCTCAGGTTCTTCTGAACCAGTGGTCTCAACCTGTGGGTCCCCAGGTGTTTGGGCTTACAACTCCCAGAAATCCCAGCCAGTTTACTAGTTGTTAGGATTTTTGGAAGTTGAAGGCCAAAATATCTGGGAACCCATAGGTTGGGAACCATTGTTCTAAACATTTTGGCTTTTTCTCATTTCTGTTTGTCTTGAAAATATAAGCTAGAGATGAGAACTCACAGTTGGCAAGTAACTTTTGAGGAGAAGATTCCATGCAACCATTGCTTCCCCCAAATCTTTCATCTGAAATTTCCCAGGCATAGTTTAGGTTATTGGAGACACCAAAAACAGCCAAAAGGTTCCAGAAATGTCTCTCCACAAAGCAACAAGTAGTGACAACACATCATTTCCAGTCATCCAAAATGGTAGCAGTGTGGTCTGCCCAGTTTGGAGATACTCCTAAATGTTTCTCTGTAAGCTCTTGTTCAATTATGGTGGCCTATGGGGACACATTTGCCCTCCAGTGCCCCTATCCCACCTCTTTCTCATGCATTTTTCTCATGCTCCCAACAACCATCATGGCATTGGTATCTATCTCTACTACGCAATGTGCCATTAAAACCCCAGCTAGCCTTCAGGTACGGCCGCATGTCACAACAAGCACGCAACTACGAAGTCACGCATACAGCAGAACAACCATTTCCCCGTGCAACACACCCACATCGCACGACGACAAGGATGCATCTTCCAGGCAACTACAAATTCAGACGTATGTACAAACACAGACTTTGCAGAACGGAAAGCTCTCACTGTAATAGTTCAATGCATATGTAAGTGCACTACTATATGCACAATACACCATTGCCACTCTGACTACGCATACCAAATAACATCACAACGGTTATGTTAGCATCGTTCCCTCCTTCATACTGTGCCTATAACCTTTGTTTGTATGAAATGTGCACAAAAGAAAAAGAAAACCAGGAGTATCCCAAGATACCCTATACAAACCATCACAATACAAACAAGGTTAAGGCTGTAGAGAATGTTAGGTAAAGGTTGTCCCCTGACATTAAGTCCAGTCATGTCTGACTCTGAGGGTTGGTGCTCATCAAACGGTTCCGGCCCAAGATACCTAACTAACTGCCTCTCGGCCTATGAGCCCACGAGGACTTTGAGATCTTCCGGGGAGGCCCTGCTCTCGATCCCGCCTGCATCTCAGGCACGGCTGGCGGGGATGATAGGGCCTTCTCGGTGGTGGCTCCTCGGCTGTGGAACACCCTTCCCGTAGACATCAGGTTAGCCCCCTCCCTGTTGATCGTCCGCAGGAAGCTGAAGACCTGGTTGTTTAAGAAGGCTTTTGAATAGAAGTGCAATGACTGGTAACTTGACCATAGGAATGGAACAACGGAAATGGTATCGGATTGTGAATTGGACGATGAGACGACTCGGAATGATCTTGTAGTAAGGTTGATGTTTTGATGATGTTGATAATTATGTACTGTGGATTATTTTATTTGATGTTGTATTTTGCACCTTTTGTCTATGTTGTACACCGCAATGAGTCGCCAGTAGGCTGAGAATCGCGGTATATAAGCGTAGTAAATAAATAAATAAATAAATAAATCTCCATTTCTAATCCGAAGAGCCGGCGTTGTCCATAGACACCTCCAAGGTCATGTGGCCGGCATGACTGCCATCTGTTGAGGAGTTACGAAGGAGGAGGCATTATTTTTCATTCAACCCTCATAGAACCAATAAAGATAGCAGCTTGAGGAAGATTCCTTTTGAAAGGACACCAATAGTAGGTGAGAAAGGGTTAATTACGTTCCCCTCCACTGACTGCAATCTTATCAGCCTTCCTTACTGCATTTCAGGAAAAACCATCTGCAATAAATGCAAAAGTCTAATTTGGCCCAAAGACGGTTAACCGCCTTTCCCCAAGGCACTTTCTGTTATCTGATCATCGCAAAGCGTGGTGCAATGGGTTAAACCCTTGTGCCAGCAGGACTGAAGACCGACAGGTCAGAGGTTCAAATCCGGGAAAAGCGCGGGTGAGCTCCCTCTGTCAGCTCCAGATCCCTGTGCGATGACATGAGCGAAGGCTCCCACAAGGATAGTAAAACATCAAAACATCCGGGCGTCCCCTGGACAATGTCCTCGTAGACAGCCAATTCTCTCGCACCAGAAGTGACTTGCAGTTTCTCAAGTCACTCCTGACATGAAAAAAAGGGTGGCTGAGTGAGGAAAGAGAAATAAATACACATTCTATATGTTGCCCTTCCTTTGCAATTTGTCATTGCAATATTAGTACTATCTTAGTAGTACTAATATTGCCAAAAAAAGTATAACATGGTCAGTTTTAAATCCCAATAGAACACTTCCTTGTTTTATACAGTTTTCAGTTTTAATTTAATATTGTTTTCTTATCTTGTATGGTTTGGTGTATTTGGTTTTACTTGTATTGTTTTCTGCATTTATTATTATTACTAAATTTATTTATATCCCAATAGAACACTTTCTTGTTTTCAGAGTTTTACTTTAATATTGTTTTGCTTTATACAGTTTTCAGAGTTTTAATTTAATATTATTTCCTTATCTTGTATTGTTCGGTGTATTTAGTTTTACTTGTATTGTTTTCTGCATTTATTTATTATTATTATTATTATTATTATTATATTTATTAATCTCCCCTGAAGAAGACTCAAAGCAGCTTAGTATAAAAGCATTAGCCTATCATTTAAAATAGACCAATGTGCAAACATTAAAACAGGATTAAACATAAACAGCATCTGGATAATGCTTTATAACTATTGTATGTTTTATAACTATTGTATATTTTATAACTATTGTACGTTTTATAACTATGCAGATCTATCAGAATACTGATCCTGGAAGAATATCCTACTCGACCAATGAGGGATCGCCTAAGTAAGTAAGTAAGTAAGTAAGTAAGTGAGTGAGTTTATAACTATTGTATTATATTGTATTTGCAGACCGAAAGCTCAGTGGTTCTAATCCGGGGAGTGGGGTGAGCTCCCGCTGTTAGCCGTCTTGGGGGTGATGCTCATCTCCATTTCTAAACCAAAGAGTCAGTGTTGTCCATAGACACCTCCAAGGTCATGTGGCTGGCATGACTGCATGGAGTGCCATTACCTTCCCACTGAAATGGAACCTATTGATCTCAGATTTGCATGTTTTTGAACTGCTAGGTTGGCAGAAGCTGGGGCTAACATCGGGAGCTTACATCACCTCCCAGATTCAAACCGCTGACCTTTCGGTCAGCATGTGCAGCAGCTCAGCGGTTTAACCCGCTGCACCACCAGGTACTTGTAAATGAAAGCTTTTCGTGAGATATGTTGTGTCCCCATAGATGTCATCATTACAATCTATGTATGAGGTCGTATCTCTCATGTATGTGTCTGATTTGCTAGAAAAACTGAATTACTGTGTCCCAAAATGATGCAAGTCTAAAAATGATGTCACCTCAATGTGGCCAAATCGTATATTCCTGCATGGCAGGATGTGGTTGGGTTGGACGGACCTTGGAGTCTCTTCTGATTCTATGATCTTTCAAGTTCTAGATGTCACTTCCATCAGCCCAGTTTCATTTAGCTGTAAACAAAGTGGAGACTTTGGGGAGGACAACCCTAAATTTACAGAAAATTGGGTTGTTGTAGGTTTTTCCGGGCTATATGGCCATGGTCTAGAGGCATTCTCTCCTGACGTTTCACCTGCATCTATGGCAAGCATCCTCAGAGGTAGTGAGGTCTGTTGGAACTAGGAAAATGGGTTTATATATCTGTGGAATGACCAGAGTGGGATAAAGGACTCTTGTCTGCTGGAGCTAGGTGTGAATGTTTCAACTGACCACCTTGATTAGCATTTAATGGCTTGGAAGTGCCTGGGGGGAATCTTTTGTTGAGAGTGATTTGATGTGCCTGATTGTTTACTTGCTGGATGCCTCCCCAAGTGAGTGTCGCCTTCCACTGTCGTGAAGGGTGAAGCCATAGCTTTGTTTCTTTGTGGTTAAATGATGATGTCTTACCCTAAATCAGGCACGAGCAAACTTTGGCCCTCCAGGTGTTTTGGACTGCAATTCCCACAATTCCTAACAGCCGGTAGGCTGCTAGGAATTGTGGGAGTTTCAGTCCAAAACACCTGGAGGGCCAAAGTTTGCCCATCCTCCCCTTCTAAGGATTTCCAAAACGCATTTGCATGTTTTTGAACTGCTAGGTTGGCAGACGCTGGGGCTAACATCGGGAGCTCACCCCATTGGTGGAATCACCAGTGCCATGGTCCCTTGCCTTGGAAACCCCGTCAAGCTTTGACTGAAAGCAGAAAGGAATATAGCAGGAGATGAAGAAGGAAAGGAAACTAGCTTCAAAGCTTGGAATGATAGTAGCTGGCATCTTGTTGGCGTTTTATGAACATGTAAGTTCATTACATGTATGTTTATATCCATATATTACATGGTTTAATATCCATAATTCAGAGTGGCATAGGTGGAGCTCTGAAAGTGCAACCGTTAGGCATGCAGTTGCACATTTTTGGATATTGCACGACTATGCACCAGTGCTTTTAGTAAACTACTTGATTAGCTGGAATTGCAGCAAGCGAATTTGCAGATATGTTAGTTTTCAGCAGAAGCAGGTTATAACAACACAACTTCAGGAATGTAGATTTACACCACATATGTTCTGTGTGATTTTGTAAACAGCTTAGCATCGTTAGCTGGCAAACCGTTGCTTTTCAAAAGGAAAGAGCAGCAAACAGCACACCTGTCCCATGCAAAACCTTGCAAGTCTGCACATTAGGCGTCCCATTCCATGCAAAAGCTTGCCACTCAGTCAAAAATAATTAATTCCCAATGCATGCAAACCCATTCCAATCTGCAAACCCAAGCAAAACCCCATAAACAAGACTTCTTGCCCCATGCAAAACCTCTCTAGGCTGCAAACAAGAGCTTATTTTGCCTCAAAGCTTTCAAACAGCTCTTTTATCTCTCTCTGATTGGAGATAAAGGCAGAAACATAAGGAAATAATGGGTCAAAACTTGTTTGTTTTGCAAGAAATGGAACAACTGGGTGAGAGAAATGTCTCTTTTTGGCCCTGTATTTTTTAAAATATCAGTGAACACTACTGGGGGGCGGGGGCGGGTATAGGACATAAAAGGATGATGGTCAGACTGGTCAGTGTTCATCCATCATACAGTTTGGGTCTGGGACCTTTGCACAGATCTATTGTGACCTTTGCACAGGTAAAATACCAGAATAGCTTCAACTACTCATTCCTTCATCCTTTAAAGCAGGTATGGGCAAACCCAGGGCTGGATGTGGCCCCTTGGGCTCTTTTCTCGGGCCTTCCTCTCTCTCAACATACTATCCTTCCTTCCCTCTTTCTTTTCTCCTTCCCTTCCTTAACTCCCTCTTTCTCCCTCTGTCCTTTCTTCCTTTCCATGCTTTCCTTCCTTCCCTTTTGTCTTTCTTTCCTTCTCCCTTCTTTTCCTCTTTCTTCCTCCATTTCCTTCCTCCTTTTCATCCTTCCTTTCATCCAATCTTCTTCCCTTTCTTCCTTCTCTTTTTTCTTCCTTCCATCCTCCCTTCCCTTTCCCTTTCCTCCTCTCTTTTCCTCCCTCCTTCCTTCTAGCATTCCTCCCTCCCTCTTTCTCCCTCTCTCCACTCCCTTTCATCATCCCTTCCCTCTTTCCTCCTTCTTTCTCTGTCTTTCTTTCCTTCTATCTTTCATCCCTCCCTCTTTCTCCCTCTCTCCACTCCCACCCTTTCATCCTCCCTTCCTCTTTCCTCCTTCTTTCTCTGTCTTTCTTTCCTTCTATCTTTCATCCCTCCCTCTTTCTCCCTCTCTCCACTCCCTTCCACCATTTCATCCTCCCTTTCCTCTTTCCTCCTTCTTTCTCTGTCTTTCTTTCCTTCTATCTTTCATCCCTCCCTCTTTCTCCCTCTCACCACTCCCACCTTCATCCTCCCTTCCCTCTTTCCTCCTTCTTTCTCATTCTTTCCCTGTCTTTCTTTCCTTCTATCTTTCATCCCTCCCTCTTTCTCCCTCTCTCCACTCCCTTCCACCATTTCATCCTCCCTTTCCTCTTTCCTCCTTCTTTCTCTGTCTTTCTTTCCTTCTATCTTTCATCCCTCCCTCTTTCTCCCTCTCACCACTCCCTTCCACCATTTCATCCTCCCTTCTTTCTCATTCTTTCCCTGTCTTTCCTTCTATCTTTCATCCCTCTCTCCACTCCCTTCCACCATTTCATCCTCCCTTCTTTCTCATTCTTTCCCTGTCTTTCCTTCTATCTTTCACCCCTCCCTCTTTCTCTCTCTCTCCACTCTCTTCCACCATTTCATCCTCCCTTACCTCTTTCCTCCTTCTTTCTAATTTTTTTCCTGTCTTTCCTTCCTTCTATCTTTCATCCCTCCCTCTTTCCCCCTCTCCACTCCCTTCCACCCTTTCATCCTCCCTTCTTTCTCATTCTTTCCCTGTCTTTCCTTCTATCTTTCATCCCTCCCTCTTTCTCCTCTCTCCACTCCCTTCCACCCTTTCATCCTCCCTTCTTTCTCATTCTTTCCCTGTCTTTCCTTCTATCTTTCATCCCTCCCTCTTTCTCCTCTCTCCACTCCCTTCCACCATTTCATCCTCCCTTTCCTCTTTCCTCCTTCTTTCTCTGTCTTTCTTTCCTTCTATCTTTCATCCCTCCCTCTTTCTCCCTCTCACCACTCCCTTCCACCATTTCATCCTCCCTTCTTTCTCATTCTTTCCCTGTCTTTCCTTCTATCTTTCATCCCTCTCTCCACTCCCTTCCACCATTTCATCCTCCCTTCTTTCTCATTCTTTCCCTGTCTTTCCTTCTATCTTTCACCCCTCCCTCTTTCTCTCTCTCTCCACTCTCTTCCACCATTTCATCCTCCCTTACCTCTTTCCTCCTTCTTTCTAATTTTTTTCCTGTCTTTCCTTCCTTCTATCTTTCATCCCTCCCTCTTTCTCCCTCTCTCCACTCCCTTCCACCCTTCCATCATCCCTTCCCTCTTTCCTCCTTCTTTCTCTGTCTTTCTTTCCTTCTATCTTTCATCCCTCCCTCTTTCTCCCTCTCACCACTCCCTTCCACCATTTCATCCTCCCTTCTTTCTCATTCTTTCCCTGTCTTTCCTTCTATCTTTCATCCCTCTCTCCACTCCCTTCCACCATTTCATCCTCCCTTCTTTCTCATTCTTTCCCTGTCTTTCCTTCTATCTTTCACCCCTCCCTCTTTCTCTCTCTCTCCACTCTCTTCCACCATTTCATCCTCCCTTACCTCTTTCCTCCTTCTTTCTAATTTTTTTCCTGTCTTTCCTTCCTTCTATCTTTCATCCCTCCCTCTTTCTCCCTCTCTCCACTCCCTTCCACCCTTCCATCATCCCTTCCCTCTTTCCTCCTTCTTTCTCTGTCTTTCTTTCCTTCTATCTTTAATCCCTCCCTCTTTCTCCCTCTCTCCACTCCCTTCCATTATTTCATCCTCCCTTCCCTCTTTCCTACTTGTTTCTCATTTTTTCCCTTTCTTTCCCCTTCTTTCCTTCCTTCTATCTTTCATCCGTCCCTCTTTCTCCCTCTCTCCACTCCCTTCCACCCTTCTTCCTTCACTCTTTCCTTCCCCACCTACCCTTCCTTCCTTCCTTCCTTCCTTCCTCTTTTGTCTTTTTCCTTCTCTTTCCTGCCTCCTTCCTCTCTTTCCCCCTCTTTCTTCTTCCTCCTTTCCTCCCTCCCTCCCTTCTCTTTTTCCTTCCTTCCACCCTTTCATCCTCACTTCACTCTTGTTTTTCCTTCCCTCCCTCCTTCCCTCCCTCCCTCTTTTTTCTTCCATCACTCTCTACCTCCCTTTTGTCTTTTCTTCCTTCACTCTTTCCTTCCTCCTTCCCTTCCTTCCTTCCTTCCATCACTGGGCAGTCAGTCCTCTTAGCAGGGAATGCTAGCATACGGCCCTCAAATTAGAAAGTTTGCCCATGCCTGCTTTAAGGTGATGAATAAGTCATGAAGGTGGGGACTTTCCATATATAACGTTGGCCAACAGCTTCCATGCAAAGGGAGTGGTGAAGCCACTTCAGGATGTGAGGAACTGTCCGTGGTGCTGAGCCTTGTTAACAAAAAAAGGTTCAGCACCTTGGAAAGCTCCTTTGCAGCCTGCATTAAGACCTGGAGTAGGTTCACCACCCTACTGACATTCTGGAAGGGGACAATGGAAGGATAAAGGAAGTGGGCGACCATATGTTTCCCTCCTGAACCTGGAACATCAATGTATTCTCCCACTTGGAAACAAGACAGGATAACAGTTTTATTTACTTGAATGAGCTGGTTCAAGCCTAAAATCCCGGCTGCGACCCGGCAGCTCCTAGTTTCTCAAATGTTCCCCGTTCATTCAAAGGCCTGGTTATTGGTGCTGGAAAAACAGGAATGGAAGAAGATAGGTTAAAACAAAATCCCCCTCATTTGGAAGTCATTTAAAATATAGTTCTTTTTCATTGCATTTTGTCATTTTTTAACACATTGCAGCCACAACATTCATCTGAAAACAAGATGGCTCTTCCCCAGTTATTCACCAAACAACGCGCCTTCTGGAAGGATGCAAACAAGGCAGAACATTCCCCAACGTGTGCTTTTCAAATGTACTGGACCGCAACTCCCATATTCCTTTAGCGAAGCCATACTGACTGTGGAGTGATGGGGGTTGTAGTTAAACACAACTTTCCTCCCTCCTTCCCCCCTCTTTCTCCTTCCTTCCTTCTTGTCTTTCCTTCCTTCCCTCTCTTTCTCCTTCCTTCCATCTTTCCTTCCTTCCCTTTTTCCTCCCTCCTCTTTCTCCTTCCTTCCTTCCTTTTTGTCTTTTCTTCCTTCCCTCTTTCCTCCCTTCTTTCTTCTCTCTCTCTCTCTCTCTTTTTTTTTCCCCTTCCATCCTTCTTTTTTCCTTCTCTTTTTCCTTCCTCCTTTCCTCCTGGAGAATGTTTAGCTGGGAAAAGAGACGCTAGAGAGGGAACATGAGAACCATGTTTCAAGATCTCAAAGGGTGTCCCATTGAGGAGGAGGAGGGAGAAGGGGAAAATGACTTTCTCCTGCTCCAGAGAGCAGGGCACAAGATAGCAATGTGCTCAAATGGTAGGGAAAGATATTAGACTGACATGATTAGGAAGAACTTCCTGAGAGTAAGAGCTGTTGGAGAGTGGCATAGGCTGCCTTGAAGTGTGGTGGAGTCTCTCTGTTGGGAGTGCTTTCTGTTGGAAGTGCTTTGATTGTGCCTTCCTGCATGGAAGGGGGTTAGACTGGATGGCCCTTGGGGTCTCTTCCAGCTCTAGGATTCTATCTCAGGAGTAGACAATACGGGGTCTCATGGATACACTTTTTCTCTCCTGTCCACCATCTCATCCTGACCAAGGCCACTCCTTTTGGGATCCAAACATTTCCTGTCTTTCCTTCACTTTCTGCCTCCGAAAAAGAAGAGGAAGGGGAGGAAAGGACAGGGGGGAGGACTTGGGAGAACCCCCTCTCCTCCTCCCACCCCGCCCCCCCTGCTCCGGCCTGCCATGTGGTCCCCAAGTTAGAAAGTTTGCTCATGCCTGCCTTAAAGGCACCGGATACTATCTGATCTTGGATGCTAAACAGGGTCAGCCTTGGCTACTACTTGAATGGGAGATTACTGACAAATCCTAGTTTTAATATACATATTTCATGGAAAGACATTTAAATATATGTATGTAGGATGATGTGTTTTTAACTATGTTGTGCCCTGTCTTGAGTCACGAGGAGAAGAAGCAAAGACCACCAGCATTGAAGCGATGGTCCTCTGCCATCAACTCCGCTGGGCCGGCCACGTTGTCCGGATGCCTGACCACCAGTCTCCCAA
Organism: Anolis sagrei ordinatus; assembly: GCF_025583915.1. Lineage (NCBI taxonomy): Eukaryota > Metazoa > Chordata > Lepidosauria > Squamata > Anolidae > Anolis > Anolis sagrei. The sequence continues at coordinate 199,669,469 of NW_026847549.1, forward strand.
AGCAGTTGCTCTACTCTGAACTTAAGAACGGAAAACGGAATGTTGGTGGACAGGAAAAGAGATTTAAAGATGGGCTCAAAGCCAACCTTAAAAACTCTGGCATAGACACTGAGAACTGGGAAGCCCTGGCCCTTGAGCGCTCCAGCTGGAGGTCAGCTGTGACCAGCAGTGCTGCAGAATTCGAGGAGGCACGAGTGGAGGGTGAAAGAGAGAAACGTGCCAGGAGGAAGGCGCGTCAAGCCAACCCCGACCAGGACCGCCTTCCACCTGGAAACCAATGCCTTCACAGTGGGAGAAGATGCGGGTGAAGAATAGGGCTCCACAGCCCCTACGAATCCACAAGGAAACCCATCATGGAAACCATCTTACTCGTCCAACGAGGGATCACCTAAGTAAGTAAGTAAGTAAGTAAGCCCTGTCTCGAGTCATGATGAGAGTCAGGTATGAAACTATTATTATTTCAGAAGAAGACATTGGCAAAACCTCCTCGGGAGAGTTCCTTGCCTAAGAAAATCCAATGAAATTAATGAGGTTGCCATAAGTCAACAGCAGCTTCAATGCAGATAAACCGAGGGATTTAGCAGCACCAGAAGACAAACATTTATTGCAGAGCATTTTGCTTTCTCTAAAAAATGTGCAGTCAAATTGTCTGGATTCTATTCCGACTCTTAAATCCCGAACGATAAAATATTGCTTTCCGAATCACAGTTTGAGCGGAACAGATTCGATGTGGCACTTTCCAGCCGGCTCTCGCAGGGGAGAGATAGAAAGTTTTCCATCTTTATTATGAGCCTCATCCGGAATGCGCTTGTTATGTTTGGCTGAACGTCGGAAGGATTTAGCCCACAAAACTTAACTAAGCCAACAGTCAATATTTAACCAGCTCCTCCCTCGCCGCTCCGAAGGTATTTGATTTCCTCAGCTGAAAACCTGCATTAAGCGATTCCGGGCACCCACCACCAAAGAAACACAAAGAAAACTTTTCCATCATTGGAACCGGTCCGGTTTTCTGTTTCCAGGGAGCTGAGTCGGAGTTATTTGTTTGTCTAGTTCGCCCCTTCCCCATTCAAACAACTTTGAAAAGAATCCCTGTTTCAGCAGGATTATAATAAAGGGAGACCTCCTTTGCAATATATATTTTTCTACAAAGAGCACTACAAACTTTGATAATGGTCTCAATCACCTGAGGCAAACATCAAGTCCTACTCCAGAAGTTCTGGAATCAAAACTATCAGTAGCAATTGGCTAGAGTAACAAACATGCATTGCTCAAAGTGAGGATTTCAGTAACTGTTTTGATAAGGTCTCACGTGAGATTATCAAAAGGAATGTGGGCTAAACAATGCCAATGTTGGGTGGCTTGGGAATGGGTTGACAGGCCAACCCCAAAGGATGCCTCTGTCCAATGGTTTCTCCTCTTCCTCCTGGAGAGAAGTGACCAATGGAGTGTCATAGGAGGACTCTATCATAAGGAATATGGGTTAGACAGTGACAATGTTAGGTGGATTGGGAACAAGTTGACAGGCCAATTCCAAAGGGTACTTCTGTCCAATGGTTTCTCCTCTTCCTCCTGGAGAGAAGTGACCAATGGAGTGTCATAGGAGGACTCTATCATAAGGAATATGGGTTAGACAATGACAATGTTGGGTGGATTGGGAATAAGTTGGCAGGTCAACTCCAAAGGGTACTTCTGTCGAATGGTTTCTCCCCTTCTTCCTGGAGAGAAGTGACCAATGCAGTGCCATAGGAGGACTCTATCATAAAGAATATTGGGTAGACAATGCTAATGTTGGGTGGATTGGTAACGGGTTGACAGGCCAACCCCAAAGGGTGCTTCAGTCCAATGATTTCTCCTCTTCCTCCTGGAAAGAAGTGACCAATGGAGTGTCATACCGGTAGGAAGACTCTTATTATAAGAAATATGGGCTAGACAATGCTATTGTTGGGTGGATTGGGAATGGGTTGACTCTATCATAAGGAATATGGGCAAGACAATGACAATGTTGAGTAGATTGGGAATAGGTTGGCAGCCCAACCCCAAAGGATGATTCTGTCCAATGGTTTCTCCTCTTCCTCCTGGAAAGAAATGACCAATGGAGTGTCATACCGGTAGGAAGACTCTTATTATAAGGAATATGGGCTAGACAATGCCAATGTTGGGTGAATTGGGAACGGGTTGACAGCCCAACCCCAAAGGATGCTTCTGTCCAATGATTTCTCCTCTTCCTTCTGGAAAGAAATACCAATGTAGTGCCATACCGGTAGGAAGACTCTTATCATAAGGAATATGGGTTAGACAATGCTAATGTTGGGTGGATTGGGAATGGGTTGACTCTATCATAAGGAATATGGGCTAGACAATGCCAATGTTGGGTGGATTGGGAACAAGTTGACAGGCCAACTCCAAAAGGTGCTTCTGTTCAATGGTTTCTCTTCCTCCTCCTGGAGAGAAGTGACCAATGGAGTGCCAAAGGAGGACGCTTATCTTAAGGAATATGGGCTAGACAATGCTAATATTGGATGGATTGGGAAGGGGTTGACAGACCAACCCCAAAGGGTGCTTCTGGCCAATGGTTTCTCCCCTTCCTCCTAGAGAGAGATGACCAGTGGAGTGCCATAAGAGGACTCTATCATAAGAAATATGGGCTAGACAATGCTAATGTTGGTTGGATTGAGAACGGGTTGACAGGCCAACTCCAAAGGGTGTTTCTGTCCAATGGTTTCTCCTCTTCCTCCTCGAGAGATGTGACCAATGGAGTGCCATAGGATGCTTATCATAAGGAATATGGACTAGACAATGCTAATATTGGATGGATTGGGAAGGGGTTGACAGACCAACCCCAAAGGGTGCTTTTGTCCAATGGTTTATCCCCTTCCTACTAGAGAGAGTTGACCAGTGGAGTGCCATAAGAGGACTCTATCATAAGGAATATGGGCTAGACAATGCTAATGCTTGGTGGCTTGGGAACAAGTTGACAGACCAACCTCAAAGGGTGCTTCTGTCCAATGGTTTCTCCTCTTCCTCCTTGAGAGAAGTGACCAATGGAGGGCCATAGGAGGACTCTATCCAGGGCCAAAAGCTATTTGACATCTTTATCAATGACTTGGATAACAGAATAGAAAGCATGCTGATCCATTTTGCAGGTGACACCAAACTAGGAGGGATAGCGCATATGCCAGAGAACAGGCTCAGGATCCAAAATGACATTAACAGGTTGGAGACCTGGGCACAGAGTAACAGAATGAATTTCAACAGGAGAAATGTATGGCACTACACTTTGGTGATAAATACGAGATGCACAGATATAGGATGGGAGAGACCTGGCATGGAAACCATCCATGGGAAAGAGATCTAGGAGGCTTAGAAGACCAAAAGGTGAACATGAGCCAAGAGTCTGATGCGGCAGCTTAAAAAAGCCAACGTGATTCTAGGATGCATCAATAGGAACCTAACGTCCAGATCAAGTGAAGTTAACACTAACAGTCCCCGAGTTACAAACATCTGACTTGCAAATGATTCACAATTAAGAACAGAGTGGGACAACAGGAAATGAGAGAGATCTACACTTTGGAAGGTAAATCCACTCCTGGAAGAGTTATTATCATGGGGAAAAGGGGTCTCCACTGAAACTTCATCACCAATCCTTGTTTCCATAACTAGCCAAACTTTGCAAAATCCAATCCTCACAGGGACAGAAAGTGCGGCGACATCATCTGGACAGGGGTACAGACAGTAAAACAAACATCACAAGGGTGTAGCCTTCACTATGCTATCCAAAGCTTGCCTATCTCTATATAAATAAAAATGTAATGTTTGTTTGTGGGATTAACATAACTCAAAAACCACTGGACGAATTAACATCAAATTTGGACTCAATACACCTATCAGATCAACAAGTGACCATCACTCATGAAAACACTGAAAACCACAACAGAAGAGACCTAAAAAATAAATAATAAAATATATATTAGAGTGCATGTGCAAAACCATACACACACACACACACACACACACATACATACACTAGCTGTCCCCTGCCACGGGTTGCTGTGGCCCAGTCTGTGTATATATATGTATGTGTATGTATTTGTGTATATGTGTATATATGTGTGTTTGTTTTTTAACATTTTACCCTGCACATGTGGCCCGTGTGATTGTGACATGTGATTGTGTTTATTGTGACATGTGATTGTGTTTATTGTAATGTTATATTGTTAATGCATTCATATGTTTTTATGTAATTATGATGTTGTTGCTTGTTGCTTTTGTTTTGGTTTTATTTTGCTGTAATATGTTGTCTGGGCTTAGCCTCATGTAAGCTGCCCCGAGTCCCCATTGGGGAGATGGTGGTGGGGTATAAATAAAGTTTATTATTATTATTATTATACATATGGTTTTGCGCATGTGTTGTAATGTATTTTTTTGTTTGTTGGTTTTTTAAGTCTCTTCTGCTGTGTTTTTCAGTGTTTTTATGAGTGATGGTCACTCATTGGCCTGAGAGGTGTCTTGTGTCCAAATTTGGTGTCAATTCATCCAGTGCATTTTGAGTTATGTTAATCCCACAAATGAACATTACATTTTTATTTATATAGATAAGCAAACACACATATATACACACACAAAACACACATACACAGACTGGGCCACAGCAATGCGTGGCAGGGGACAGCTAGTGTATATACAAACGCACACACACAGAGGGCTAAAGTTGCACCTGTTCCAACTTACAAACAAATTCAACTTAAGAACAAATTTACATAACCTATCTTGTTTGTAACGTGGGAACCGCCTGTAGCCACATTTTATTCTGCTTTGGTCAGACATCACCTGGAATAATCCTGTGTCCAGTTCTGGACACCACAATACAAGAAGGATAAGGACAAACTGGAAGGAGTCCAGAGAAGGACAACCTAAATGGTAAAAAGTCTGGAAGCTAAGCACTCTAAGGTTTGGCTTACTAGCCATGTCTAAATATTCGAAAGGATATCATATTGCGGAGGGACAAGTTTGTCTTCTACTCTTCCACAGACTAGAAATCTAGACCATGGATTCAAATCTCCAGAAAAGAATTTCCACATAAAGCTTATGATGAACTTCTTGAGATGTTCAACGGTGGAATCTTTGCTGTATTGGAGTTCAGTCGAATTCTTTAAGCAGAGGCTGAATGGCCATCTGATAAGAGGGATCGGATTATGTTCCTGCATGGCAGAAGGAGGGCGGGGTTCCCTTCCAACTCTATGATAAAAGTGAGATCACATCCTTGGCTCAAATTTTCTGTGGTCGTTCTTATGTGCCATCAAGTTGCCTTAGACACTGGCCAACTTATGAATGGGAGACTTCTAAGGACGCCGGATATGAACAGCCTTGCAGCTTTGGTTGTGATAATCCCTCTGCAATGCAATCTTCCTCTTTTCTTATCTAGCTTTCTTTCTTTTTTTACAGAATGATTGCACAGTTTTCCTTTCTGTCACATTTCTCCACCCATATGGAGAAGCCAGAAATAGTATGGCATGGGTGCATCTCACTTTGATATTTAATGATTTTTTTTTTACATTTGATCTTGTTGACATCTTTATGCACTGCATCCATTGTTCTGTCACGCGCTGGGCCTGTAAAGAATTGCCTTTAAAATAGGACATGCAACTTGAGCCCAATGGGAAGCCAGGGCCCCCCAAAGAGAAGTTCTCAAGGATTTTCCACCACAAATGGTCTTTAGATGGCTTGTGAAGTATAACAAAGTCTTTTATCAATGAACAATCAAACAGAAACTTCTCTTGTCTTCAATAAAGTTAAACAAATGCTTCCAGGCTTTATGCAAATAGTGGCTTCGTAATCTTGTCCACGAGGGACAGGCAACTGTCTTCAATAACTGTTTCTTTACTTTAAAGGAAAATCCCTTTTTAACTTCTCCCAGGCTGACTGTAATCTAAGCCTTATTGATGTGGGCTCCACTACCGGGTCAAACTGTGTCTCAAGCACCGAGTGGACCTACCAGTAAGGCCAGTAGATTCTCCAGCTGGAGTTCTTTGGTCTTCCAAACTGTTTACCCTCCGAAATTCCTCAAAGCTTTAGGGCTGTTTCCCTGGAAATCTTTGGATGCTCTTAAGACTGTTCTCCCTCGGAAAGTCTTAAGGGTTGAAGCTTCTGTACAGGAGAAGCTTGTACACGTCCTCTAAATTAGTTTTCCTTACCGGCTCCCTTCCCTTCCCAATTGCCCTGAACAAGGGGCGGAACCAAAGCTTAACGATGATGGACAGGTGACTTGCCCTATGACTGCAACCAAAGGAAGCCACCTATCTGCAGAATCCCAGGAACCTTGGACTGCAAGCAAACATTTAATACGAAGCAAATGAAGTTGGAACTCCTGGTACAGCCGTACCACCACATCCATACTGATGTATCTTGACAATGGTGGGTCTTCTTGAATTTGCACAAAGTATAAGGAACTAGATAGATAGCAGATACATGTGTGTATGGATAAGGATTTAAAGGTGAAAGTTAAAAATAATTAATAAAGCCAGCCCTCCAAATCCTGAGCCACATCCAGAAGCATAGGACTCTGATAAAAGTGAAAAAATGTCAATAAATATTTTGCAAAAACCAACTCCCAGCCACAAAAATCTGTTAACTATTAGAAAGTAAGTCTCTCTCCTGATAAGAGCAGGCAGTAGCCCTATTTTGGGTCTGGTAGGTTAATCATTAATGTTTGGTTGGTAAGTAGCAGAGAAATCCCCAGGCATAGTTCCAATGGCAATGCACAATACATACAGACCCTGAGTTACAAACATCTGACTTACAAACAATTCTGAAATAACAAGAAGTGAAAGAAATCTACCCTTCGGAAAGGAAATCCACTCCTGAAAGAGTTATTATCAAGAGGAAAAGGGGTGTCTGCGCCCTATACCACTGGAGAAATTGCACTTGTGCTGGTACGGCTGTACCAGGAGCTCCACATTTATTTGCTTTGTATTAAATGTTTGCTTGCAGCCCTGGGTTTCAGGGACTCTGTAGATAGGTGGCTTCCTTTGGTTGCAGTCATAGGGCAAGTCACCTGTCCATCATCATTAAGTTTTGATCCCGCCCCTTGCTAGGGGCAATTGGGAGGGGAAGGGAGCCATTTTTAGTTAGTCGAAGCAAGGAAAGCTAATGTACAGGACATGTTCAAACTTCCCCTGTACAAATGCTTCAACCCTTAAAACCTTCCGGGGGAGAACAGTCTTAAGAGTCTCCAAAGATTTCCAGGAAAACAGCCCTAAAGACCAAAAGGGCCCTCGGTGGCGCAGTGGGTTAAACCCTTATGCTAGTAGGACTGAAGACCGACAGGTCGCAGGTTCGAATCCGGGAAGAGGTGGATGAGCTCCCTCTATCAGTTCCAGCTCCTCATGCGGGGACATGAGAGAAGCCTCCCACAAGGATGATAAAACATCAAATCATCTGGGCGTCCCCTGGGCAACGTCCTTGCAGACAGCCAGTTCTCTCACAACAAAAGTGACTTAAGGTCCAGACACGACAAAAACAAACAAACAAAAAAACCAAAGAACTCCAGCTGGAGAATATCTAACCCTTTACTGGTAGGTCCACTCGGCGTTCGAGAAGCAGTTCGACCCGGTAGCGGAGCCCACATCAGTAAGGGTTAGATTACAGTCAGCCTGGGAGAAGTTAAAAAGGGGACTTTCCTTTAAAGTAAAGAAGAAGTTATTGAAGACAGTTGCCTGTCCTTCGTGGGCAAGTTTAGGAAGTTACCAGTTGCATAAAAGCCTAGAATCATTTGCTTATCTTTACTGAAGACAAGAGAAGTTTCTGTTTGATTGTTCATTAATAAAAGACTTTGTTATACTTCACAAGCCATCTAAAGGTCATTTGTGGTGGAAAACCTCTGAGAACTTCTCCTTGGACCCCTTGGCTTCCTGCTGGGTAAAGGTTGCACGTCCTGTTCTCAAGACAATTATTTACAGGCCGGTATTGCACCACCTGACATCTGCCGGGAAGTAGCAGCCAATAGTGAAAGGACCAAGGCAGTGACATCTCCAGCTCATCCCTTGTTTGGGTATCCAGCACGACAACGACAGCCAGCACGACAACGACTTAAATCAAGAAGTAGTTTTCTAAGATCTACAGAGACACTCGCTGGAACACACCAGCAAGCGAGAGTCCAAAAGTGGCAGGCTCAAACCCAGAACCTCAATCAATGGCTGATACCAAATGAGAGACTCCCCCCTGGGCACACAGAAAACTGGGCGACTTTGAAGGCGCTGAACAGACTGCACTCTGGCACCACGAGATGCAGAGCTAACCTTAAGAAATGGGGCCACAAAGTGGAATCCACGACATGCGAGTGTGGAGAAGAGCAAACCACTGACCATCTGTTGCGATGCAACCTGAGCCCTGCCACATGCACAACGGAGGACCTCCTTGCGGCAACACCAGAAGCACTCCAAGTGGCCAGCTACTGGTCAAAGGACATTTAATCAACTACCAAGCTTGCAAACTTTGTGTTTTGTCTGTCTGTCTGCCTGTTTGTTTTGTTAAAAATGTAATACAACTGTCTGGTTGCTCCTGACACGATAAATAAAATGGGGAAAAGGGGTCTCCACTGAAGCTTCATCTCCAATTTTGTGCTGGAGCTAGGTGTGAATGTTTCAACTGACCACCTTGATTAGCATTGGCTACCAGTATTACTGGCTACCAGTATTAAAAAACTCTAAAATTAAAACAGCAAAACAGCAGAGGGAAAACAATCAGGGACATCTAATCGCCTCTCAAAAGACTGCTCCAGGCACTGCCAGGCTATCAAATGCTAATCAAGGTGGTCAGTTGAAACATTCACACCTAGCTCCAGCAGACAAAGAGTCCTTTCCACAGATATATAAACCCCTTTTCCTAGTTCCAAAAGACCTCACTACCTCTGAGGATGCTTGCCATAGATGCAGGCGAAATGTCAGGAGAGAATGCCTCTAGAACATGGCCATATAGCCCGAAAAAACCTACAACAACCCAGTGATTCTGGCCATTAAAGCCTTCAACAATACATCCAGCTATTATATTTGTTTCTCGAATGCACCAGCTAATAAACACGGCATCAACAACTCTGATGCTAGCAGAGCGCAAAGCCAAACATAGGAAAGAGGTTTACATTTTCCTCCCCAGCCCCCTTTCATCCCAGCAATAAGCCAATTGCAGGCTTTTCTGTTTGGGCAAACAACAGCTCCATTATTAAGGGCCACAACATCTATTTTGCAGGCATAATCACTACACAAAAGACAAATGAAAGGCCGCTCCTGCTCAGAGCAAGTGGACACAAGGAGGACAGTGACATTATTCTGTTGTCCAAAAGTCTATTCATTTGTCAACCATCACAGTCAGAAGAGTACACACACCATGCACACAATCAGTATTGGAAAGCTTTTGAGTGTGTCTGGTACCAACAGCTTGGTAACATTATCCACACTGTAGAATTAACACAGTTTGACACCACTTGAACTGCCATGGCTGAATGCCATGCAAATCTGGGAATTGTAGTTTTAGTGCATTGAGACTCATCAAATGACAACTCACAGGATCTCATAGCATTGAGCCATGGCCATGAAAGTGGAATCAAGCTGCATTCATTCTACAGCGTAGATGCACTCCTAGCCATGGATTTTTTGAGGGGTAAAATTAGCATATTGTTGATATTCATTAATTACTTGATGCACACGTTTCTAAAGGGCCCATACCTCAAAATAGGGGCTTTACTTATATTTTTGCCTCTTGTGCAGTTTATACAAAAGGAAAATGTTCTCATCCTTCAGATAAAGGCCATTGTTGCACCCCAGTCAAAATTCACCTTGCACCCGACACCAGCCAGGAATCCCAAAAGTGGTAATAAAACAGTTTATTAAGAAAAGTATCTATAAAAAAGGAAAAGTCACCATAAGAAATAAGAAAGGCAAAATCCAACAAGTAATGGGGAAAATAGTCAACAAGCAATAAGTCAATCCAAACTGGTAGTAGGGTAAAATACTCCAAAGAGTTCACATCTGTTCCATAAACAAGGTACGGGTAAAACGAGAATCAAAACATGACCACAATCCAGGAAAACAGGAGTCACAACATGAACATGAATCCAAAATCAAGACTACAGAAACTTCTTAAAACAAGAATTCAAACTCCCAAGATCTTAGACTCAAAACATGAATTGGAAACAAGGTTTGAGATCCCCACTGCTTTGCAGTGTTGCCTGATCTGAATTCTTTTTTTATTAGTTTTTATTGATTTTCACCACAGGTTTACACTAAAAACCACAATGAACTATAACAAACGACAATAAACAATAATAAACATATATGCCCTTCACCACTTCACCAAACCACCACCGACATACACCCTGCTGTGACCTCCATTCTTCTTACTGATCTGAATTCTAAAGGGAATATTTCTCTTATTTAACAACCACAAGCCATGAAGTCATTTCTGCGACTCTGGCTCCCTTGCTTGTGAGATTTCACACACTGTTGTTGTTTGTCACAGAGTCTTTGCAACTCCCTTAGCTTGCTTGATTCCTCCCTAAAATTAAGCCTAACACAGGGGTCCTCAAACTTTTTAAACAGGGGGCCAGTTCACTGTCCCTCAGACCATTGGAGGGCCGGACTGAATCCAACCAAAAATGCACCTGGGCCAAGGGAGGTGGCAGGGGAAGGAGCCCCAAAGCCACTTTGCCTGCTGCCTCCCTCACCATCTCCTGCCTTTGGGATGAGGCGAGGCCCCATCCTGAGGTCAAGAGAAGGTCAGGCTGGGCCAGGGAAGCGGCAGGCGACACGGCCCCAAAGCCACGTTGCCTGCCGCCTCCCTTGCCATCTCCTGCCTTCGGAATGAGGTGAGGCCCCATCCCGAAGGAAGGAGGCCAGGCTGGGCCAAGGGAGGCAGCAGGGGAAGTGGCCCCAAAGCCATTTCGCCTGCCGCCTCCCTTGCCATCTCCTGCCTTCGGGATGAGGCGAGGTCCCGTTCCAAAGGAAGGAGAACGCCAGGCTGGGCCAAGGGAGGCGGCAGGGGAAGCGGCCCCAAAGCCGCTTTGCCTGCTGCCTCCCTCGCCATCTCCTGCCTTCGGGATGAGGTGAGGCCCCATCCCGAAGGAAGGAGAAGGCCAGGCTGGGCAAGGGAGGCGGCAGGGGAAGCGGCCCCAAAGCTGCTTTGCCTGCTGCCTCCCTCGCCATCTCCTGCCTTTGGGATGAGGAACCCCGCCCCGAAGGCAGGAGAAGGCCAGGCTGGGCCAAGGGAAGGCAGGGGAAGTGGCCCCAAAGTCACTTCGCCTGCCGCCTCCCTCGGCATCTCCTGCCTTCAGGATGAGGTGAGCCCCATCCCGAAGGAAGGAGAAGGCCAGGCTGGGCCAAGGGAGGCAGCAGGGGAAGTGGCCCCAAAGCCATTTCGCCTGCCGCCTCCCTTGCCATCTCCTGCCTTCGGGATGAGGCGAGGTCCCGTTCCAAAGGAAGGAGAACGCCAGGCTGGGCCAAGGGAAGCAGCAGGCGACAGCCCCAAAGCCGCTTTGCCTGCCCCCTCCCTCACCATCTCTTGCCTTCGGGATGAGGCAAGGACCCATCCTGAAGGCAGGAGAAGGCCAGCTGGGTCAAGGGAGGCGGCAGGGGAAGCGGCCCCAAAGCCACTTCGGCTGTTGCCTCCCTTGCCATCTCCTGCCTTCGGGACAAGGCGAGGCCTCATCCCGAAGGCAGGAGAAGGCCAGTCTGGGCCAGGGAAGTGGCAGGTGACGCGGCTCCAAAGGGGGACACACCCTTCTCCACACCCCACGGGCCGGATAAATGCTCTCGGGGAGCCGGGGCCAGCCCGCAGGCCATAGTTTGAGGACCCCTAGCCTAACATGTCTGCTGAGCACAGGTGTGTTTTTGGGAGAATATTCTCACCTATCCGATTCCTTGTCAGGAGTTGCTAGGACACTACTAGGCGAAAGGTGAACACTGGTGGAGTTTGGGGAAAATAGACCTTGACATTTGGGAATTGTAGTTGCTGAGATTTATAGTTCACCTATAATCAAGGAGCATTCTGAACTCCACCAATGATGGAATTGAACCAAATTTGGCACATAGAACCCCAATGACCCACAGAAAATACTGAAAGGGTCTGGTGGTAATTTATCTTGAGTTTGTAGTTGCTTGGATGTATAGTTCTCCTACAATCAAATAGCATTCTGAGTCCCACCAACGAGACATTTGGGCCAAACTTCTCACTCAGAACTCCCATGACCAATAGAAAATACTGTGTTTTCTGATGGTCTTTGGTGACCCCTCTGACACCTCCTCATAACCCTCCCAGGGGTCCCGACCCCCAGGTTGTGAAACACTGCCTTAGAGACATCTGGCAACCCTAATGGAAGGGAAATAGCTAGAATATACATACATAAAAACATACAAACTACAAGAAGCATTCTACTGTGCCATTGTATGCAATAAGATTTCTGTATCCACAGGGGCCATCGGACCAAACCCCAGTAGATACCAAGGACACACTGTATTTAGTTGTTTCTCTTTGCATTTTTTATGGCTGAGGATGGCAGGAGACGTGCTTGGGATTTTCTGACTCACCGAGAATATATTTCGTCTGCTGCATCTTCCTAGACTCATTTTATTTGGTAACGTCGGATGCTATCGTGAGCTTTCCAGTCATTTGCTTCCAACTTATGGTGACCCTAAAGGTAAACCCATCACAAGGTTTCATTCAGATGGGGGTTTCCTCTGAGGCTGATGGAGTGGGACTTGCCTAAGGTAATCCAGTGGGTTTCCATGGCTGGTCAGAGATTCATAGTCCAACACTCAAACCTCTAGCTATGATGGTTCGGAGAGGGAGAAGTTGCCATTTGCTGCTCCATTTGGATGCATCTACACAGTAGAATTAATGCAGATTGATACTGCTTTAATGCCAATGGATTGTGTGGCTTGTTGTAGGTTTTTTCGAACTATATGACCATGTTCCAGAGGCATTCTCTCCTGACGTTTTGCCTGCATCTATGGCAAGCATCCTCAGAGGTAGTGAGGTCTGTTGGAACTAGGAAAAAGGGTTTATATATCTGTGGAATGACCAGGGTGGGACAAAGGACTCTTGTCTGCTGGAGCTAGGTGTGAATGTTTCAACTGACCACCTTGATTAGTATATAATGGCCTGACAGTGCCTGGAGCAAACTTTGTCCCACCAAACAACAACAGAGAGGAAACAAACAAGGACATCTAATCACCTCTCAACAAAAGTTTGCTCTAGGCACTTTCAGGCCATTATATGCTAATCAAGGTGGTCAGTTGAAACATTCACACCTAGCTCCAGCAGACAAGAGTCCTACCCTGGTCTTTCCACAGATACATAAAACCATTTACCTTGTTCCAACAGACCTCACTACCTCTGAGGATGCTTGCCATAGATGCAGGCAAAATGTCAGGAGAGAATGCCTCTGGAACATGGCCATATATCCCGAAAAAACCTACAACAACCCAGTGATTCCGGCCATGAGAGCCTTCGCCAATGGCTTGTGTTATGGAATCCTGGGAGTTGACGTTCTAGCAAGTATTTAGCCTTCTCTGACAAAGAGAGATGGTACCTCACCAAAATACAAATCAATGGCTCCAAAGCATTGAGCTACGTCACTTAAAGTGGTGTCAAACTGTGCTAATTCTACAGTGTAGCGGTACCCCAAGCTTTGACAACACAATTCCTAACAAGCCTGCATTGCAATGGAAGGTTTCATCTTTGGTTCTGTATTGCAGGTGGCCAGTGGAAGTAGCAGAAATATAAAGGCAATGAAAAGGACAACTTCCAAGTCTCAGATTTGAATGTTTTGCCGTGGAAAGCAGCAAATATGCAAAGCATACTTTCAGAAACCCCCTCGCACTGCAAACGGTATTTCCGATTTGTTATTAACTCGGCATAAAGAATTTCAAGGGCAATGATAGACAAATGGAAGAAGGGAGCAGGGAACTAGTTATTCATTGTTTGCAGCTAAGGCAATAGAGGCTCCAAAACCAGCCTAGAACCATGAATGGAGGGCAGTGGACGTTAATTAGAGATAGCTGTCCATACTTTCATTGCTTTTATCACTCCTGTTTCCCAACCTCAAGCCAAAGAAGGATAGACTAGATCAGAGTTGGAAGGGACCCCAAAAGTCATTAAGTCCAACCCCTTCCTACCATGCAGGAATACACTGTGTATTAACACGATTGTGAGGTCAGGAGTCTTCTGCTCCAGAACTCTGTTTGTCTCAATTCAGAAATCTAAGAGGAGTTTGACATGCTCATTTTCTGTAACTTTTTCCAGCTTGTGATCCCACCGGTTAGTTGTCACAGGCAAATGGTATTTGTGGCACAAGTTCCAATGAATCATCTAAACAACTGTGTTGTGCCTCTGCTTGTAGTCTGTCTGTGAGATCTTGCAGCAGCTGAGGATGTGATCTATTGTTTCATCTGCTTCCTTGCAGAGTATACATTTGGGATGATGATGACGATGATGATGATTATGGCTAGGTGTATAAGTTATATATAAGGCAGATTTAGACCTGGGTCCCATCTCTGAGAAAACTCGTTATGTATACATTTTTTGCATGAGCTTATCTCGCTAATTTCCAGGTCCCAAACTCTAGAGCTGATAGATTGTGATGAATAACAACAACAACCTGGTTCTTCTAAATCCTTGCCACCTTCTCAGTGGCTCTTTTCTTCCTCTGTCAATTGTTTTTGCTTTGTTTTGAACACAAACAGGCCACACAGCTCCAAAAAGAATTGTTTACCGCCTTATTTCAACTTTTCTACCAGGAATAGCTTTCTTGCAGTTTGTTGTTTTGGGTCTAGGCAGAGCCGAGCAATTATTCTGCTTCAGTAGTCTTTTAAGTTCCAGAACTGTCCAACTATCATCATAATCTTCAAACGGCTCGAAACATAACACCCAACAGAAGCGCCCAATGAAGCGGACTTTATTTATAAATCTGATAAAGTAGGCTGCGGTCCAGCTAGACCTCGTGCCAAAGAAAACTTGTTCGTCTTGGAGATGTCACGAGACTCTTTGTTCCAAAACAATAACAACGGAGTAAGAAAAATACGGATCTGAGATCTTATTTTGCATTCTTTGGGTGTCCAGTAGACCTTTGGTTTGGTCTAGGGAGCCTTGTAAATACCAAAATCTGTAGATATCCAAGTCCCATGATACACAATGGCGTAATAACAGTGTCCCTTATATAAAATGACAAAACTAAGGTTTGCTTTTGGGAATCTTTGTTGTGGATGGTGGAATCCTTGGATACAAATCCATGGACACAGACAGTCGGCTATAATGACAAAGTTAAACCAATGGTTTAAGTGAACTTGTTGTTGTTGTTGTTCATTCGTTCAGTCGTCTGCGACTCTTCGTGACCTCATGGACCAGCCCACGCCAGAGCTCCCTGTCGGCCGTCACCACCCCCAGCTCCTTCAAGGTCAGTCCAGTCACTTCAAGGATGCCATCCATCCATCTTGCCCTTGGTCGGCCCCTCTTCCTTTTACCTTCCACTTTCCCCAGCATAATTGTCTTCTCTAGGCTTTGCTGTCTCCTCATGATGTGGCCAAATGACTTCAACTTTGTCTCTAGTATCCTTCCCTCCAATGAGCAGTCGGGCTTTATTTCCTGGAGGATGGACTGGTTGGATGTTTGAAGCCATTGTTCCGCGTCCTAGTCTCCAAGGAATCAGAAAACAAGCTTGCTCCCTCCTCCCTTGTGAGAGGAAGCCACAGGGAGGAGGGAGCAAGCTTGTTTTCTGCTTTCTTGGAGACTAGGACACGGAACAATGGCTTCAAACTACAAGAGAGGAGATTCCATCTGAACATGAGGAAGAACTTCCTGACTGTGAGAGCCGTTCAGCAGTGGAACTCTCTGCCCCGGAGTGTGGTGGAGGCTCCTTCTTTGGAAGCTTTTAAACAGAGGCTGGATGGCCATCTGTCAGGGGTGATTTGAATGCAATCTTCCTGCTTCTTGGCAGGGGGTTGGACTGGATGGCCCATGAGGTCTCTTCCAACTCTTTGATTCTATGATTCTATGATTCTAAGTGAACTAAAGGGCATTAAATAAGATGGAGTAATTAGGAGACAACATGGAAAACATTTTCCTAGAGATCAATCCATGGATGTTTGGCTCAGAGGATAAATCCACACCCAATAGCCACCTCCCTGCAATTGGGAAGCCTGGCAAAAAACCCAATGCAAGGAAGTACTGGATAACTCCTTATGCAGCATCTCTCTCTCTAAAAGTCAAAGTATCGAATATATGTTGGTTGGGTTGTTGTAGTTTTTTTCGGGCTATACAGCCATGTTCTAGAGGCATTCTCTCCTGATGTTTCGTCTGCATCTATGGCAAGCATCCTCAGAGGTAATGAGGTCTGTTGGAACTAGGCAAAAGGGTTTATATATCTGTGGAATGACCAGGGTGGGACAAAGGACTCTTGTCTGCTGGAGCTAGGTGTGAATGTTTCAACTGACCACCTTGATTAGCATATAATGGCCTGACAGTGCCTGGAGCAAACTTTTGTTGAGAGGTGATTAGATGTCCTTGTTTGTTTCCTCTCTGTTGTTGTGCTGTTGCAATTTTAGAGTTTTAAAATACTGGTAGCCAGATTTTGTTCATTTTCAATCAAACATAATGAGATGTTTTATTGATTTATATTGACTGTTTATTATGCTACTGTTTTTAATTGTTTTTAACTGTTTTATGATGTTTTTGAGCATTGATTTTGCTATTGATAACTGCTCTGTGCCGCCCAAGGGCTGAGAAGAGTGGTATACAAATATAGTAAATAAATAAATAAAAGTGAGGCCACAGAATCTATTGCAAAAGGCTAATCCAGTTAAACCCTGAAAAGGAAAAGGGATGCATAGGTTCCTTCCCGTTAGTCTACTCCACATAGCTATGGTGGCCACGGGCCAGCCTCTTTCCTGGCATGGACTCTGTGCCTTTAAATCGTGCACAACAAGGAACAATGCAGCCCTGGCAATCAATGGGTTCGCCCACTTAATTGCCACCTATTTGTACAAAACTGAAAGGCAGAGGCACATGCCCGAAAACAAACCCAACAGCCTTTCTTTCCAAGTGGAAAGAATCACCTGTTCGATTGTGCACCGAAATTATGGACCATGATTGAACTTACAACCAAGGTGAAATCTGACCTCAACATTTGTTGAGAGAATAAGCTGCACCAGCATTGCAAAGTGGTCTGAATGCTGGACTGTGAATCTGGAGACCTGGGTTCGAATTCCCCCGCAGCCATGAAAAACCACTGGGTAATTGTAGGAGAGTCACATACTCTCAGCCTCAGAGAACCTAGTGATTGAATTACCTTTGGGGCACCTTAAGTTGGAAATGACTTGAAGGCACATAATAATAATAATAATAATAATAATAATAATAATAATAATCCTGATCTCACAATTGTGTTAAAAACAAAGCATAGAGGATTTCATCCCTATCTCCTAATATAATAATAATAATAATAATAATAATAATAATAATAATAATAATAAGCAGGTGAAACAATATATCACATCCTCAGCTGCTGCAAGAAGATCGCGGACAGACTACAAGCAGAGGCACAACACCGTTGCTCAGATGATTCGTTGGAACTTGTGCCACAAATACCATCTGCCTGCCACAAAGAACTGATGGGATCACAAGCTGGAAAAAGTTACAGAGAATGAACACACCAAACTCCTCTGGGACTTCCGGATTCAGACAGACAGAGTTTTGGAGCATAATACTCCTGACCTCACAATCGTGTTAAAAAACAAAGGATGAATTGTCGATGTTGCAATACCTGGTGACAGCAGGATTGAAGAGAAACAACTAGAAAAGCTGACACGATATGAGGATTTAAAGATCGAACTGCAAAGACTCTG
This sequence comes from Anolis sagrei ordinatus, assembly GCF_025583915.1. Lineage (NCBI taxonomy): Eukaryota > Metazoa > Chordata > Lepidosauria > Squamata > Anolidae > Anolis > Anolis sagrei. The sequence goes on from NW_026847549.1 coordinate 199,687,354, forward strand.
GCACAAGCCAGTCAAGGTGGTCCCAGTGGTGATCGGCACACTGGGTGCAGTGCCTAAAGACCTTGGCCTGCACTTAAACACAATCGGTGCTGACAAAATTACCATCTGCCAGCTGCAAAAGGCCACCCTACTGGGATCTGCACGCATTATTTGCCAATACATCACACAGTCCTAGACACTTGGGAAGTGTCCGATGTGTGATCAAATTCAACAGCCAGCAGAGTGTCTGATGTGGAATTTGTTTCTAATAGTAATAATAATAATAATAATAATAATAATGGAAGCCACAGGGAGGAGGGAGCAAGCTTGTTTTCTGCTTCCCTGGAGACTAGGACATGGAACAATGGCTTCAAACTACAAGAGGAGATTCCATCTGAACATGAGGAAGAACTTCCTGACTGTGAGAGCCGTTCAGCAGTGGAACTCTCTGCCCCGGAGTGTGGTGGAGGCTCCTTCTTTGGAAGCTTTTAAACAGAGGCTGTATGGCCATCTGTCAGGGGTGATTTAAATGCAATATTCCTGCTTCTTGGCAGAATGGGGTTGGACTGGATGGCCCATGAGGTCGCTTCCAACTCTTCGATTCTATAATAATCTCTGAGCATATGCAGAGTGCAAACTACTGAATAAATAAACAGAGACAGTAAGATAGAATAAAGGAGTTGTCTTAACAAGGGGCAATAATATTTTAATCGCATGCCTTTAAGGTGGGAGGTTGGAAGTCCCTTTTTACCTTTTCAACTTCATTGTTTTTAGGTAGCAAAGGAAATTAATTTTTAACAGGTGCATATGTGATTATTATTATTGGTATTATTAGTATAACTCTAAAATTAGAACAGCACAACAACAGAGAGGAAACAAACAAGGACATCTAATCACCTGTCAACAAAAGATTGCTCCAGGCACTGCCAGGCAATGAAATGCTAATCAAGGTGGTCAGTTGAAACATTCACACCTAGCTCTAGCAGACAAGACTCCTTTGTCCCACCCTGGTCATTCCACCCATTTTCCTAGTTCCAACAGACCCCACTACCTCTGAGGATGCTTGCCATAGATGCAGGCGAAACGTCAGGAGAGAATGCCTCTAGACCATGGCCATATAGCCCGAAAAAACCTACAACAACCCATTATTAGTATTATCATTATTATTATTATAATAAAAGTATTGTTGTTACTATTATTATGGTTTATTTATACCCTGCTTTATCTCTTCCAAAGGAGACTCAAAGTGGCTTACATTAAAAGTATGACCACATAACTGAAAATATACAAATATGCAAACATTTAAACAGAATTAAACGTACCAGTATTAAAAAAGCACAGTAAAATCCATTATAATATATATAAAATTCATTTATATATATATGTGTGTGTGTGTGATTTTTATTTATTTTCAGTATATTGTTCCAAATCTAGGAATGAAAAAGAAGATAGGAAACTTGATTATTGTTATTATTACATTTGTTTACCACTTCTTTTTTTAACAGAGTCTCAAAACAACAAACAATGCTATAAAAAAGATGTAAGTCGTGTATTGGAAAATTTGTGTGTATGTAATCTTTATTTATTTTCAGTATATTGTTCCATTTACAAAAATCTAGGAATGAAAAAGAAGATAGGAAACTTGATTATTGTTATTATTACATTTGGGTTGTTGTAGGTTTTTTCGGGCTATATGGTCATGGTCTAGAGGCATTCTCTCCTGACATTTCGCCTGCATCTATGGCAAGCATCCTCAGAGGTAGTGAGGTCTGTTGGAACTAGGAAAATGGGTTTATATATCTGTGGAATGACCAGGGTTGGACAAAGGACGCTTGTCTGCTGGAGCTAGGTGTGAATGTTTCAACTGACCTTACTTACTTCCTTGGAGACTAGGACGCGGAACAATGGCTTCAAACTACAAGAGAGGAGATTCCACCTGAACATGAGGAAGAACTTCCTGACTGTGAGAGCCGTTCAGCAGTGGAACTCTCTACCCCGGAGTGTGGTGGAGGCTCCTTCTTTGGAAGCTTTTAAACAGAGGCTGGATGGCCATCTGTCAGGGGTGATTTGAATGCAATATTCCTGCTTCTTGGAAGAATGGGGTTGAACTGGATGGCCCATGAGGTCTCTTCCAACTCTTTGATTCTATGATTCTAAGTAAGTAACTGACCACCTTGATTACCATTTGATAGCCTGGCAGTGCCTGGAGCAATCTTTTGTTGAGAGGTGATTAGATGTCCCTGATTGTTTTCCCTCTGCTGTTTTGCTGTTTTAATTTTAGAGTTTTTTTAAAATACTGGTAATATTATTACATAAAATGTAATATTATTACATTTGTTTACCGCTTCTTTTTTTTAACAGAGTCTCAAAACAACAAACAATGCTAAAAACAAAGATGTAAGTCATGTATTGGAAAATTTGTGTGTGTAATTTTTATTTATTTTTAGTATATTGTTCCATTTACAAAAATCTAGGAATGAAAAAGATAGGGAACTTGATTATTGTTATTATTACATTTTTAAACAGAGTCTCAAAACAACAAACAGTGCTACAAAAATAATTTTGTAATTTTGTCAATGCACATTGTTTTTAAGTGTGGGCCAAGGTCTTTAGGTACTGCACCCAGTGTGCCGATGACCACTGGGACAGGAATTGTGGGAGTTGAAGTCCAAAACACCTGGCGGGCCCAAATTTTCCCATGCCTGGTATAGAGGTAGTATAGAGACTGGGTTGTTGTAGGTTATTTCAGGCTATATGGCCATGTTCTAGAGGCATTCTCTCCTGACGTTTGGCCTATCTTTTTCAATCTAGTTTCCTATCTTTTCCTATCTTTTTCAATCTAGGAATGAAAAAGAAGATAGGAAACTTTATTATTGTTATTATTACATTTGTTTACTGCTTCTTCTTATTTTAACAATCTCAGAACAGTGTTAAAAACAAAGATGCAAGTCATGTTTTGGAAAATTAAAAATTGTGTGATACTTATAAAAATAGACTCTCAATTAACCAGAAATCAAGCAATTCATACTCTCAAGAAACCGGCAAAAACAACAAACAGTGCTACAAAAAAGAGATGTAATTAAAAGTTGCATACTTGTAAGAATAGACTCTCAATTAACCGGAACTGAAGCAATCAATACTCTCAAGAAACTGGCAAAAACAACAAACAGTGCTACAAAAAAATATATGTAATTACAAGTTGTATACTTATAAAAATAGACTCTCAATTAACCGCAACTCAAGCAATCCGTACTCTCAAGAAACCGGCAAAAACAACAAACAGTGCTACAAAAAAGAGATGTAATTACAAGTTGCATACTTATAAAAATAGACTCTCAATTAACCAGAAATCAAGCAATTCATACTCTCAAGAAACCGGCAAAAACAACAAACAGTGCTACAAAAAAGAGATGTAATTAAAAGTTGCATACTTGTAAGAATAGACTCTCATTTAACCGCAACTCAAGCAATCCGTACTCTCAAGAAACCGGCAAAAACAACAAACAGTGCTACAAAAAAGAGATGTAATTACAAGTTGCATACTTATAAAAATAGACTCTCAATTAACCAGAAATCAAGCAATTCATACTCTCAAGAAACCGGCAAAAACAACAAACAGTGCTACAAAAAAATATATGTAATTACAAGTTGCATACTTATAAAAATAGACTCTCAATTAACCAGAACTCAAGCAATCCGTACTCTCATGAAACCGGCAAAAACAACCAACAGTGCTACAAAAAAAATATGTAATTACAAGTTGCATACTTATAAAAATAGACTCTCATTTAACCGCAACTCAAGCAATCCGTACTCTCAAGAAACCGGCAAAAACAACAAACAGTGCTACAAAAAAGAGATGTAATTACAAGTTGCATACTTATAAAAATAGACTCTCAATTAACCAGAAATCAAGCAATTCATACTCTCAAGAAACCGGCAAAAACAACAAACAGTGCTACAAAAAAATATATGTAATTACAAGTTGCATACTTATAAAAATAGACTCTCAATTAACCAGAACTCAAGCAATCCGTACTCTCATGAAACCGGCAAAAACAACCAACAGTGCTACAAAAAAAATATGTAATTACAAGTTGCATACTTCTAAAAATAGACTCTCAATTAACCAGAACTCAAGAAATCCGTACTCTCAAGAAAGAAACAGGCAAAAAATATGAAATATTGCATTTTTTAAATAATACAGTAAATTTGTGTTGCCTTAAATTTGTACTTATTTGTCTTAATTGGCTTTTAATTACTTTGTTTCATGGCGCAGTGGGTTAAACCCCTGTGCCGGCAAGACCGAAGACCGACAGGTTGAAGGTTCGAATCTGGGGAGAGGCGGATGAGCTCCCTCTGTCAGCTCCAGCTCCCCAAGCGGGGACATGAGAGAAGCCTCCCACAAGGATGATAAAAACATCAAAATCATCCGGGCGTCCCCTGGGCAAAGTCCTTGCAGACGGCCAATTCTCTCACACCAGAAGCGACTTGCAGTTTCTCAAGTCGCTCCTGACACGACAAATAATAATAATAATAATAATAATAATAATAATAATAATAATAATAATACAGAATTTATAGAGTGGTAACGGATGGGCTTAGTACTGTATCGCTGAAGAAATAACAACAACACTATGTAACAAAGTTTGAAACATTTTCTGATCCTGGTTTGGAAGTGTTATTTCCTGTTTGATTACTTAGTACTGTATTACTTTGAAAGTAGTTTTTCGACTCCAGAAACTTGATTTTGGGGCAGTCATAAACTAGGTTGAATTGGGCAAGACTCCAAGAGATAGCAATGGAAAAACTATTGCAAAATGTGCGAAATGTTCCACGAAAATGAAAGTTTTGGCAGTTGAATCAACTTTCCCCATGTTTTTTTTAAATAATAGAGCCAATTAAGGAAATAGCATTGATAAGCCAGGAACAAAATCAGTGTTGAATAGTGCAATATATAGGTTTCGAAAAGCAACCCACCTGGACAACAATTTCTGAGTGCAAAGACCTTTTTCTCCCTGCCATTGGTGCCTATGTTTTCAGTGCATCTGGTGTCTTTGCTGCAGCCTGGGAAAGTGAGCTCCTCTTTCCAAAGGGAGGAGAGTTTCATATTACCAGGGAAGAGAAAACAGAGAGGATAGAGAGAGAGAGATAGCAGGAGGGAGGGAAAGGAGGAAAGCTTTGGAAGATAATAGTAGTACCAACCATTCTGGGGTTACCTCTACTTTAGGGGAGATCTCAGACCCATGTTGTTTCCCCCAGGTGGGCGTTGGCTGCTTCCTCACCTGTTGAGGAGAAAAGCACTGGGGAAAGGCTACCTGGAGTCCAGGCTTGGCTTACCTGGCGCCTCTCCTGATTGGCTGAGACCAGGAAACACAGTGGCTGCCAAGGAGCTCAGTGCCACTGTTAACCCTTCCCTGGAAGGGACAGCAAAGAAAGCTTGAGTTGTTTTTTCGGGCTATATGGCCATGTTCTAGAGGCATTCTCTCCTGACGTTTCGCCTGCATCTATGGCAAGCATCCTCACAGGTAGCCAGGGGTGAGCGCCACAACCTCTGAGGATGCTTGCCATAGATGCAGGTGAAACGTCAGGAGAGAATGCCTCTAGAACAGGGATCCTCAAACTTTTTGAACAGAGAGCCAGGAAACAGTCCTTCAAACTGGGTTGTTGTAGGTTTTTCCGGGCTATATGGCCATGTTCTAGAGGCATTCTCTCCTGACGTTTCGCCTGCATCTATGGCAAGCATCCTCAGAGGTAGTGAGGTCTGTTGGAACTAGGAAAAAGGGTTTATATATCTGTGGAATGACCAGGGTGGGACAAAGGACTCTTGTCTGCTGGAGCTAGGTGTGAATGTGTCAACTGACCACCTCGATTAGCATATAATGGCCTGACAGTGCCTGGAGCAATCTTTTGCTGAGAGGTGATTAGATGTCCTTGTTTGTTTCCTCTCTGTTGTTGTGCTGTTGCAATTTTAGAGTTTTTTTTAATACTGGTAGCCAGATTTTGTTCATTTTCATGGTTTCCTTCTTTCTGTTGAAATTGTCCACATGCTTGTGGATTTCAATGGCTTCTCTGTGTAGTCCTGACATGGTGGTTGTGAGAGTGGTCCAGCATTTCTGTGTTCTCAAATAATATGCTGTGTCCAGGTTGGTTCATCAGGTGCTCTGCTATGGCTGACTTCTCTGGTTGAAGTAGTCTGCAGTGCCTTTCATGTTCCTTGATTCGTGTTTGGGCAATGCTGCTGCGTTTGGGGGTCCCTCTGTAGACTTGTCCACAGCTGCATGGTATACGGTAGACTCCTGCAGAAGTGAGAGGATCCCTCTTGTGAGATCCACCCAGAGGAAAAGTGTTCTTGCCATACATCAAGGGAACCACTGACCGCATAGGGAAGCTGATGAGGAAACACAACATACAAACTATCTACAGACCCACCAAGAAAATCCAACAAATGCTACGTTCAGCAAAGGACAAGAGGGATCCTCTCACCTCTGCAGGAGTCTACCATGTACCATGCAGCTGTGGACAAGTCTACATAGGGACCACCAAATCCTGGGGGAAATGCTGCATTTGGTGGTGCCTATGTAGAGACTTTGATTTTGGGCAGCTGCTCTTCCTTCCTTCCTTCCTTCCTTCCTTCCTTCCTTCCTTCCTTCCTTCCTTCCTTCCTTTTTTCATTCAAACTATTCCTGCTGAAATGACCATTTCTATGCAAAGACAGGGAAGAAAAGACCTCTATCTACTATTGTCCATCTAGTTGCCCTCCAGAAAAAAACAACTTCTGGGAACAATTGGGAAAATGGACGTGTTAATGGAGAAATGCAAAAAAGACAAAGCACTGTTGAAAGATCTTTTGAACCAGAAGACCATAACAGAAAAAGAAAAAGAATGCAATTTTATGTGTAACCCTTTAAGTGCAATCATTTGCTTTCCTTTTCTAAAAAGTAGTCATTTAGTGCATCTACACCATAGAATCAATGTAGTTTGAAATTATTATTAACTTTGTTGTTTATTTGTCCAGTCACTTCCAACTCTTTGTGACTTCCTGGACCATCCCAGGCCAGAGCTCCCTGTCGGCCGTCACCACCCCCAGCTCCAGCTCCAGCTCCTTCAAGGTCAAGACAGTCACTTCGAGGATGCCATTCATCCATCTTTCTCTTGGTCGGCCCCTCTTCCTTTTTCCTTTGTTGTTTATTTGTTCAGTCGCTTCCGACTCTTTGTGACTTCCTGGATCATTCCAGGCCAGAGCTCCCTGTCGGCTGTCACCACCCCCAGCTCCTTCAGAGTCAAGCCAGTCACTTCAAGGTTGCCATCCATCCATCTTGCCCTTGGTCGGCCCCTCTTCCTTTTTCCTTCCATTTTCCCCAGCATCATTGTCTTCTCTAAGCTTTCCTTTCTTCTCATGATGTGGCCAAAGACTTCATCTTGGCCTCTACTATCCTTCCCTCCAATGAGCAGTCGGGCTTTATTTCCTGAAGTATGGACTGGTTGGATCTTCTTGCAGTCCAACGCCCAATCACCATCTCCCAAAGCAATTACTCTACTCTGAACTAAAGAAGCCATCGTCCCATTGTGTCCTAGTCTCCAAGGCAGCAAAAAACAAGCTCGCTCCCTCCTCCCTATGACTCCACCTCCCAACTTGATCCATGGCCCTCATCACGTCTCCTCTCAGCCTTCTCTTCTACAGGCTCAACATGCCCAGCTCTTTCAGCCGCTCCTCATAGGGCTTGTTCCCAAGATCCTTGATCATTTTAGTTGCCCTTCTCTGGATCTGGGTACATCTTTTAGCTTCAGAGAGGAGAGATGTTACTCCTCTTTCAATACCTAAAGGATGTCGTGCTTCTTTTCTTGCGGCTCCAGAAATTAGAATGAGAATCAATGGATTCAAAGCACAAAGAAAGAGATTCCACCTAAACTTTAGAAAGAATTTCAGTAGTAGATGGGGAACTCCAGGAACACACAACTAAAGCACTCTCAAAGGATGCCCGTCCAATCTCGATTTGAAGACCTCCAGAGATGGATTGGAGGTCTTCAAACCATATTTTGGAGTGCTTTAGTTGCACGTTCCTGCTTGGTGGGATGGGGCTGGACTAGATGGCCCTTGTGGCCTCATCCATCTTTTGGGATCCAAGCCATATCTGGGACCGGGGAAGAGGAATGGATATATTTGCAGGAGGATTTCTGGCTCAGGTGTGTTTGTGAGCGCTGCCCACTTAGCCGAGCGGCTTCCCGACCGTTCTCTCAATGCCGCCGCGCATTTGGCTGGTTGTTCTGCCTTGGCACCCTCTGCGCATGAATAAGTCATTGTGGAATCTGCTTCGGAGAGAGCGCAACCTCCCTGGAAAACCCCTTTCCCCTCCCTGTGACATTCTGAGCTTCAAGACGCAAACTTTTGAACTCTCCGAGTCCCTCTGCTTTCTCTTCGACTCTTTTCTTACACACCGCAGGGGAACTTGGGAGCAGACTTTCCTCCCTCTTCTCTCTCTGGCCCACTTCTAGGCTGGCAGATGGAAGCAGAGGAGGCGAAGCTACATCGTGCCAAGTCCAATGCTTTGCCCATTAACGCCTATCATGACCAGCAGCCCCTCTTCAAAGTCTCTGCAGGAAGACTTACATCATTTCCTGATCCTTCTAGCTGAGGAGGCACAGGATCATGGAATTCTAAGTTTAGAGGTTACCCCAAAATGCATCCAATCCAACCTCATTCTACCATAACCCAATCCCTCCCAACAGATGGCCATTCAGCCTATTTAAAAGTATCCAGAGAAAGGGACTCCACTGAACTTATCTGAAAAGTGTTCTTTCGAAGGTATAAGTGGGCTCTCTTTTCTTGGAGGTTCAATCTTTTTCTTGTTCTCTGCAGCAATCAAAATTAATCTTGCGCCCTTCCTCAATGTGTCATCCTTTCAAATACGTAACTACGGCTCTCACCTTCTCTTCTCCAGGCTAAACATCTCTAGTTCCCTAAGCCATTCCTCATATTTTGCGGAAATTGCATTCATAACCCCTTTGAAAAGAAAAATGATGTCATATCCTTTTGGCAATGTGAATCTCCATGAACATCTGGAGACCACCTTCTGAAAAAGATCTTGGAGTCCTCGTGAACAACAAGTTAAACATGAGCCAACAATGTGATGTGGCGGCAAAAAAAGCCAATGGGATTTTGGCCTGCATCAATAGGAGTCTAGTGTCTAGATCTAGGGAAGTCATGCTACCCCTCTATTCTGCTTTGGTTAGACCACACCTGGAATATTGTGTCCAATTCTGGGCACCACAATTGAAGAGAGATATTGACAAGCTGGAATGTGTCCAGAGAAGGGCAACTTAAGGGTCTGGAGAACAAGTCCTATGAGGAGTGGCTTAAAAAGCTGGGCATGTTTAGCCTGAAGAAGAGAAGGCTGAGAGGAGCATGTATAAATATGTGAGAGGAAGCCACAGGGAGGAGGGAGCAAGCTTGTTTTCTGCTTCCCTGGAGACTAGGACGCGGAACAATGGCTTCAAACTACAAGGAGATTCCATCTGAACATGAGGAAGAACTTCCTGACTGTGAGAGCCGTTCAGCAGTGGAACTCTCTGCCCCGGAGTGTGGTGGAGGCTCCTTCTTTGGAGGCTTTTAAACAGAGGCTGGATGGCCATCTGTCAGGGGTGATTTGAATGCAATATTCCTGCTTCTTGGCAGAATGGGGTTGGACTGGATGGCCCACGAGGTCTCTTCCAACTCTTTGATTCTATGATTCCATCTGAACATGAGGAAGAACTTCCTGACTGTGAGAGCCGTTCAGCAGTGGAACTCTCTGCCCTGGAGTGTGGTGGAGGCGCCTTCTTTGGAAGCTTTTAAACAGAGGCTGGATGGCCATCTGTCAGGGGTGCTTTGAATGCAATTTTCCTGCTTCTTGGCAGAATAGAGTTGGACTGGACGACCCACCAGGTCTCTTCCAACTCTAGGATTTGATGATTCTGTGACTTCCACATTGGACAAAACTGTCTATCCGCTTCTGTGAACATATCCACCTGCTTACACTTAGGTAAGAAACTATTTATTTATTTAGTATATCGCTCTTCTCAGCCCTTGGGTGACTCAGAGCGGTTAACAATAGCAAGATTCAATGCTTAAAAACATCCAAAGGCTCCTTCTTTGGAAGCTTTTAAACAGAGGCTGGATGGCCATCTGTCAGGGGTGATTTAAATGCAATATTCCTGCTTCTTGGCAGGGGGTTGGACTGGATGGCCCATGAGGTCTCTTTCAACTCTTTGATTTTATGATTCTATCATAAAACAGTTAAAACAATTATGCTGTCACACACTGGCCCTGCGCATAAGACTGTAGACAAGACATAAATTCTGTGTGCCCAACGGGACGCCGGGGCTGCCTCAGATTAAAGGTCCTTGGATTTCCTTAAAACAGAGTCTTTAGATTGCTTAAAGGTTCAACAAAGTTCTTTATTAATGAAAACAAACAGGTACCTTAAGGCTTTCTTAACAGTCTATTGGCTCTCTCTCAATCTTGTCCACAGGGAACAGGCACTATCTTCATAACTAATGGGAAAATCCTTAACTTCTAATCTGGGCAGTCTGTCTTTGCCTCTGTTGGCGTGGAGCCCCTGCACCCATACCAACTGCTTCTGGCTTCTGCGAGCAACCCTTACCAAGCAGAGCTTGGGGAAAAAGAACTCAGGTTTCCGTGATGGTTGACTGAAGTCCTTCAGCAAAGGAACTGTAGGGCTGTGTAACCCTGGCCAAGCTGTGGGCATATCTCCCCGGCCAAGCCGTAGAAGACGAAGCTTTTTACAGGAGCTCTTGGTATTATGTCCTGCATGAAAGGCTTCTCTGTGTGGACTGAACCCAAACTGGCTCCTATTTCCTCCAAAACCCAAAGGGGCGGGACCAGGGAACCTAACTATAATTGACAGGTGGCTTGCCCTATGATTGCAGCCAAAAGAAGCCACCTATCTGCAGAGTCCCTGAAACTTAGGACTACAACAAACATTCAATGCAAAGCAAACAAAATTGGAGCTCCTGGTACAGCTGTACCTGCACAACAATTAAAACAGTAGCATACAGTCAATATAAATCAATAAAACATCTCAAACGCGTCTCATAGTTAAGATCGAAATCCAGTCTCATCATCCAATTGTTCCGTATTCCTATGACCATTACACTGCCTATTCAAATGCCTGCTCAAACAACCAGGTCTTCACTTTCCTCCAAAATGTCAACAGGGAGGGGGCCGATCTAATATCTGTAGGAAGGGCGTTCCACAGCCGAGGGGCCACCACTGAGAAGGCCCCGACTATCGTCCCCGCCAAACGTACTTGTGACGCAGGCGGGACCGAGAGCAGGGCCTCCCCAGACAATCTTAACACCCTAGCTCAGGCATAGGCAAACTTGGGCCCTCCAGGTGTTTTGGACTCCAACTCCCACAATTCCTAACAGCCTACCGGCTGTTAGGAATTGTGGGAATTGAAGTCCAAAACACCTGGAGGGCCCAAGTTTGCCTATACCTGCCCTAGCTGGTTCCAAAAAGGGACCACATCCCCAAGGCTGCATCCGTATTTTTTCCTCCACCCCCCAAAGCAATCAATCCGATCTTTTTACCAGGTGCACAGACGTTAAGAGAGAACGCAGCACCCAAATACGAGTGCGCACTTTTGAAATATAGATGCTGGGGCTGTGAATAATTCAGGATTGCAGACTGTATGTCAAAATGCAGATGCTTGCGGAGGGAGACAGGTGGGAACAAAAATAAACTCCTTTAAAAACACCCTCGTGCGCTCTCTCTCTCTCTTTCTCCCAACTCAGGAAGCAGAGGGTGGATTAGAAATGCAAAGAACGGAAAGGTAGGCAAATGTTTCACGCAACCCGTGGCAAGCAGGTAGATTTGTTGCTTTCAGACCTTCTGCTAGACTTGCCATTAAGTAGATTCACAAACACGGAAGGGACCCACTTGCAAAACATGCCCTTCGTTTGTGTTAGAAGAAGATGGAGGCTGCATTATAGGTACAATCCGCCTGAAGGGCAAGGTGTGACCTACTTTGGAGCCGTCACCAAAATGGCCTGCCACCTGAACACCCGTTTCCGAACACGGTGTCACTCCCAAAGCCTGCTTTTCTCTCTTGTTTAATGCAGCACAGATTTGGAAATGGGACAAAGACAAGAACTGGGGTGGGGACACGCATAGGATTTTGTGAAAGAGCAAATGACTGTTTACTTTTGTAATAATCATTGCACAGAATCCTAGAATTGGATCAAAACCCCCAAAGGCCATCTAGTCCAACCCTTACTGCCAGGCAGGGAGGCACAATCCAAGCCCTCCTGACAGAGGCGTCTCTGTTTAAAAACCTCAAGAGAATTTATATTTATTTATTTATTTACAGCTTTTATATTCCGCCCTTCTCACCCCACAGGGGACTCAGGGAGGATTACAGTGTACACTACACATATATGGCAAACATTCAATGCCATTTTTTGACATACAAACATATACAGACATACACAGAGGCTATTTAACTTTTTCTGGCCGCCAGGGGAGCTGTCGCTTTCATCGTCCATCTGCGACGCTGATGAAGCACTTCCGCATTCCCCACATGCTTCCCCGCTGGAATGCTTTTGCTGGAGTCTTCTTTATGGCCTCATAAATCAGTTAATTTAGCTCCCCACACTTTAAGGTGGTACCTAATTTTCCTACTTGACAGATGGAACTGTCTTTCGGGTTGCAAAGGTCGACAACAGGCTACACAATTGGCTAGAAACCCACTCCAACCCAGGCTGGCTTCGAACTCATGATCTTTTGGTCATGGACCTTTTGGACACCCAGCCAGCTGCACCACAATGAGGGTATACACTTCGTCACATTAAACCCCTGTACCGGCAGGACTGAAGACCGACAGGTCGCAGGTTCGAATCCAGGGAGAGCGTGGATGAGCTCCCTCTGTCAGCTCCAGCTCCCCATTGCGGGGGCATGAGAGAAGCCTCCCACCAGGATGATAAAACATCAAAACATCTAGGCGTCCCTTAGGCAACGTCCTTGCAGGTGGCCAATTCTCTCACACCAGAAGCAACTTGAAGTTTCTCAAGTCGCTCCTGACACGACAAAAAAAAAAATTAAATTCTACTGAGTCCTACACTTAAAATGTGGTTCATCACACTAGGTTGGTTTCAAGTGTAGGGTAGAGCATTCTTTCTGTGTCTAAAGTGTTGGGAACAGCTATCTTTTCATACATTTCAGGAGCTGGTTGGAAAGTGGATTTTTGGGGAATAATCCAGATGTAGATGGGAAAAATGGCCAATTCTGTAATGTGATGGCATTCGTTATTCTCAGGTTTAAAATAATACGTTTACCCAATTTGTGGAAATCCTCACCTGAGGAAAATTGGGGGGGGGGTTGCTTCTTTAATGCTCCCCCCCCCCAGTTCAACCCCATTCTGCCTTTTTGACCACAGATGATGGAATCTGCAGTACTTCCACCTGCTTTGGATCCAACTTCAACAGAACAGGAAGAAAAAAGGTACCATCTGAACATTAGTAGGAACTTCTTGACTGTGAGAGCCGTTCAGCAGTGGAACTCTCTGCTGTGGAGTGTGGTGGAGGTTGGTGGAGGTTCCTTCTTTGGAAGCTTTTAAACAGAGGCTGGATGGCCATCTGTCAGGGGTGCTTTGAATGCCATATTCCTGCTTCTTGGCAGAAAGGGGTTGGACTGGATGGCCCATGAGATCTCTTCCAACTCTATGATTCTATGAGACCTCTACAAATGACCAACCTGGACTAAATTTTGCTATTGTCAGCTGGCGTTAATTGTTAATATATTCCAAAATCCCTTTTTTTGGCATCTGCTCTAGATTGGATCTTTAACAGAATTCCACTCCATCCAGTTCCATTTGCAGCCATGCACATTAACATGATAAAGATCTCTCCTATAACATACTTTAACTGCATTGAGCTGCATTATAGAAGTCTACTTTGACCATATAATGCAGATTCAAACTGCATTAGATGGCAATGTAGATCGGGCCTAGACTTTGCTAGATTTCTGCTGTCATCATTAAAAAAAATGTTTTTAGATAATTTTGCATGCATTTCAAGCTGCGAAATCACCGTTTCCCAAAGAACAGAAAACATGACTCATATAATTCTATAAATAATGCATATGCAAAAGAGTGCTTGGTCTATAGCAGGTATGGGCAAACCCAGGCCCGCGGGCTGGATGCGGCCCCTTGGGCTCTTCTCTCAGGCCTCCCTCGCTCTCACCATCCTATCCTTCCTTCCTTCTCTCTTTCCTTCTTCCCTTCCACTTTCTCCTTTCCTTCTATCCTTTCGACCTTCCTTCCTTCCTCTCTATCCTTCTTTCTTTCATTCCTCCCTCCCTCCTTCCCTTCCATCCTTTTGTTTTCCTTCCTTTCCTCTCCCTCTCTCTCTTTCCCCTTCCTTCTTTCCTTCCTTCCTTTCTTTTTGTCTTTCCTTCCTTCTCTCTTTCCTCCCTCCCTGCCTTCCCTTCCTCTTTCTACCTCCATTCCCTTCTACCCTTTTGTCCTTCCTTCCTTCTCTCTTTCCTTCCATCTTACCACCCTCCCTCCTCCTTTCTCTTCCTCTTTCTCTTTCCTTCCTTCCTTTCTCTTCCTTCCTCCTTCTTTCTTTCTTTCCTTTTCTTCCTTCTTCCCTCCCCTTCACTTTTCTTCCTTCCTTCCTTCCTTCCTTTCCTTCCTTCCTTCCTTCCTTCCTTCCTTTCCCTCCCCCTTCCCTTCCTCCCTTCCCTTCCTTCCCTCCTTCTTTCTCTTCCTTCCTCCTCCCTTTTGTCTTTTCCGCCTTCTCTCTTTCCTCCCTCCCTTCCCCCCTTTCCATTCTCTTTCTCCCTCCATTCCCTTCTACCCTTTCGTCCTTCCTTCTCTCTTTCCTTCCATCTTGCCTCCCTCCCTTCACTCCCTCTTTCTCTTTCGCTCCCACCCTTTTGTCTTTCCCTCCCTCCCTTTCCTTCCTCCTCCCCTCCCTCTTCCTCCCTTCATTCCCTTTCACCCTTTCCTCCTTCCTTCCTTTCCTTTCTCCCCCTTCCTTCCTTCCTTCCTTCCTTCCTTCCTTCCTACCTTCCTTCCTTCCTTCCTTCCTTCCTTCCTTCCTTCCTTTCTTCCTTTCTTTCTTCTTTCTTCCCATTTCTTTCCTTCTTCCTTTTTTCCTTCCTCTTTCTCTTCTCTTCCCTTCCCTTCTCCTTTCCTCTTTCCTTTCTTCCTTCTCTCTTCTTTCCTTCCTTCTCTTTCCTCCCTCCTTCCTTCTCTCCCTCTCTTTCTCCTTCATCCTTCCCTCCCTTTTGTCCTTCCTTCCTTCCTTCCTTCCTTTCCTTCCTTCCTTCCTTCTCCTTCTCCTTCCTTCCTTCCTTCCCTTTCCTTCTTCCTTCCCTCCCTTTTGTCTTTCCTTCTTTTTTCCTTCCTCCTTCCCTTCCACCCTTTCCTTTCCTTCCTTCCTTCCTTCCTCCTTCCTTCCTTCTTTCCTTTTCCTCCCTTCCTTTCCTTCCTTCCTTCCTTCCTTCCTTCCTTCCTTCCTTCCTTCCTTCCTTCCTTCCTTCCTTCCTTTTCTTTCCTTCCTTCTATTTTTCCTTCCTCCTTCCCTTTTTCCATCCATCCTTCCCTTCCACCCTTTCATCTTTCCTTCCTTCTTTCCCACCACCCAAGTGAAGGCTTTCACACAGGGACCATTTCATCCTAGATTTTATGTGTTTCCTCCACCACAGACATCCTAGTGTTCCTTACTCTCTCCATTGGTGTGGAATTTTCATGACCCCACACCCACTGCCTCTCCCTTAATCTTTTCCTATTCTTTCCTATGGCAAACGGAGGAATTGATCAGCAACTGAACATACTAGAGAGGTGAACTACATATCCCAATACCTACAATTCCTATAATGATTTATAGGAGTTGTAGGTATTGGGATGTGTAATTCACCTGCAATCTAAGAGCACTCTGAACTCCACCAACGATGGACCTGGAGCTAACTTGGCACACAGAAGCCCCATCACCAACAAAAAATACTGGAAGTCTTTGGAGGGATTTAAAGGAGTTGTAGTTCACCTATACCCAGAGCGCACTATGAACCGTAACAATTATGCATCTGGACCACACTGGGCATGCTT
Organism: Anolis sagrei ordinatus; assembly: GCF_025583915.1. NCBI lineage: Eukaryota > Metazoa > Chordata > Lepidosauria > Squamata > Anolidae > Anolis > Anolis sagrei. The sequence goes on from NW_026847549.1 coordinate 199,703,445, forward strand.
ACCTGATATGCCAAAATTTGAAAACTGGTGAGTTTTGAGGGGAATTGGCCTGGACACTTTGGAGTTGTAGGTACTGGGATTTATAGTTCACCTGCAATCAATGAGCCCTCTGAAACTCCACCAAAGATGGAATTGGACCAAACTTGACACACAGAGCCCCTGTGACCAGCAAAAAATGCTGGAGCCCTTTGTGGGCAATTCATCTTGATTAGGGGGAAGTTGTAGTTCACCTAGGTCCAGAGAGCACTGTGATCCCAAACACCAATGGATCTGGACCAAACCTGGCACACAGACCTGATATGCCGAAATTTGATTACTGGAGGGGTTTGGAGAGAGCTGACCTTCCTTTCTGGGAGTTGCAGTTCGCCCACAACCAGAGAAACTATGATCTCCAACAGTGATGGACCTGGCGCAGACTTTGGCACACAGTACTCCCATAACTAACATAACCTATTATTGGAGTTTAAGTGGACTGACTCACCATAGTGGAAGTTGTAGTTTACCATACAGCCAGAGAGCACACTGAACCCCACCTATGATGCATCTAGAGCAAATCTGCCCAACATAACAAACTTTATTATTGTGATCTAGCAAACTGGCAATGGCATATGAACCATGCATTTTTAGATGATGATGATGATGATGATGATGATGATGATTATTATTATAGAATCATAGAATCATAGAATCAAAGAGTTGGAAGAGACCTCATGGGCCATCCAGTCCAACCCCATTCTGCCAAGAAGCAGGAATATTGCATTCAAATCACCCCTGACAGATGGCCATCCAGCCTCTGTTTAAAAGCTTCCAAAGAAGGAGCCTCCACCACACTCCGGGGCAGAGAGTTCCACTGCTGAACGGCTCTCACAGTCAGGAAGTTCTTCCTCATGTTCAGATGGAATCTCCTCTCTTGTAATATTATTATTATCACCTTGTAGTTTCAGAACTGTTACCCAAAATGGTTATCCTGATAACCAAACAGTAATCCAAATGTCTAATGCAGATCCTAAGATAACAAAGTCCAGGAATAGCAAAAAAAAAAAAAAAAAAAAATAAAATAAAAAAAAAATCACAAGTACAGCATAAGTCCACAAGCAAAAGGTATACTTAGTAAAACTTGAACAAGAATACAAAAACAAGAACATAGAAAACTTCCAGGATACTTGAGTCCAAACCCAAAGCATGATTTGAAACAAGAACCAGAGAACTCAGGCATAGCTTCTCACTCGAACACTACATTGTTTGAACTAACCCTTAGGTAAAAAACTTGCTGATTAATAGACACCCATGAAGTCATTCCTTTTCCCATGAATTTTCTCCCCAACCTTCCCACATAATCGCTCTGACCAGTGCTGCCTATTTTCTGCTCTAATTTGTAAACGAAGACTTTTATTGATCTGCATAGCTCCAGGTGTTTTTCCCTGGGAGCTTTCCATATCACTTAGCTCAACTCCTTATCTAATGTTGCAGTTTCTGGCTCCTCTGACTGACCTTGAAACCCTGCACTTTCTGAGTCAGGTTTCTCCCAGAGAGAACCATCATGTCCCTGATTTGAATCTTCAACACTTTGCACCCCAGGAATTCTGACAGGAAATCTCACAATCTCCTCTAAATCATCAGTGAACCCATCAGTCTCAAGCTGCATTAAAACATGAGACATCATAGAATCATAGAGTTGGAAGAGACCTCATGGGCCATCCAGTCCAACCCCCTGCCAAGAAGCAGGAATATTGCATTCGAAGCACCCCTGACAGATGGCCATCCAGCCTCTGTTTAAAAGCTTCCAAAGAAGGAGCCTCCACCACACTCCACCACTGCTGAACGGCTCTCGCAGTCAGGAAGTTCTTCCTAATGTTCAGATGGGCAAACTTGGACCCTTCATTTATCTACACCATTGTATATAATTGGACTTGAGCATTGAATCATAACGTTGGAAGAGACCACAAGAGCCATCCCTTGCCATGCAGGAAGACACAATCAAAGCCTTCCAGACAGATGGTCATCCACAACTGGAGACAGGATTATTATTCCGGGTGAGGTCTGAACAAAGCAGAATGGACACCATGGGACAATGATACCTCTTTGTATCGGTTATTTTCTGCAAAATGTGTTTCCTGGGGATGCCTCTCCACAAGAGTCCCAGGGATTCTTGTAATACATAGAATGTTTTCTCATTTCTTTTGTGTCTTTCTCCCAAGCTGGAAACACAAAGAGGGATTTCCCTCTGCGCTCATTCACATGAGTCACCGGCCGCCGGAGATTTGCTTGAACTTTCTGTCATCCTGGGGTAATTCGTTCGAAAATTACTGCAATCAGCTAATGAGCAAACAAGATCAACTCCAATGAAGTGACTCTGTCAACAGACCGGGCAGCACTCAAGAGCGGTTCGGAGCAACAGCCAAAGAGTGCAACGGCAGAACAGAGCGACGGAGGAGACCCTGGACTTCAACTCCCACAATTCCTAGGAATTGTGGGAGTTGAAGTCCAAAACACCTGGAGGGCCAATGTTTGTCCATGCCTGATCTAGATGCTGTGCTGCAAATACTGTGCTGCAAAGCCCTAAACGACTCTGGCCCTGTTTACCTCTCCGAACGTATTCTCCCCTATGAAACATCAAGATTATTAAGATCATCTGGAGAGGCCCTGCTCTCGGTCCCACCAGCCTCGCAAGCGCGTCTGGTGGAGACGAGGGACAGGGCCTTCTCGGTGGTGGCCCCTCGACTCTGGAACTCTCCCACTGGAGATCAGAACCGCCTCGTCTATCCTGACATTTAGGAAACAGGTGGTGACTTGGTTATGGAGACAGGCATTCGACGAGTGAGCCAACACCCTGAGATACGGATGGAGGATGATGAGCAACGATTTTAGTGTGACGACTGACCATTATAGTTGTTGATTGTAATTGCTGTTTTAATGTTTTACTGTAATATGCAGTATGATGTTTTATTGATTGTATGTGATATTATGGTTGGAAACCGGTCTGAGTCCCTCAAGAGAGGTGAGAAGGCCGGTAGACAAAACTTTTAAATAAATAAATAAATAATAAATACTATGTTCCTCATCATTAGACATGCTGCAAGTTGCTTCTGTTACCTGGGAAGCAATCCCACTGGAACACTGCAATACAACCAAATACCTGGGAGTTACCATGGACCGTTCTCTGACCTACAAGAAGCACTGCTTGATTAATTAAGCAAAAGGTGGGTGCTAGAAACAATATTATATGAAAGCTGACTAGCACAACCTGGGGATCACAACTAGACACAGTGAAGACATCTGCCCTTGCGCTATGCTACTCTGCTGCTGAATACGCATGCCCAGTGTGGAATACATCTCACCACATTGAAACAGTGGATGTGGCTCTTAATGAGACATGCTGCATTATCACAGGATGTCTGTGCCCTACACCACTGGAAAAATTACACTGTTTAACTGCTGTGCTGTCACACACTGGGCCTATAGCAAATGGCTTTTGAATAGGAAGTGCTCTTTGTGCCCAGCGGGAAGCCGGGGTGCCTCAGCTGAGAGGCCCTAAGGATTTCCTATACAAAGTCTTTTGAAGCTTGAAAAGTTTAACAAAGCCCTTTATTATTGCTTAGGTCTTCAACAAAACAATCAAATACTTCTCAGATCTTCAACAGATCAAACAAACAGATCAAACAAACAGATCTTCAACAGATCAAACAAACAGATCTTCAACAGATCAACTTCAAGGCTTTGAATCATCTGGTGGCTTTCTTAATCTTGTCCACAAGGGACAGGCAACTGGCTTCGTGAACTGTTTCTTTTCTTTAAGAGGAAAACCCTTTTTAACCCCTCCTTGGGCAATCTACTTTCTAAACTTTGCTGGTGTGGGCCCTACTCCCGGCTCCAAACTGCTTCTTGGGTCCCGAGTAGACCTACCAGCCAAGGCTTTGTAGATTCTCCAGCTGGAGTCCTTTGGAACTGTTTTCCCCCGGAATTTCGTAAGAAACGAAGCTTCTCTACAGGTGGAGCTGATTCACATCCTGTAGCTAAGCTTTCAACTATAAGACTGAGCTAAAATGGCTCCCTTTCCTTCCTGAACCCTGGGGAAAGGGGCAGAACTAAAAACCCAACGATGATGATGGGTCATTGGCCCTATAATTGCAAACCAAGGGAAGCCACCTTATTGCAAAAGGCATGGAACTTTGGAATACATGCGAACACTCAAAGAAAGAAAAGGAAGTTGGAGCTTTCGGTACAGCCGTACCAGCACAGCTGGTATTGCACCATCTGATATCCACAGGGAAGTAGCAGCCAATAATGAAAGGACGAAGGCAGTGACATGTCTGGCCCACCCCATTTGAATATCAGCCAGCACGCCTTTAATCAAGAAAGAGCTTTCTAAGATCTACAGAGATACTCGTAGGAACACCTCAGCAAGCAAGAGTTCAAAAGTGGCAGGCTAAAAGCCGGAACCTCAATCAATGGCTGATACCAAATGAGAGACTTCCTCCTGGGCACACAGAAGACTGGGCGACTTGGAAGGCGCTGAACAGACTGCGCTCTGGCACCACGAGATGCAGAGCCAACCTTAAGAAATGGGGCCACAAAGTGGAATCCACGACATGCAAGTGTGGAGAAGAGCAAACCACTGACCACCTGCTGCAATGCACCCTGAGCCCTGCCACATGCACAATGGAGGACCTCCTTGCGGCAACACCAGAGGCACTCCAAGTGGCCAGATACTGGTCCAAGGACATTTGGTATACTGTAACGCCAAGTTTTTAAACTCCGTGTTTTTAAATACATCACAAGTGTATCCTTGGTTCACTACTGATATGATAAATAAATAAATCATTAGACATCATGACTAGAGTGGATGGGAGTTAGGATACATTCAGATCTGGAAGGCTGCAGCTTCTTATGTGTAGTAAGAAAAGTGGTATTTGGATTGAGATACAAGGCTTGTGCATAAGAGATCTGACTTTAATATGTCCTTTAAACTTTCCCAAACTTCAGAGCCACAAGTACTGTTGGGTTGCAATTCCCAACAACCCCACTCCGCATGGAGTTGATGGGAATTGCAACCCAACAGGACTTGTTGTTGTTCAGTTATATCTGGGAACCACACTGGGTCAAAACTAAAGAGCATCGATTACTATGTGTATGTGTGTGTATCTCTGTGTGTGTGTATGTGTGTATCTATATAAATAAAAATGTAATGTTCGTATGTGGGAGTAACAGAACTCAAAAACGACTGGAGGAATTGACACCAAATTTGGACACAAGACACCTGACAAGCTAATGTATGTCCTTCACTCAAAAAAATTGATTTTCTCATTTGGGAGTTGTAGTTACTGGGATTTATAGTTCATCTACAATCAAAGAGCATTCTGAACCCTACCAACAATGGAATTGAACCAAACTTGGCACACAGGTCTCCCATGACCAATGGAAAATACTGGAAGGGTTTGTTGGGCAGTATCCTTTGGTTTTGGAGTTGTAGTTCACCTACATCCAGTGATCACTGTGGACTCAAACAATGATGGATCGGGACCAAACTCTGCAAGAATACTCAATATGCCCAAATATGAATACTGGTGGAGTTTGGGGAAAACAGAATCTTGACATTTGGGAGTTGTAGTTGCTGGGATTTATAGTTCACCTACAATCAAAGAGCATTCTGAACCCCACCAACGATGGAATTGAACCAAACTTGGCACACAGTTCTCCCATGACCAACAGAAAATACTGGAAGGGTTTGGTGGGCAGTGTCCTTTGGTTTTGGAGTTGTAGTTCACCTACATCCAGAGATCACTGTGGACTCAAACAATGATGGATCTGGACCAAACTCTACATGAATATGCAATATGCCCAAATGTGAACACTGGTGGAGTTTGGGGAAAATAGAATCTTGACATTTGGGAGTTGTAGTTGATGGGATTTATAGTTCACCTACAATCACAGAGCATTTTGAACCGCACCAATGATAGAATTGGGCCAAACCTCCCGCACAGGACCCCCAATGTGGGTCACAGCAATGCGTGGCAGGGGACGGCTAGTGCGTATGGATCTATGTATATATGTATGTATGTATGTATGTATATGTATATATATATATGTGTGTGTGTGTGTGTGTGTGTGTGTATGTATGTGTATATATATGTGTGTGTGTGTGTATGTGTGTGTGTGTGTGTATATACACACACACACACACACACACACATACACGTTGAATCTCTGTCCACGCATTCTCCATCCATGGATTCAACTGCCCTTTGAAGGCAACCATAATAAGGCAGATGTTTCCCTCCATGAAAATGAGTCTGATACTCTTGTCAAAGTTGAAGTACTTTGGCCACATCATGAGGAGACAGCAAAGCCTGGAGAAGACTGGGGAAAGTGGAAGGTAAAAGGAAGAAGGGCCGACCAAGGGCAAGATGGATGGATGGCATCCTTGAAGGGACTGGACTGACCTTGAAGGAGCCGGGGGTGGTGACGGCCGACAGGGAGCTCTGGCGTGGCTGGTCCATGAGGTCACGAAGAGTCGGAGACAACTGAACGAATGAACAACTCTTGTCATAGAAGACGAGGAAAGAAAATCTTGCAGTCTCTTGTTTTTGCAAGAGAGATCCCGACATAAGATGGATTTAGGCCTCTGGTCCAAGGAATAATGTTGTAAAGGAACGGAAAGCGTTGGCCTGATTCTGAACAGCTCTGCTGAACATGTGCTGCGAAGCCGCCCCCTTCGAAATCTGCTCCAGAAGAACAGACGGCAATGTTGGACAACATGAAATCATCACAGGCCTGTAATGCAGCCCAGAAAAGCAATTCCCAGCCTGCAGAGAAGCTGAAAATCAACACGTTGAGAAGATGAGATGGAGTTATAGTTTGGAAAGAAAGGTCCATGGCAACGGTAAGATGGAGGTAAGCAGCCCAAACTTCACACTTGCCTCAAATAGACAAAAGTTCTTTCTCTCACCCTGGACATTATTCCACAGATATATATAAACCTCACTTGCCTAGTTTCCAACAGAGCTCACAACCTCTAAGGATCCCAGCCATGGATGTGGACAAAACATCAGGAGAGAATGCTTCTGGAACATGGCCAGACAGCCCGGAAAACTCACAGCAACCCAGTGATTCTGGTCATGAAAGCCTTCAACAAGACAAATTTTGGAATATGTTAGACTTTGGAATTCCAGGAAAGGAAAGCTCAACTTGTATTATCTTTGTATATATGGAACCATCAGAAAAGCAAAGAGTGGTGCTATCTCAGCCACTAATGTGCACAATCTTGGAATATGTTGTATTTTAGAATATCTTGGAATTCCGGGTTTATTTATTTATTTATCATGTCAGGAGCGAACCAAACAGTTGTATTGCATTAAAAAACAAGCAAGCAAACAAACAAAACACAAAGTTTGCAAACTTGGTATTCGATTAAACGTCCTTTGACCAGTATCTGGCCACTTGGAGTGCCTCTGGTGTTGCTGCAAGGAGGTCCTCCATTGTACATGTGGCAGGGCTCAGGTTGCATTGCAACAGGTGGTCAGTGGTGTGCTCTCCTCCACATTCGCATGTTGTGGATTCCACTTTGTAGCCCCATTTCTTAAGATTGGCTCTGCATCTCGTGGTGCCAGAGCACAATCTGTTCAGCACTTTCCAAGTCGCCCAGTTTTCTGTGTGCCCAGGGGGAAGTCTCTCATTTGGTATCAGCCATTGATTGAGGTTCTGGGTTTGAGCCTGCCACTTTTGGACTCTCGCTTGCTGAGGTGTTCCAGCGAGTGTCTCTGTAGATCTTAGTAAACTATTTCTTGATTTAAGTCATTGACGTGCTGGCTGATACCCAAACAGGGATGAGCTGGAGATGTCACTGCCTTGGTCCTTTCACTATTGGCTGCTACTTCCCGTGGGTGTCAGGTGGTGCAATACCGGCTACAGTGTAATTTCTCCAGTGGTGTAGGGCGCAGACACACCCTGTGATAAGGCATGTCTCATTAAGAGCTACATCCACTGTTTTAGTGTAGTGAGATGTGTTCCACACTGGGCATGCATACTCAGCAGCAGGTAGCAAAGCACAAGGGCAGATGTCTTCACTGTATCTGCTTGTGATCCCCAGGTTGTGCCAGTCATGGTAAGGGATGCTCAACTTGTATTATCTTTGTATATGCATCAGAAAACAAAGTATGGCGATATCCCAGCCACCCAGTTGCACAATTTTGGAGTAGGGTAACGGATGTTCAACCCACTCATCAGCACTGGATCTCTCTCTCATGGATGATTTGGTATCCTACACACCTTTGTACCTGCCTGTTATGCTTTCCATGTCAAAGGTCTCACGGCGGAGACCACAGAATCCCTCCTCGCCTCCTTCTGTATTTCCTAAGTGGAGTGTAATTGAAATCTAATCATAAACAGCGAAACTCTCTCTTTGCTGCCGTTGGCAGCCGAACTGGCGCTCTGCCCGACATCTCAATTTGGCTGCACAAAAGTGCGCTCTTCTACGGAAGGAGCCGACATCTCGGGGAAACGGCCTTTTCTCCATGCGTGTGCGCACACACATGCACTCGCACACATATCGTTCTCCCAGGCCAAGAGCTCCAGCTCAAGAGCCGTGTCAAAGGCAAGGCTTCCAAGGCACAGCCGCCAAGATGTCAGGTTGCTTTAACCTCATCCCTTCCTCCCTCGCATAGCACAGCGTCCCCCCCTCTGCTCCAGATTCCTCCAAACACAGTCAGTCCTCAGGCAGCTTGAAAGGCAGGGGGGAGAAACTGAGCAAATGAGTATAGCAGGGAGCGGAGGCCGAGGAAGGAAACACAGAAATAACAAAAAGACAGGTGGATCTATCCATGAAAGACTTTCTATGGTGCAACAGTCCAGAAATGCTAGACCAGGCATGGGCAAACTTTGGCCCTCCCTCCAGGTGTTTTGGACTTCATCTCCCACAATTCCTAACAGCCTACCGCTGTTAGGAATTGTGGGAGTTGAAGTCCAAAACATCTAGAGGGAGGGCCAAAGTTTGCCCATGCCTGTGATAGATTGAGAACTCCAAAAGGCTCCTATGTAGGAGCAGATCATTATTTTAGTAGATGAAGGGAATGCTGTGGATGTAGCATATCTTGATATCAGTAAGGTCTTCGACAAGGTCGAACTGGAAGACATAGACTATATAATTTTAAATAGTTTTATATGAACTTTTATTGTGTGACTAGCCTTCCCTTCCTCTTTCTCTCCTTCTTTCTTTCTGTCTCAACTTCCTTCCCTTTTTCTTATCTCCTTCCTTCCTTCTCTTCTTCTTCCCTTCCTTCCCCCGCTTTTACTTCCCTTCTTCTTTCTCTCCTTTCTTCCTTCTCTACCTATTCTTGGACTGCAACTTCCAGCAGTCCTCCTGATCGATCTACCTACCTACCTATCTCTATCTAATCTATCTATTTGGAGGATTGCTGGGAGTTGCAGTTTGGGAATAGGAAAAATGAAAGGCAGGAATTGTGGGAGTTGAAGTCCAAAACATCTAGAGGGAGGGCCAAAGTTTGCTCGATGCCTGTGATAGACCGAGAACTCCAAAAGGCTCCTATATAGGAGCAGATCATTATTTTAGTAGATGAAGGGAATGCTGTGGATGTAGCATATCTTGATATCAGTAAGGTCTTTGACAAGGTTGAACTGGAAGACAAACTATATAATTTTAACTAGTTTTATATGAACTTTTATTGTGTGACTAGCTGTACCCGCCACGTGTTGCTGTGACCAACCTTCCCTTCCTCTTTCTCTCCTTCTTTCTTTCTGTCTCAACTTCCTTCCATTTTTCTTCTCTTCTTCTTCCCTTCCTTCCCCCGCTTTTCCTTCCCTTCTTTCTCCCTATTCTTCCTTCTCTACCTATTCTTGGATTGCAACTTACAGCAGTCCTCCTGATCGATCTACCTACCTACCTACCTACCTATCTCTATCTAATCTATCTATCTGGATTGCTGGGAGTTGCAGTCTGGGAATAGGAAATTGCTGGGAGTTGCAGTCTGGGAATAGGAAATATTCCCTTCTTCTTCTTCTTCCCTTCCTTCCCCCTTCTTCTTCTTCCCTTCCTTCTTTCTCTCAATTCTTCCTTCTCTACCTATTCTTAGACTGCAACTTCTACAGTGTTGCTAAAGTTCTGGTGGTGAAAATTTCAGAACTCTAACAAATCTTTCAAAATTTCATTATAAATGGCAGTTCCTAATTCGTTCTGTCATAAAAATCATCAATAATGAAATAATAATGAAATTATGAAAGTTTTGTTAGAGTTCTGAAATTTTCACCACCAGAACTTTAGCAACACTGTAAAAGCAAAGCACCAGTTCCCCTAGTTTTCACCACCAGAATTTTAGTACTTTAGAACCATTTAGAACAATGGTTCTCAACCTTCCTAATACCGCAACCCCTTAATGCAGTTCTTCATGTTGCAGTGACCCCCAACTATAACATTATTTTCATTGCTACTTCATAATTGTTATTTTGCTACAGTTATGTATCGTAATATAAATATCTGATATTAAGGATATATTTTTATTCACTCGACCCAATTTGTCCTAAATGCGCCCAAATTTGAATATTTGTGGGGTTGGGGGGGGGGGATTAATTTTGTCATTTGGGAGTTGTAGTTGCTGGGATTTATAGTTCACATACAATCAAAGAGCATTCTGAACTCCACCAACAATGGAATTGAACCAAACTTGGAACACAGAATTCCCATGACTAACAGAAAAAACTGGAAGGGTTTGGTGTGCATTGACCTTGAGTTTTGGAGTTGTAGTTTACGTACATCCAGAGAGCATTGTGGACTCAAGCAAGGATGGATCTGGACCAAATTTAGCACAAATACTCAATATGCCCAAATGTGAACACTGGTGGAGTTTGGGGGGAAATGACCTTGACATTTGGGAGTTGTAGTTGCTGGGATTTATAGTTCACTTACAATCAAAGTCTTCCAACATGACTCAGTGCTCAATTTCCAAATGGATTCACACTGGAGAATATGGAGATTTTTCAGGAGACTATTTTGTTCCAATGCTCTTCCTTCCCAAAAAGGTGAAGGAGCTCCAAGTTACAGGACTGAGCAACAGATTTCTCCCTTCTTTGCCAAGTCCCTGCAGAGCAAAAGCAGGATCCAAGGGGTTGCAGATGGTGGTGTTGGCATTGCTATGCGGCACAGGTGTCCCCATGCCTTGCATCACCTGCAGCACAGGTGCACACCTGGCATGGAGAGATACCTCATTCGCCAGGATTTTTACCCACCTGTCCAGCCTTGGCTGAGCAATATTTTCATCCCCCAAAACTAGAAGCATTTGCTTCAATCTGGGGAGGAAAACCAACTTCCATACATTCATAATAGTGTGATAAGGCAGCTAAAAAAGTCAATGTGATTCTAAGTTGCATCAAAATAGTGTCTACATTGAGGGAACTCGTGGTCTTCTTCTTTGGTCAGACCTTTTCATCTGGAATAATAACCCTGTGTCCTCTCCTATCAAAGCAATGGAAGGTGGCCCAAGGAGAGCAACACAAATGGTCAAAGGTCTAAATCCAGTGGTTCTCAACCTTCCTAATGCTGCGACCCCTTAATACAGTTCCTCATGTTGTGGTGACCCCCAACCATAACATTATTTTCATTGCAACTTCACAACTGTAATTTTGCTACTGTTATGAATAGTCATGTAAATATCTGATATGCAGGATTTATTTTCATTCACTGGACCAAATTTGGCACAAATATCCGATTGGGAGTTGTAGTTGCTGGGATTTACAGTTCACCTACAATCAAAGAGCATTCTGAACTCCACCAATGAAGGAATTGAACCAAACTTGGCACACATAACTCTCGTGACCAACAGAAAATACTGGAAGGGTTTGGTGGGCATTGACCTTGAGTTTTGGAGTTGTAGTTCGCCTACATCCAGAGAGCACTGTGGACTTAAACAATGATGGATTTGGACAAACTTGGCCCAAATACTTAGTATGCCCAAATGTGAACACTGGTGGAGCTTGGGGAAAATAGACCTTGACATTTGGGAGTTGTAGTTCACCTACATCCAGAGAGCACTGTGGACTCAAACAATAATTGGCACAAATACTCCATATGCCCAAGTGTGAAAACTGGTGGGAAAATAGACCTTGACATTTGGGAATTCTAGTTGCTGAGATTTATAGTTCACCTACAATCAAAGAGCATTCTGATCTCCACCAACGAGGGAATTGAACCAAACTTGGCACACAGAACCAATAGAAAATACTGGAAGCATTTGGTGGCCATTGACGTTGAGTTTTGGAGTTGCAGTTCACCTACATCCAGAGAGCACTGTGGACTCAAACAATGATGGATCTGAACTGAACTTGACATGAATACTCAATATTCCCAAATGTGGACACTGGTGGAGTTTGGGGCAAATAGACCTTCATATTTGGGAGTTGTAGTTGCTGGGATTTATAGTTCACCTACAATCAAAGAGCATTCTGAACTCCACCAATGATGGAATTGAACCAAACTTGACACACAGAACTCCCAAAACCAACAGAAAATACTGGAAGGGTTTGATGGGCACTGACCTTGAGTTTTGGAGTTGTAGTTCACCTGCATCCAGAGAGCCCTGTAGACTCAAACAATGATAGATCTGGACCAAACTTGGCACGAATACTCAATATGTCCAAATGTGAACTCTGGTGGAGTTTGGGGAAAATAGACTTGACATTTGGGAGTTGTAGTTGCTGGGATTTCACTTACAATTGAAGAGCATTCTGAACCCCACTAACGACAGAATTGGGCCAAACTTCCCACACATAACCCCCATGACCAACAGAAAATACTTTTGGTCTTTGGAGACCCCTCTGACACCCCTTGAGGGGGTCGGGACCCTCAGGGGTCCTGACCCCCAAGTTGAGAAACATTGGTCTAGATGAAACTATAAATCCCTTTGAGAGGCAGAATTTTGCCTGGAAAAGAGAAGCAAAAGAGGTGATAACGGGAAGCATGTCTCAATATTTGCAAGCAGAGTATCTTGATGGCCGTCTGTTGGGAGTGCTTTGATTGTGTCTTACTGCACTTTCTGGGATCTCGTTGTCACGTTCGTTTTGAAGCAACCACTAAGGTCAGTTCAGAAAGCTCATAATGACCAAAAAAAGCCCTTCTCTAAATAGTTTTTGCCTGGAAGTATGGCACCAAATCCAGGCTGGCTTCGTAGTAATCTTTTAATCTGCTGCTAAAATTCCACTCTGAAAGCAACACATATTTGCAGCCAGCCAGCTCAGTGCAATCAAGGAAGGTAAGAATTAAAAAGGCAGGCTTAGGAAAGTCTCTCCCCCCCACTTTTCTGTGTTCCAGTTACGTCTTTTCTTCTATATCCCTAATTTAATTCAAGGAAACACTTTGGAGCTTAAGTCCAATGATAATGGCTGCTTCCTGCCTGGGGGAATCCTTTGTTGGAAGGTGTTAGCTGGCCCTGATTGTTTCCTGTCTGGAATTCCCCTGCTTTTTATTTACTGTCCTGATTTTAGAGGTTTTTTTTTTTAAGTGGTAGCTTGATTTTCTTCCTTTTCAAGGTTTTGTTGGGGGGTGATTAGCTGTCCCTGATTGTTTCTTGTCTGGACTTCCACTGTGTTTGGGTGTTGTTTTTTTATTTTAGAGGCTTTTTTAAATACTGATAGCCAGATTGTGTTCATTTTCAGGGTTTCCTTCTTTCTGTTGAAATTGTCCACATGCTTGTGGATTTCAACTACTTCTCTGTGTGGTCAGACATGGTAGTTATTAGAATGGTCCAGCATTTCTGTGTTCCCAAACAATCTATATATATAAAAATGCTTTGTGCATAATGAGTACCTTAAAAACAAAAGACCAATGAACGAAATTACACCAAATTTGGCAACAAAACGTCTCACAACACAAGGAGTGACCATCACTCAAAAGTTATAATTTTGTCATTTGGGAGTTGTAGTTGCTGGGATTTATAGTTCACCTTCAATCAAATAGCATTCTGAACCCCACCAATGATGGAATTGAACCAAGCTTGGCACACGGTTCTCCCATGACCAACAGAAAATACTGGAAGGGTTTGGTGGGCATTGACCTTGAGTTTTGGAGTTGTAGTTCACCTACATCCAGAGAACACTGTGGACTCAAACAATGATGGATCTGGACCAAACTCTACACAAGCACTCAATACGCCCAAATGTGAACACTAGTGGAGTTTGGGGAAAATAGAATCTTGACATTTGGGAGTTGTAGTTGCTGGGATTTATAGTTCACCTACAATCACAGAGCATTCTGAACCCCACCAATGATAGATTTGGGCCAAACCTCCCAGACAGACACCCCCCCCCCCCATGTGGGCCACAGCAACGCGTGGCAGAGGACAGCTAGTATGCTATATCCAGGTTGGGTGATCAGGTGTTCTACTATGGCTGACTTCTCTAGTTGAAGAAATCTGCAGTGCCTTTCATGTTCCTTGATTCGTGTTTGGGCAACGCTGGAGCATTTGGTGGTTCCTATGGTTACATTCTGTATAGACTACTGCAATGCTCTCTACGTGGGGTTGCCCTTGAAGATTGTCCGGAAGCTTCAAGTGGTCCAACAGTCAGCAGCCAGGTTACTAACGAGAGTGGCGCTCAGAGAGCATACAACTCCTCTGTCACGCTAGCTCCACTGGCTGCCAGTTTGCTACCGGTGTTCTGGAACAGCTGTACCAGGAGCTCCAATTTTGTTTGCTTTGCATTGAATGTTTGTTTGTAGTCCTATGTTTCAGGGACTCTGCAGATAGGTGGCTTCTTTTGGCTGCAGTCATAGGGCAGGCCACCTGTCTATCGTCGTTAAGTTTTGGTCCTGCCCCTTGCTCAGAGTAATTGGGAAGGGAAGTGAGCCATTTTGTTAGTTAGTCTCAGCCAGGTTAGCTTATGTATAGGATGTGTGTAACTTCCCCTGTACAAAAGCTTCAACCTTTAAGAACTCCAGGGAAGCATTTCCACAGCTTTAAGAATTTCCAGGAAAACAGCCTTAAAGACTAAAGAACTCCAGCTGGAGAATTGGATGGATTGGTTGGATTTCAGTCAGCCTGGGAGAAGTTAAAAAGGGGATTTTCCTTTAAAGAAGAAGTTATTGAAGATAGTTGCCTGTCCTTCGTGGGCAAGTTTAGGAATTCACCAGTTCCCTAAAAGCTTAGAATTATTTGCTTAACTTTACTGAAGTCAAGAGAAGTTCCTGTTTGATTGTTCATTAATAAAAGACTTTGTTGTACTTCTCAAGCCATCTGAAGACTCTTTGTGGTGGAAACCTCTGAGAACTTCTCCTTGGGCCCCTGGCTTCCCGCTGGGCAAAGGTTGCATGTCCTGTTTTTAAAGTCAATTAATTACAGGCCCATCGCGCGACAGAACAACCGGGTATAATTTAAAGTGCTGGCTTTAGTCTATAAAGCCCTAAATGGTTCTGGCCCAACTTACCTGTCCGAACGCATCTCCTCCTATGAACCAGCTAGGGTGTTAAGATCGTCTGGGGAGGCCCTGCTCTCGGTCCCGCCTGCGTCACGAGTGCGTTTGGTGGAGACAAGAGACAGGGCCTTCTCAGTGGTGGCCCCTCGGCTGTGGAATGCCCTTCCTACAGATATTAGATCGGCCCCCTCCCTGTTGACATTTTGGAGGAAGAACTGGTTGTTCAAGCAGGCATTTGAATAGGCAGTGTAATGAACATAGGAATATGGAACAACTGGATGATGAGATTGGATCTTGTTTTTAACTATGAGATGCTAATGAGATGTTTTATTGATTTATAGTGACTGTTTATTATGATATTGTTTTAATTGTTTTAACTGTTTTATGATGTTTTTGAGCATTGAATTTTGCTATTGTTAACCGCTGCGAGTCGCCCGAGGGCTGAGAAGAGTGGTATACAAATATAGTAAGTAAGTAAATAAATAAATATGGAGACTTGTCCACAGCTGCATCAGATACGGTAGACTCCTGCAGAGGTGAGAGAATCATAGAATCATAGAATCAAAGAGTTGGAAGAGACCTCATGGGCCATCCAGTCCAACCCCTGCCAAGGAGCAGGAATATTGCATTCAGATCAACCCTGACAGATGGCCATCCAGCCTCTGTTTAAAAGCTTCCAAAGAAGGAGCCTCCACCACACTCCAGGGCAGAGAGTTCCACTGCTGAACGGCTCTCACAGTCAGGATCCCTCTTGTCCTTTGCTGAATGCAGCATTTGTTGGATGCTATTGAATTCCAGATAGGAAACAATCAGGGCCAGTTAACACCTCCTAACAAAGGATTCCCCCAGGCAGGAAGCACCCAGGCTCTGAAGCTGCAAGGCCAATCAATACTAATCAAGCTTGCCAATTGCAAATTCATACCTGTGTCAAGCAGACAAGAGTTGTATTGATCAAAGGCTTTCTTGTTCTTTTTTTTTTTTTTTTTTGGAGATGACCTTACCATCTCTCCATGCAACTGGTTCCATTGCTGAACCATTCTTGGTTCCTTCTAATGTTGGGTTGAAAGCTACCCTCCTATTCTTCAAACCATTGTACTTGGTCCTCCCTTCTGCCTTCTCCTCTCTGTCTCATCTCCAAGTTGAACATACTCAACCCTTTCAATCCTTCTTCATATGTTTTGTCCTCTCCATACTTCTCATCACCTGCTTCAACTTGTCTCCTTCTTACACCAAAGAATTCAATTTTTCAGCCCTCCTCCAAAGACAAGAAGACATTTCTTCTAATGTTTGATTGGAATCTACCCTCCTATACTTTCAAACCATTGCAGTTGGCCTTCCTTTCTGCCTTTTCCTCTCTCTCATCAAGTTGAAGATACTCAACTCCTTCAATTGTTCTTCATATGTTTTGTTCTCTCCATACTTCTCACCATCTCCATACTTGATCTGCTCCAACTTGTATCCTTCTTACATAGAAGAACTCAACTTCCATCCTTCCTTCAAGAACAAGAAGACATTTCTTCTATACTTTGGTCTACTCTCCTATACTTTCAAACCATTATACTTGGTCTTCCTTTCCGCCTTTTCCTCTCTCTCATCTCCAAGTTGAACATACTCCTTCAACTGTTCTTCATATGTTTTGTCCTCGCCATACTTCTCACCATCTCCATACTTGATCTGCTCCAACTTATATCCTTCCTACATTGAAGAACTCAATTTCCATTCTTCCTTCAAGAACAAGAAGACATTTCTTCTATACTTTGGTCTACTCTCCTATACTTTCAAACCATTACACTTGGTCTTCATTTCTGGCTTTTCCTCTCTCTCATCTCCAAGTTGAACATACTCCTTCAACCATTCTTCATATGTTTTGTTGTCCATACTTCTCACCACCTCCATACTTGATGTGCTCCAACTTGTATCCTTTTTACACAGCAGAACTCAATTCCCATCCCTCCTTCAAGAACAAGAAGATGTTCCTTCTATTATTCGGTTGAAATCTACCCTCCTATACTTTCAAACCATTGCAGCCAGTTCTACCTTTTGCCTTCTCCTCTCTCTCATCTTCAAGTTGAACATGCCCAACTTCTTCAACCCTTCTTTATGTTTTGTCCTCTCCATACTTCTCATCACCTCCATAGCTCATA
Source organism: Anolis sagrei ordinatus (assembly GCF_025583915.1). NCBI lineage: Eukaryota > Metazoa > Chordata > Lepidosauria > Squamata > Anolidae > Anolis > Anolis sagrei. Next base: position 199,720,997 of record NW_026847549.1, read on the forward strand.
TGCTCCAACTTGTCTCCTTCTTACATTGAAGAACTCAATTCCCATCCCTCCTTCAAGAAAAAGAAGACATTCCTTCTAATATCTGGTTGAAAATTTTCCTCCTATGCCTTCAAACCATTGTACTTGGTCTTCCCTTCTACCTTCTCCTCTCTCTCATCTCCAAGTTGAACATACTCAACTCCTTCAACCATTCTTCATATGTTTTGTCCTCCAAACTTCTCACCACCTCCATACTTGATCTGCTCCAATTTGTATCCTTCTTACATTAAAGAACTCAATTCTCATCCCTCCTTCAAGAACAAGAAGACATTTCTTCTAA
>NW_026847549.1:199731315-199779424 GCF_025583915.1 Anolis sagrei ordinatus
GCAGCAATAAAATTCTCACATATGAATGCATATGTGTGTGCATGTCTGGGTACATGCGTGCCTGGGTGCATATACATATATCAGTGTATGTGCATATATATATTAAAAATTGCAAGAAGCTGCAATAAAAGTCTCACATGTGTATGCATATATGTGTGCATGTCTGGGTGCATACTTGTATCAGTGTGTGTGCATATATACATTAAAAAATGCAAGGAGCTGCAATAAAAGTCTCACATGTGTATGCATATATATATATGTGCGTGTCTGGGTGCATGTATGTATCAGAGTGTGTGCATATATATATTAAAATTGCAAGGAGATGCAATAAAAGTCTCACATGTGTATGCATGTATGTGTGCGTGTTTGGGTGCATGTATATATCAGGGTATGTACATATATATTAAAAATTGCAAGGAGCTGCAATAAAAGTCACATGTGTATGCATATATGTGTGTGTATCTGGGTACATATGCATCAGAGTGTGTGCATATATATATTTAAAACTGCAAGAAGCAGCAATAAAAGTCTCACATGTGTATGCATGTGTGTATGCGTGTCTGGGTGCATGTATGTATCAGAGTTTGTGCATATATATATATTAAAAATTGCAAGGAGCTGCAATAAAAGTCTCACATGTGTATGTATGTATCTGTGCGTGTCTGGGTGCATATATTTATCAGAGTGTGTGCTATATATATAAATTGTTTATGCATATATCTGTGTGTGCACATATAGTGTGCATGTAAAAGTCTCACTTGTGTACATGTATATATTAAAATGGCAAGAAGCAGCTATTAAAAGCCTAATGTGTGTACACCTACATGCATGTCTGTGTGCATATATGTGTGTCTATGTATGTGCATGCACACACACACACATATTGACACTAAAACTGTCACATGCATGTGACAAGTACATGTATATGTCAATTTGTGAAATATATATATATATATTGTATGTGTATATGTGTGTGTCTGTATGCGTAGAGATGTGTATGGGTATATATGTATGTGCACATGAGTATGTGTTTTGTTGATATATATATAGATATTTGTGTGTGTGAATTGATATATAAATGTTTGTGTGTATGTGCATATATATGTGTGTATCTATATATACATCCATATATAAATGTGTGCATGCATGTAGAATGTGTGTGCCGTGCATATATATTAATGTGTGTATATGTGTATGTATGTGCGTGTGCATACACAGATATCTCAGATGTATATACAGATATCTGTGTGTGCGTCTGTATGTGTCTATATACATTTGTGTCTGTGTATATATATGAGTGTGTGTCTGTATGTGTGTATGTATGTGCATATATTTGTGTATATGTGTATGTGTGTGCATATGTGTGTGTGTGCGTATATACGAATGTGTGCATATGTATGTATATATGTGTGTGTATGAGTGTGTGTGCATATTTGTGTGTGTGTGTGTGCACATATAGATCTCTGTGTGTGTGTGCGTATGTATATATATATATATATATATATGAATATGTGTATGTGTTTGTATATATGTGTATATGAGAGTAAATAAATAAATAAATAAATAAATAAAATAAATAAATAATAATATGTGCATATTTGTGCATATGTGTGTGCATATATACATATCTCTGTGTGTGCATATATGAATGTGTGTATGTCTGTGCATATTTGCGCATGTGAGTGTGCACATATAGATCTCTCTGTGTATGTATGTATGTATGTATGTATATGTGTGTGTGTATATATATATATATGAATGTGTGTATGTGTCTGTATATGTGTGTGTGTGTATTTGTGCATATGCGTGTGCATATATACATATCTCTGTGTGTGCATATATGAATGTGTGTATGTGTCTGTATATATGTGTGTGTATGGGTGTGTGTGCATATTTGCGCATGTGTGTGAGCACATATAGATCTCTCTGTGTATATATGTATGTATATATGTGTGTGTGTGCATATATATATATATATATATATATATATATATATATATATATATAAGTGTGTGTATGTGTCTGTATGGTTGTGTGTGTGCATATGTGTGCATGCATATATACATATCTGTGTGTGCATGTATGAATGTGTGTATGTGTCTGTATATATATGTGTGTATGGGTGTGTGTGCATATTTGTGCATATGTGTGTGTACATATATACATATCTCTGTGTGTGTATATATATTTGTGTGTATGTGTATATGTGTGTGCATATTTGCACATGTGTGTGCGCACATATAGATCTCTCTATGTATGTATGTATATATGTGTATATATATATATGTGTGTGTGTGTGTATATATATATATATGAATGTGTGTATGTGTCTGCATATATGTGTGTGTATGGGTGTGTGTGCATATATGTGTGTGCATATATGCATATCTCTGTGTGTGCATCTATGAATGTGTGTATGTGTCTGTATATATGTGTGTCTATGGGTGTGTGTGCATATTTGTGCATATGTGTGTGTGTGCATACATACATATTTGTGTGAGTGCATATGTGTTTGTGTCTCTGTCTGTGTGTGCATATGTGAATGTGTGTGTGTGTGCATGCAGACACAGAGAGAGAGAGAGAGGTATTTCAAAGATGGCCAGGAGCAGCATCCCTGCCAGCCTGCCTCTTTCACACTCCCTCTCACACACACACACACACACCCTCCATGCTGTGCATTGCACCTGAATTGCACACTCACACTCACACTCTTCCCTCCCCATTTCCTTCAGGAATCCCACTCAATTTGCATATTATTCCAATATTTTTTTGCAAAGGCATCTCTTACTGTTTGCAGGCTCAGCTCTCTCTCTCCAGCTGGGAAGGCGTCCCAATCCTCTCATTCAAATCAAACCAAATGGGTCTCGGTGAGGATGTCTCAAGGCAAAAAGGCCAAAAGCTGGATCCGGGGCTGGGCGCCCGGTCGACTCGCATCTCTGGCCCCGGCGTCACGCGTTCACACGTTCGCCCTCCCCGCCGACACGCGTCTGGTCCCTTTTCTTGCGGCAAAGGCGCGAGGCCACGCCCCGCTGTCAGAGCCCCGGCCAATCGGAGAGCGAGGCTGGAGAGGAGTAGCGCGGAGCCACGCCCACTTTGCAGTTAACCCTTCGCTCCCCGCCACCCTCCAGATGGAGATGGGACCAAATGGCTTTGGAGACTTAGTATCTGTTTGTGTATATATATATACATATGAGTGTGTCTGTGTGTCTGTATGGGTGTGTGTGCATATAGATCTCTCTCTCTCTCTGTGTGTGTATGTATATATACATAATATATATGTGTGTGTGTGTAATATAATAATAACAACAACAACAATAATAATACTATGTGAATGTGTCTAATAAAATCATAAAATAATAGAGTTGGAAGAGACCTCATGGGCCATCCAATCCAACCCCATTGTGCCAAGAAGCAGGAATATTGCATTCAAAGCAGCCCTGATGTGCAATTAATAATAATAATAATAATAATAATAATAATAATAATAATAATTGCATGACAAACCAGATAATAATAATAACCGCACGACAGAGGCTGGATGGCCATCTGTCAGGGGTGCTTTGAATGCAATATTCCTGCTTCTTGGCAGAATGGGGTTGGACTGGATGGCCCATGAGGTCTCTTCCAACTCTAGGATTCTATGATCTATGATTCTATGATTCTGCCAAGTAGACACAGCCCTAATTTGTACGCCAGCCTTTGGCTTTGCTTGAGATTCCAACCAACCAACCACCAGATAATAATAATAATTGTACGACAAACAAGATAATAATCATCATAATTGCATGGCAAACCAGATAATAATAATAATAATAATAATAATAATAATAATAATTGCATGGCAAACCAGATAATAATAATAATAATAATAATAATAATAATTGCATGCAAACGAAACCAGATAATAATAATAATAATAATAATAATAATAATAATAATTGCATGGCAAACCAGATAATAATAATAATAATAATAATAATAATAATAATAATAATAATTGCATGACAAACCAGATGATAATAATAATAATAATAAAAACTGCATGGCAAACCAGATAATAATAATAATTGCATGACAAACTAAATAATAATAATAATAATAATTATAATTGCATTAGAAACCAGGTAATAATAATAATAATAATAATAATAATAATTGCATGAGAAACCAGGTAATAATAATAATAATAATTGCACAGCAAACCAGATAATAATAATAATAATAATAATAATAATAATTGCATGAGAAACCAGGTAATAATTATAATAATAATGATTGCAAGACAAAGCAGATAATAATAATAATAATAATAATAATAATAATTGCACAACAAACCAGATAATAATAATAATAATAATAATAATTGCATGACAAACCAGATAATAATAATAATAATAATAATAATTGCATGACAAACCAGATAATAATAATAATAATAATAATAATAATTGCATGACAAAGCAGATAATAATAGTAATAATAATTGCATGACAAACCAGGTAATAATAATAATAATAATTGCACGACAAACCAGATAATAATAATAATAATAATAATAATTGCATGACAAAGCAGATAATAATAATAATAATAATTGCATGACAAAGCAGATAATAATAATAATAATTGCATGACAAATAATAATAATAATAATAATTGCATGACAAAGCAGATAATAATAATAATAATAATTGCATGACAAAGCAGATAATAATAATAATAATAATAATAATAATTGCACGACAAACCAGATAATAATAATAATAATAATAATAATAATAATAATTGCATGACAAAGCAGATAATAATAGTAATAATAATTGCATGACAAATCAGGTAATAATAATAATAATAATTGCATGACAAACCAGGTAATAATAATAATTGCACAACAAACCAGATAATAATTATAATTACAATTATAATAATTGCATGACAAACCAGATGATAATAATAATTGCACGACAAACCAGATAATAATAATAATAATAATAATAATAATAATAATAATAATAATGTATTGTCGAAGGCTTTCATGGCCGGAATCACTGAGTTGTTGTAGGTGTCTGCAACACTTATTACAACAGCAAAAACAACAGAGAGGAAACAAACAAGGACATCTAATCACCTCTCAACAAAAGTTTGCTCCAGGCACTGTCAAGCCATTATATGCTAATCAAGATGGTCGGTTGAAACAGCAGACAAGAGTCCTTTGTCTCACCCTGGTCATTCCACAGATATATAAACCCTTTTTCCTAGTTCCAACAGACCTCACTACCTCTGAGGATGCTTGCCATAGATGCAGGCGAAACGTCAGGAGAGAATGCCTCTAGACCTGAAAAAAACTACAACAACCCAAGACTATTCTAAAGCCTTTCATTCATTGACTATTCTAAAGACTTTGACTGTGTGGATCATAATAAATTGTGGCAAGTTCTTGGTGGGATGGGCATCCCAAGCCACCTTGTCTCTCTCCTGAGGAATCTGTACAAGGACCAAGGAGCAACAGTCAGAACTGACCATGGAACAACAGACTGGTTCAAGATTGGGAAAGGCGTATGGCAGAGTTGTATACTCTCACCCAACCTATTCAACTTGTATGCAGAACACATCATGCGATGTGCAGGGCTGGTGGTGAAAATTGCTGGAAGAAACATTAACAACCTTAGATATGCAGATGACACCACTCTGATGGCCGAAAGCGAGGAGGAGCTGAGGAGCCTTCTAATCAAGGTGAAAGAAGAAAGCGCAAAAGCTGGGTTGCAGCTAAACATCAAAAAAACCAAGATTATGGCAACAAGAATGACTGACAACTGGGAAACAGAGGGAGAAAACGTGGAGGCCGTGACAGACTTTGTATTTCTAGGTGCAAAGATTACTGCAGATGCAGACTGTGGCCAGGAAATCAGAAGACGCTTCCTTCTTGGGAGGAGAGCAATGTCCAATCTTGATAAAATAGTAAAGAGTAGAGACATCAGACTGGCAACAAAGATCCATTGCCTAGTCAAAGCCATGGTATTCCCTGTAGTCACCTACGGATGTGAGAGCTGGACCTTAGGGAAGGCTGAGCGAAGGAAGATTGATGCTTTTGAACTGTGGTGTTGGAGGAAAGTTCTGAGAGTGCCTTGGACCGAGAAGATCCAACCAGTCCATACTTCAGGTAATAAAGCCTGACTGCTCACTGGAGGGAAGGATATTTGAGACAAAGATGGAGTCCTTTGGCCATGTAATGAGAAAAAAGGAAAGCTTGGAGAAGACAATGATGCTGGGGGAAATGGAAGGCAAAAGGAAGAGGGGCCGACCAAGGGCAAGATGGATGGATGGCATCCTTGAAGGGACTGGCTTGACCTTGAAGGAGCTGGAGGTGGTGACGACCGACAGGGAGCTCTGGCGTGGGCTGGTCCATGAGGTCACGAAGAGTCGGAAACAACTGAACGAATGAAAAACAACAAAACTAAATCTTCCATTGCACAGGAATATATCCAAGAGCCATGGTTGCATTGGCTTCCTTGCATGGCCACTTTCTGCATGAATCACTTACTCTTGGTTTTTCTCTTCCCTCCAACTAATTGCTTCCACATCTATCTCCCTTGGATAATGCGATGCCGTTGCTGCTATAGAGACAGGTTTCCAATACGAAATGCAACCCACAAAGCAGGGCAAAGTGATATGAAGGATAATAATTAGACATTTCCACGCTGTCAGGAAAATAGCCCCATCTTTGCTTTTTCTTCTTTGAAGAGCCAAGAATTGGCTCCCTTTCTAGACTCTGCCATTGAAAGATATTTGGGGTACATCTACATTGAAGACTGAATGCAGTTTTTCACCACTTTAGCTACCATAGACTTAGAATCATAGAATCAAAGAGTTGGAAGAGACCCCATGGGCCATCCAGTCCAACCCCATTCTGCCAAGAAGCAGGAATATTGCATTCAAATCACCCCTGACAGATGGCCATCCAGCCTCTGTTTAAAAGCTTCCAAAGAAGGAGCCTCCACCACACTCTGAAGCAGAGAGTTCCACTGCTGAACGGCTCTCACAGTCAGGAAGTTCTTCCTCATGTTCAGATGGAATCTCCTCTCTTGTATTTTTGAAGCCATTGTTCCGCGTCCTAGTCTCCAAGGAAGCTGAAAACAAGCTTGCTTCCCTCCTCCCTGTGGCTTCCTCTCACATATTTATACATGGCTATCATATCTCCTCTCAGCCTTCTCTTCTTCAGGCTAAACATGCCCAGCTCCTTAAGCCGCTCCTCATAGGGCTTGTTCTCCAGACCCTTGATCATTTTAGTCGCCCTCCTCTGGACACATTCCAGCTTGTCAATATCTCTTGAATTGTGGTGCCCAGAATTGGACACAATATTCCAGGAGTGGTCTAACCAGAGCAGAATAGAGGGGTAGCATTACTTCCCTAGATCTAGACCCTATGCTCCTATTTCTGGGAATTGTAGTTTTACAACAGAGTTTCTCAACCTTCCCAATGCTGCGACCCCTTTTTACAGTTCCTCATGTTGTGGTGACCCCCAACCATCACATTATTTTCATTGCTACTTCAAAACTGTAATTTGCTCCTGTTATGAATTGTCATGTAAATACTTGATATGCAGGATGGATTTTCATTCACTGGACCAAATTTGGCACAAATACCCGATACGCCCCAATTTGAATACTGGTGGTGTTCAGGGAGATTGATTTTGTCATTTGGGAGTTGTAGTTGCTGGGATTTATAGTTTACTTCCAATCAAAGAGCATTCTAAACTCCACCAACGATGGAACTGAACCAAACTTGGCACACAGAACTCCCATGTCCAACAGAAAATACTGGAACGGTTTGGTGGGCATTGACATTGAGTTTTGGGAGTTGTAGTTCACCTACCAAGGGCAAGATGGATGGACAGACCTTGAAGGAGCTGGGGGTGGTGACGGCTGACAGGGAGCTCTGGCGTGGGTTGGTCCATGAGGTCACGAAGAGTCGGAGACGACTGAACGAATGAACAACAACAAGTTCACCTACATCCAGCGAGCACTGAGGACTCAAACAATGATGGATCTGGACCATATTTAATATTCTCAATATGCCCAAATGTAAACACTGGTGGAGTTTGGGGAAAATAGACCATGACATTTGGGAGTTGTAGTTGCTGGGATATATAGTTCACCCAATCAAAGAGCATTCTGAACCCCACCAACGATAGAGTAGAAACTTACCACACAGAACCCCCATGACCAACAGAAAATACTGTTTTTTTCTTATGGTCTTTGGCGACCCTTCTGACACCCCCTCACAACCCCCTCAGGGGTCCCAACCCCCAAGTTGAGAAACATTGGTCTAGATGAAACTATAGATCCTTATGAGAGGCAGAATTTTGCCTGGAAAAGAGAAGCAAAAGAGGCGATACAAGAAGCATGTTTCAATATTTGAAAGCATGCCGCATTGAAGATGGAGCAGACTAATGTGCATGCGCCGTGGTCACCCAGTGCTTTGAATCACATAGTTTTGTCTGCATGCACTTCAAGGACATGCTTCTGTTTTCAGTGCTGTTGATTCTTATAGTCATTGATTTTGTCCAATTTCTTGGTGTTTCAGGTGTAGTTTTACCAATTTTTAGCCTTCTCTGTCAAAGTGGGCTCGCTACAATGGTGAGCAAAGAGAAGCCCAATTTAAAAGGTTTTTCCTAAGTTCCCAAAAGATATCTCACCAAAGTTGAAGGAAGCACCACTGAGATGATTTTATTGCGATTCAGCTGAAAAGGATGCAAAGCAGCAATATTTCGCCAAGCTGAGCATAACATGTGTACAAATAAAAGCCTTTTTTATACAGAAACAAAGTTGCCAGGTTTGAATCTCCCATTCCCTGCCCCTCTGCCAGTTCGACGATGATTGGCTGGCGCTCTTCAGCTGTAGGAGGTTTGGCCACCTCCTGAGCGACTGGGCCAATCACTGGGCTTCTGCTGCCTTGGAGTCCTGACGAATAAGGAGAGAGGGAGGCGGGACGAGAGGGAAACAATGGATTCTTGAGAGGATTATGGAGGTAGGAAATGTCCAAGTGGCTAGCGAGTCCTAGGGCCTGCGAGCCAGCCATTTCTATTGCCCATGAGTGGCTGCAATAGACGTTGATTGTCTGGCAACCTGCCATAATCCTGGTTTTTCCAGTGCTGAGATATGGGAACAATGAGGGAACTTTGGCTAAAGTCTTTAGTGAAAGAAAAGTTGAATGGGCGACAGATTAGGACAAGGTGTGGATTTCTGAAAGCCCACTCCATCCTATTGAGATATGATCATAAATGCCAAATGACCGCTTCCTCTGGGGGACCAACTCCGAGCCCAGAGGTCACGGTTCTTTGTTACTGTCCATGCAAATAGTGTCTTTTGATAAGGGTCTTTTTCAACTTGAGATTTCCTTCTTTCCAGGGTCATGCAGGGGTGGCTGCCTTTGTATTTTTTATACATTTTTCAATAAAGGGGAATTGGGCAAAAGGGTCAAGAAAAGGTCAGATACACAGGGAGGAATATAGAAATATAGAAATCATGTTATAGAAAACATACCCACTTATCCCTCCCACCAGAGTCCCATAGAAGTTCAAGAGAGCACATAAGTGTAAAGGGAGGGGGTTTCTCAGTAATAAACGTGCTACCTTCTGCTATATAGGAAACCTAGGGCATAAAACCTTGATTAAATGTTCACACTATCTAATGTGGGAAGTATCCTTGTTGTTGTTAGTGTCTTGGCAAATTGACCAAACAAGGAGATCTAATCACCTCTCAACAAAAGTTTGCTCTAGGCACTGTCAAACCATTATATGCTAATCAAGGTGGTCAGTTGAAACATTTACACCTAGCTCCAGCGGGCAAGAGTCCTTTGTCCCACCCTGGTCATTCCACAGATATATAAACCCTTTTTTCTAGTTCCAACAGACATCACTACCTCTGAGGATGCTTGCCATAGATGCGGGCGAAACGTCAGGAGAGAATGCCTCTAGACCATGGCCATATAGCCCGAAAAAACCTGCAACAACCCAGTGATTCCGGCCATGAAAGCCTTCGACAATAAACTGACCAAGGCTTAACCCTTATTATCCAGTCTGGTGTCCTTGTCCTTAGCAAAACTATAAGTTACTATCTTTTATGGGGGGGGGGGGTCATGTTTGACTTCAATGGCATTTAAAGGGGTGTCAAACTGCATTAATTCTACAGTGTAGATGCACCCATTGTGTTCTGGTGCAGAAGGCTGTCCATGGGTTGACTTATTGCTAGCTATAGCTCTTGTACATAGGCAGGGTCCACTTTCGGCGGTCCCTCCATCTCTTGTGTGCCGCAATGCTCTGAAACCGGAGATCCCGAAGGATCAAAGCTTTGTGTCCCCAAAGCGAGAACATCTTGCTCCAGAGCAAGAGCGGCGCCAGATTTAACACATGGCCCGGCGGTTCTTTAGAAACATCAACCCTTTTGGAACAATGCCCTGGCTGGGAATCTGCTTGTTGGTGCAATTTTGCCAAATGTGGCTTTTGCATTGGCTCTGTTTTCATCCAGCGCAGGGATATCTATAGAGCCCGGAAGATGATGGGCTCACGTATGGAAAAAGTTCATCTTTGCAACCAGGCACAGAAGAGGTTTTCCCAAGTTCTGTTTTCTATCTCAAATTGGGATTGCAAATCTGTGCTCCAATGGTGCAAATGCCCCACTCATCCACTATATTATAACACAGAACTACTTCAGAAAGTGTCAGTAAATATTCCCTTCATTTGTTCATCTATGTTTTAGTTCAGTTGCGCAGGAGGGAGCAAGCTTCCTTTCTGCTGCCCTGGAGACTAGGACGCAATGGAACAATAGCTTCAAACTACAGGAAAGGAGAGTCCACCTGAACATTAGGATGAACTTCCTAACTGTGAGAGCTGTTCAGCAGTGGGACTCTCTGCGCTGGAGTGTGATGAAGGCTCCTTCTTTGGAGGCTTTTAAGCAGAGGCTGGGTGGCTATCTGTTGGGGGTGCTTTGAATGCGAAATTGTCCTGCTTCTTGGCAGAATGGGGTTGGACTGGATCACCCATGGTCTCTTCCAACACTATGATTCTAAGATGTTTGTGACTAAACAAGAAAACCTCAAGATTTTTTTGCCTTAGGTTTGCCATAAGTTAAAAAAAGGACTTAGAAGCCCCACAACAACAATGTGCCTCCTCTTTCCACAATCACGGAGTGCATCGACAACACTGATGAATACTTTGGCAACTTATGTGTGTGTGCAGGGGTGGCTCGTCCATTATGCGAAGTAAGCGGTTGCAGAACACTTTTTTTTGCCAGGGGCGCAGAGGTGCCTCTGTAAATGCCCCTCGACCGCCACTTGAGGAGCGCCCCCTCAGCTCACAACAGCCCTAGCAGTCCGGGGGGAGCCTTGGCTTTCTTGCCTCGCTGCCGGGCGATCCTCTTCCCAAAGGGGCCGGGCCCTTGAGCCTCGCCTAGCCCCTCTCGTTCCTGCTCCACCCGGCCACCGGGTGCGCGAGCAGAGCAGGCGCTCAATCGTTCTCCGCGTTCGATCCCTTCCCCATGACCGGCTCCCTTTCCTGATCCCCCGGCACTCCACCCGCCTCCTCTCCTCTCCCCAATCCGCGGGTGGGCCAAGGGGCGGAGCCGCCGTGCCTGGCCCGCTTTGGGTCCGGAGGCGTGTCTGAAGACCCCAGCGTGCGCACCAAAAGTCGCCTCTTCTCCTGACTTTCTCTTCAGCCATTGGGACCAAGAGAGAGAGAGAGAGAGCCCCTCCGGCTGGAGGTATCTCCCACCTCCGCTCCCTCCTTTGTTTTTGCGCCTACCTTCAGGAAAGGTGGGCATCTCCACCTCTGTCTCTCTCTCTCTCTCTTGGTCCCAATGGCTGAGGAGAAAGTCAGGAGAAGAGGTGACTTTTGGTGCACACGCCGGGGTCTTCAGGCATGCCTCTGGACCCAAAGCAGGCCAGGCAAGGGAGCAAATGCGGAAAGTGTAGTTACTGGGATGTATAGTTCACCCACAATCAAAGAGCATTCTGAACTCCACCAATGATGGAATTGAACCAAATATGGCACACAGAACTCCCACGATGAACAGAAAATATATATCAATGATTGGTTGGGGGTACTGTTTGCTTACCGTTGAAAATTTCCTAGGGCCGCCTCTGTGTGTGTGAAACACCATCGGAGTGCTATGGCACCTTCAAGCAACAAGGATCTTTTAAGGACCTTGTCCTCAAATGCTCAATGTTATGACTCCCAAGCAAACTCTTTTTATGTTGGGGACACAGTAGGATGTTTTCTGTTATTGTAATATATTTGTTTCGGTGACAGATCTTTTTTTTTTTTAAGAGAGAAGAAGCCAACAAAATTATGTAAGCATTAATCCTAATTGTGTCATGAGTCATTCCGTTCTGTGCGGCTAAGCAAAAACAGAGACGCGATTTTGCCTTCTAGCTTTTTATGACCTGGTGGGATGTTAAATATGGAACAATGGGTACATATGCCTATATGGACATAGACTAAGGCAATGGCAGCTGGTGACTTCCATCCCCCAAAAATACTGTCCAGCATGGCTCATAATATAAGGGAGTTGTGGTTGTAAATTGGAAAGCCACTGTTGGACTATGAATTTGGATTGGATGGCCCATGGGGTCTCTTCTAACTATATGATTCTTTGAAACTTGACAGGATTCCATAGCATTGAGCCATGGTAATAATAATAATAATAATAATAATAATAATAATAATAATTGCACGACAAACCAGATAATAATAATAATAATAATAATAATAATAATAATAATAATAATTGCACCACAAATCAAATAATAATAATAATAATAATAATAATAATTGCACCACAAATCAGATAATAATAATAATAATAGCACGACAAACCAGATAATAATAATAATAATTGCACGACAAACCAGATAATAATAATTGCATGACAAACCAGATAATAATAATAATAATAATAATAATAATTGCACAACAAACCAGATAATAATAATAATAATAATTGCATGACAGACCAGATAATAATAATAATAATAATAATAATTGCATGGCAAACCAGATAATAATAATAATAATAATAATAATAATAATAATAATAATAATAATAATTATAATAATAATTGCATGACAAAGCAGATAATAATAATAATAATAATAATTGCACGACAAACCAGATAATAATAATAATAATAATTGCATGACAAAGCAGAAAAATCATAATAATTGCACAACAAACCATATAATAATAATAATAATAATAATAATAATAATAATAATAATTGCACGGCAAACCAGATAATAATAATAATAATAATAATAATAATTGCATGACAAACCAGATAATAATAATAATAATAATTGCATGACAAACCAGACAATAATAATAAATAATAATAATAATAATAATAATAATTGCACGACAAACCAGATAATAATAATAATAATAATAATAATAATAATAATAATGTATTGTCAAAGGCTTTCATGGCCAGAATCACTGGGTTGTTGTAGGTTTTTTCGGGCTATATGGCCATGTTCTAGAGGCATTCTCTCCTGACGTTTCGCCTGCATCTATGGCAAGCATCCTCAGAGGTAGTGAGGTCTGTTGGAATCAGGTGAAATGTCAGTAGAGAATGCCTCTAGAACAGGGGTCCTCAAACTTTTTAAACTGGGGGCCAGTTCACTGTCCATCAGACCATTGGAGGGCCGGACTAAAAAAACCAATTAAAAAATTCCTATGCACATTGCACATCTCTTATTTTGCTGTGTGGAAGGGCCCTTAGAGGGGGTTCTTTCTAGCCCTCTTTAGGCAGTAATTCCAGGAGCAGAGAATGGGAAATCTTCCCATTTCTAGTCTGAACAAAATCTGGCTACCAGTATTAAAAAAAACTCTAAAATTATAACTGTAAATAAAGAACAACACTCAAACACAGGGGAACTCCAGACAAGAAACAATCAGGGCCAGCTAATCACCTCTCAACAAAGGATTCTCCCTAAAAACTGTCAGGCTATGAAATGGTAATCAAGGTGGCCAATTGAAACATTCATACCTACCTCCAACAGACAAGAGTTCTTTCCCCCACCCTGGATCTTCCACAATTTTCCTAGTTAAAGGTTTTCCTCTGTTGCAATCCAGAGCAGGAAACGAGGCCCTAAGATAACTATCCACCACACTCGACTGTGAAAAAACAATCCTTTTTTATTGAAGAAAAATGGTTACAAAATAAAGGAAAAATGCAAAGTCAAAAGCCACAGCAAAATCAGCAAACATGAATTTCCATGAACAAGATCAAAACCCAAAGCCACACTGTAAAATACTGGAACCTGTTAGCAATCCACTAACCGTACTTGATATCCTAGAAATCTTTCAAGACGATGGCCAGGGAAACCGGGAGAACTGCCAAGGTCTTCATCAATCTAAAACGATGCCTAAACTGAGAAAGTCAGCCCGGCGGAAGGCACTTAAAGCCGAGGAATTGGTTTCGTGAAACGCCTCCCTGCTTTGAAGCCGTTGTTTGTATTTCTTTTAATCTGGAAGACCTTCGCAAGCTGAGTGATTTACTTCTGTCTTGCCAGATCTGGCCCCTTCTATTCTCATTAAGGTTCCCAGGTGCAGAAGGGAGTGAAAGGTCATGGCTTCCCTCTGAAACATTCTCATGAACACTGGTACTTTCATTTTCCAAATCTACAGAAGTTTCTTCCTCACTAATTTCAGGAGCATTGCCACTAATTTCAGGATCATTGACATCAAGAAGTACATTTTCATTAGCATCAGTAAATATATTTTCATTAGCATCAGGAGGAACAAACAGAGAATCAGGTTCAAGTTCAAACTCAGGCTGAACCCCAACATCCTATGACATGAAGTCCAGTCGTGTCTGACACTGGGGTGTGGTGCTCATCTGCATTTCTAAGTCGAAGAGCCGGCGTTGTCCGTAGACACCTCCAAGGTCATGTGGCCGGCATGACTGCATGGAGCGCCGGGGCAGCCTCCCTTGGCTGGCTCACGCTGCCCATCGGGCCTGATGGGCAGCGTGAGCCTGCCAAGGGAGGAGCAGCCCCGCGCGGTCTTCGTGAGGTGCTTTACGTGCGAGTAGGCCATGTGGAGCAGCTGCCCTTGGCTGGCTCACGCTGCCCATCAGGCCTGACGGATAGCATGAGCCTGCCAAGGGAGGGGCACTGTGTGTGGGGGGGGCTCCTCCTCCGCGAGCCGGATAAGTGCCCTTGGCGGGCCGGAAGTGGCCCGCGGGCCGTAGTTTGGGGACCCCTGCTCTAGAACATGGCCATATAGCCTGAAAAAACCCACAACAACCCAGTGATTCCGGCCATGAAAGCCTTCGACAATACATGCAACTGGGTTGTTTTCAAGATAAATTGTCCTAAATTTTGGAAACGCAAAGAGGAACATTAAGAACTCGAACAACGCATGATGAAGTTGATAGCAACTTGGGTGGAAAGAGATGTTATTTATTGCCTCAGTGTGGTAGGATCCAACCTGACAGTGGTTACTCAGCGCGAGTGGGCGCATCTCTCTTGTTCTCCAAAGCACAGATTATATAAGGCAGTGTTTCTCAGCCTTCCTAAGGCCGCGACCCCTTAATACAGTTCCTCATGTTGTGGTGACCCCCAACCATAAAATTATTTTCGTTGTTACTTCATAACTGTAATTTTATTACTGTTATGAAGTGTAATGTAAATATCTGATAGGCAGGATGTATTTTCATTCACTGGACCAATTTGGCACAAATACCCAATACGCCCACATATGAATACTGATGGGGTTGGGAGAGGGGACTGATTTTGTCATTTGGGAGTTGCAGTTGCTGGGATTTATAGTTAACCTACAATCAAAGAGCATTCTGAACTCCACCAATGATGGAATTGACCCAAACCTGGCACACAATACTCCAATGTCCAACAGGAAAAAAGGGTTTGATGGGCATTGACCTTGAGTTTTGGAGCTGTAGTTCACCTTCATCCAGAGAGCACTGTGGACTCAAGCAATGATAGATCTGGACCAAACTTGGCAGATATTCTCCATATGCCCAAATGTTAACACTGGTGGAGTTTGGGTGAAATAGACCTTGGCATTTGGGAGTTATAGTTTCTGGGATGTATAGTTAACCTACAATCAAAGAGCATTCTGAACCTCACCAATGATGGAATTGAACCAAACTTGGCACACAATACTCCCATGACCAACAGAAAATACTGGAATGGTTTGGTGGACATTGACATTGGGTTTTGGAGTTGTAGTTCACCTGCATCCAGTTCACCTGTGGACTCAAACAATGATGGTTCTGGACCAACTTGGCATGACTCCTCAATATGTCAAAATGTGAACACTGGTGGAGTTTGGGGAAAATAGACCTTGGCATTTGGGAGTTATAGTTGCTGGGATTTATAGTTAACCTACAATCAAAGAGCATTCTGAACTTCTCCAGTGACAGAATTGGGCCAAACCTCCCACACAGAACCCCCATGACCAACAGAAAATGCTGTGTTTTCTGATGGTCTTTGGTGACCCCTCTCACACCCCCTTGCAACCCCCTCCCAGGGGTCCCACCCCCAGGTTAAGAAACACTGTTGTGGACCAAAACATCTGGGGACCCACAGGTTGAGAATCACTGCTAGAGGGAAAAACACAGGTTAGATAAGAGAGAGTGAACGCGTGCAGTGTAGAAGCAAACAAAGGAAACCAAAGTATGGAAATATGATCAATCTCCCCTCCCAGCAGCAATGAAAACTGTGCAAGCCGTTTAGCAACAGAGCAGAGCTCACTCCTCCATTCCCTTCCCAGCCTTCACATTCCAGCTTCATACTGCCAAACCCATGTAAAAATAGTATCTAAGAAAAACTGACTAATACAAGTTAACCCTGTCCATACGGTTGCTAACGTTTGGCCCATGATGCTAACAAGGAGGGAGTCTACACTGTCGAAATAATGCAGTTTGACACCATTTTAACTGCCATGGCTCAAAGGTATGGAATCCAGGGAAAGACTCGGTACAAGCCAGTAAAGGTGGTCCAAGTGGTGATTGGCATACTGGGTGCAGTGCCTAAAGACCTTGGCCTGCACTTAAAAACAATAAGCGCTGGCAAAATTATCATCTTTCAGGGGCAGAAGGCCACCCTATTTGGATCTGCACACATACATCACACAGTCCTAGACACTTGGGAAGTGTCTGACGTGTGACCCAATACAAAAGCCAGCATAGTGATCTTGTTTGCTGTGTACTAATCTTGTTGTATATCAAATAATAATAATGATTCCTTTTTCATTGTCTGAATAGGAATGGACTGAACAGGGCTGTGTTCTGGCACCAGCAGGTTAATAGTCCAGAAGGTCAACTTTTCCAAACTTTGAATCATAATGTGACCATCCAAATATCTGAATAAGAATGAGCGACAGATCTCAGAGGCAAATTTTCCAAGATGTCAGGCGCTAAGCTGACTGGTACGACCTGGGGATCACAACCAGATACAGTGAAGACATCTGCCCTTGCGTTGTGCTTCTCTGCTGCTGATTATGCACGCCCAGTGTGGAAAACATCTCACCACACTAAAACAGTAGATGTGGCTCTTAATGAGACATGGCGCATTATCACGGGCTGTCTGCGCCCTACACCACTGGAGAAATTACACTGCTTAGCCGGTATTGCACCACCTGACATCCGCCAGGAAGTAGCAGCCAATAGTGAAAGGACCAAGGCAGAGACATCTCCAGCTCATCCCTTGTTTGGGTATCAGCCAGCACATCAACGACTTAAATCTAGACATAGTTTTCTAAGATCTACAGAGACACTCGCTGGAACACCTCAGCAAGCGAGAGTCCAAAAGTGGCAGGCTCAAACCCAGAACCTCAACCAACAGCTAATACCAGATGAGAGACTCCCTCCTGGGCACACAGAAAACTGGGCAACTTGGAAGGCGCTGAACAGACTGCGCTCTGGTACCACGAGATGCAGAGCCAACCTTAAGAAATGGGGCCACATAGTGGAATCCTCGACATGCGAGTGTGGAGAAGAGCAAACCACTGACCACCTGCTGCAGTGCAACCTGAGCCCTGCCACATGTACAATGGAGGACCTTCTTGCAGCGACACCAGAGGCATTTCAAGTGGCCAGCTTCGGGTCAAAGGACATTTAATCAGCTACCAAGTTTGCAAATTTTGTGTTTTGTCTGTTTGTTTTGTTCTGTTAGAAATGTAATATAAGTGACTGGTTGCCCTGACACGACAAACAAATGGTCCAGAAGGTCAACTTTTCCAAACTTTGAATCATAATGTGACCATCCCAATATCTGAATAAGAACGAGCGACAGATCTCAGAGGCAAATTTTCCAAGATGTCAGGCGCTAAGCAGGGCCAGCCCTGGTTGGCATTTGGATGGGAGGCCACCAGCAAATACCAGGTGCTGTTGATCTATATTTCAGAGGCAAGGACTGGCAAGGAAAAAACCAAGAGGCAACTTGAAGGCACAAACAAACCGAGTTGACTGTTGTGCCAACTAGCCATGTGTCTGATCCTAGCCAAAGGCTCTGGTTTTGCATTTGCTGCGATTTGGCAATGCACACCTGTGCCGCCTCCTTCGTTCCTCTTTGCCCGCAGCTACTGAACAAACCCTCCAGCTCCTGCCCACCTCGCTTTTGAAGCAAACTGGTTTCCTACGCAACTCTTCTTGCCGAAGTTATTCTTGCCGCCTCCTCCACCATCCATCACTGTAAAGCTTTCTAAGAGAGTTTGGATACGGAGAATCGTGCAGATTTGGGGAACAGAGAGGCAAAAAAGACTACTGGCTCTCTCTTTGTGATTCCAAGTGCTTTCTCATCCAGTGTTTGCTTTTCTTTTTTATTATCCCAAGGAAAGATAACGTTTAAAGAAATTGGTGGGGAAACTACCCAGTCTTTCAAGCACAAAGTAATTGGATTTTATTTGTGTTTGGTTGTGTCTTAAGTGCTTAAGTGAATGTATCTTCCCAGGGAAATCATGGGATGTGATCACCATTCATGGCCATTAGCCTAAAGGACAAGGCTTTTACACCTCAGAAAAGCATATTTCAACATGATGAGGAGTTAAAAGTGCAAGAGCCCTACTCTATATTAAATGTGTAAGAGTTTTGGATTAAGGTTGCAGGAGCCCTGTGTGCCCAACGGGACGCCGGGGCTGCCTCAGATTAAAGGCCCTTGGATTCCCCCAAACAGAGTCTTTGGATTGCTTAAAGGTTCAACAATGTTCTTTATTAATGAAAACAAACAGGTACTTTCAAGCTTTCTTGACAGTCTATTGTCTCTTGCAATCTTGTTCACTGGGAACAGGCACTATCTTCATAAACTGAATTTTAACTAATGGGGAAATCCTTAACTTCTAATCTGGGGAGTCTGTATTTGCCTCTGTTTGCGTGGAGCCCCTGCACCCGGTACCAACTGCGTCTGGCTTCTGCGAGAGACCCTTACCAAGCAGAGCTTTGTAGACTTCCAGGGAAAAAGGTGTTCAGGTTGCTGTGATGGCTGACTGAAGTCCCTCAGCAAAGGAGCTGTAAGGCTGTAAAATCCTCAGCCAAGCTGTGGGGCCTTTTCTCCCCGGCCAAGCCGTAGGGCTGTATATCTCCCCGGCCAAGCTGTAGAAGACGAAGCTTTCTATAGGAGCTCTTGGTTTTATGTCCTGTGTGAATGACTTCTCTGTGAGAACTGACTCAAAAAGGCTATTCCCTCCAAAACTCAAAAAGGGGCGGGACCAGAGAACCTAACGATAATTGACAGGTGGTTTGCCCTATGATTGCAAACAATATCAGGAAGCCACCCTGCTGCAAAATCCCAAGCCTGGGATTGCAAGCAAACATTTAATGCAAAGCAAACAGAATCGGAGCTCCTGGTACAGCTGTACCAGCACACTGATCTATATTAAAAGTGCAAGAGCCCTGCTCTATGTTAAAGGTACGGGAGTCCTTACTCTATATTGATGGTACAGGAGCCCTGCTTTATATTAAAGGGACACAGTTCCTATTCTATATTAAAGGGACAACAGCCCTGCTCTATATTAAAGGTACAAGAGTTCTATTCTGTATTAAAGTTACAGGAGACCCTACTCTATATTAAAGGTACAAGTGGAATGCTCTATAGTAAAGGGACCAGAGCCCTGCTCTATGTTAAAGGTACAGGAGTACCTATTCTATATTGATGGTACAGGAGCCCTGATCTATATTAAAGGTGCAGGAGCCCTACTCTGTACTAAAGCTAATACTCTGTATTAAAGGGACAAGAGCCCTGCTCTATGTTAAACACACAGGAGTCTTCAGTCTATATTAAAATTACAAGAGCCCTGTTCTGTATTGATGGTACAGGAGCTCTACTGTATATTAAAGTTAGAGGAGCCCCATCTCTATATTAAAGGTACAAGTGGAATGCTCTTTATTAAAAGGGGCAGGAGCCCTACTCTATATTAAAAGTACCAGGAGCCTTGCTTTTTATTAAAGGGACACGAGCCCTGCTCTATATTAAAGGTGCAGAAGCCCTGCTCTGTAGTAAAGGTACAGGAGTCCTACTCTTTATTAAAGGGACAAGAGTCCTGCTGTGTTTTAAAGGTACAGGAGTCCTACTCTGTATTAATGGGACAAGAGCCCTGCTCTATGTTAAACATACAGGAGTCCTTACTCTATATTAAAGGTGCAAGAGCCCTCTTCTATAGTGATGATACAGGAGKTCTACTGTATATTAAAGGTACAGGAGCCCTATTCTATAGTAAAGGAACAAGAGCCTTACTCTATATTAAAGGTACAYGAGCTCTATTCAATATTAKAGTTGCAGGAGCCCCWWCTCTATATTAAAGGTACAAGTGTAATGCTCTATATTAAAGGGACAGGAGTCTCTACTCTATATTAAAAGTACCAGGAGCCTTGCTTTCTATTAAAGGGACAAGAGCCCTGCTCTATGTTAAAGGTACAGGAGTTCCTACTCTATATTGATAGTACAGGAGACCTGCTATATGGTGCAGAAGCTCGGCTGTGTACTAAAACTACAAGAGTCCTGCTCTGTATTAAAGGTACAGGAACCCTGCTGTATATTAAAGGTGCAGGAGTCRTACTCTATATTAAAGAGACAAGAGCCCTGCTCTATGTTAAACATACAYGAGTCCTTACTCTATATTAAASYTACAAGAGCCCTSRTCTATAGTGATGATACAGGAGCTCTACTGTATATTAAAGGTACAGGAGCCCCATTCTATATTAAAYGAACAAGAGTCTTACTCTATACTAAAGCTACAGGAGCTCTATACAATATTAAAGTTGCAGGAGCCCCATCTCTATATTAAAGGTACAAGTGGAATGCTTTTTATTAAAGGGGCAGGAGCCCTACTCTATGTTAAAAGTACCAGGAGCCTTGCTTTCTATTAAAGGGACATGAGCCCTGCTCTATATTGAAGGTGCAGAAGCCCTGCTCTGTACTAAAGCCACAGGGGTCCTACTCTTTATTAAAGGGACAAGAGCCCTACTGCATATTAAAGGTACAGGAGTCCTACTCTGTATGAATGGGACAAGAGCCCTGCTCTATGTTAAACATACAGGAATCCTTACTCTATATTAAAGGTACAAGAGCCCTGTTCTATATTGATGACACAGGAGCTCTACTGTATATTAAAGGTACAGGAGCCCTATTCTATATTAAAGGAACAAGAGCCTTACTCTATATTAAAGGTATAGGAGCCCCACTCTGTATTGACGGTACAGGAGCCCTACTTTGAGTCCCACCCACGGGAGAAAAGCAGGATATAAATAAATAATAATAATAATAAATACTGTATATTAAAGGTCCAGGAACCCTATTCTGTATTAAAAGTAAGCCCTATTCTATATTAAAGGTGCAGGAGCCATACTCTGTATTAAAGGGACAAGAGGGCTGCTTTATATTAAAGGTACAGAAGCCCTGCTCTATAGTTTTTTTTTAATCATGTAAGAAGTAACTTGAGAAACTGCTTCTGGTGTGAGAGACATTGGCCAGGGGATGCCCGGATGTGTTACCATTCTGTGGAAAACTTCTCTCATGGGGCTGACAGATGGGAGCTCACCCTGTCTTGTGTATTCAAACCGCCGACCTTCAGGTCAGCAGTTCAGCCGGCACAAGGGTTTAACCCATTGCACCACTGCGGCTCCTTGCTCTATAGTAAAGGTACAGGAGCCCTTACTCTATAGGAAAGGTACAAGCGTAATGCTCTGAGTTAAAGATGTAAGAGCCCTGCTCTATATTAAAGGTATAGGAATCCTGCTCTGTATTTTTTTTTTTTGGTCGTGTCAGGAGTGACTTGAGAAACTGCAAGTCACTTCTGGTGTGAGAGAATTGGCCGTCTGCAAGGACGTTGCCCAGGGGACGTCCAGATGATTTTTGATGTTTTATCATCCTTGTGGGAGGCTTCTCTCATGTCCCCACATGAGGAGCTGGAGCTGATAGAGGGAGCTCATCCGCCTCTCCCCGGATTTGAGCCTGTGACCTGTTGGTCTTCAGTTCTGCCAGCACAGGGGTTTAACCCACTGCGCCACTGGAGGCTCCTCCATAAAAAGTAGAGAAGCCCTGCTTTACATTTCACCCAGCAGGCCGTCTTCCAGGTCGATGAGATGTCTAATTTTCTCCAAGTTTCACAGCCAACTTGTAGGAGCTCTCCAAGGTGCTGGATCTCAAACCCAAATGGGTCCGGCATCTGAAACAACTCCTTGAAAGCTCAGTGTATCTTTCCCATTGATACTGAAACATGTGCTTTGAAGACTTGATAAAGGTTTGGTTTTGCATTTCATGACCTAACCCCGTTGCAGCCCTTGCAGCAGCTTTCCCTTCTCAACTTGCTTCCTTTCCCCTCTTTTTACAAGAGCCGAAGCTACAGGGGCTGAGTAATAAAAGACGATTCCCGTAATAATAACACAAAGATCGCCAGGAATTTAAACAGCTTCCCAGAATTAGAAGCTGTCAGTAATTATAACCCAGTTCATTGTGGGCACTATTTAAAAGCAATATATTAAAAGAAGTGTCTTTGACAGAAAATATTGGGTGGTGCAATTGGAGGTCCTAAGGAGAAAAGTTCCACCAAGGGGCTTTCCTTAAGGAAGCTGTCTGATATGTTGTTCACTATTAGCCTTCTGAATTTATGTTTTCCTACCTGTCCAGTTATGAGCTATTCTGGAAAACATGTCTTTCCCATTATATCTGGATGTTGTGATGCTAGTTGCATGCACTTTGGAGTGCATCGTTCTTGAAAAGTCAAAGGGTGCATCTACACCAGGCATGGGCAAACTTTCTCACTTGGGAGCTACATGCTAGCTTACTTTACTTACTTACCTACTTAGGAAGGAAGGAAGGAAGGAAAGAGAGAAGGAAAAGGAAAGGAAGGAGAAAGAGGGAGGGGGAAGGATGGAAGGAGAAAGAGGAGATAAGGAGGGAAGGAGAGGAGAAGGAAGGAAGAGGAGGGAGGAGGGAGGAAGAGAAGGAAAGGAGGGTAGTGAGGAAGGAAAGAGAAGGAAGCTAGGAAGTGAAGGGTGGAAGGAAGGAGGAGAAGGAGGAAGGAATGAGAGAAGGAAAGGAGGAAGAAAGGGAGGAAGTGAAGGATGGAAGGAGAAAGAGGGAGGTAAGGAAGGGAAGGAGGGAGGTAAGAAGGAAGGAAGGAGGGAGGGAGGAAGGGAGGGAAGAGAAGGAAGGAAGAGGGGAAGAGGAAGGAAAGAGAGAAGGAAGAGGAAGGAAGGAGGAAGGAAGGGAGGGGAAGGAGGAAGGGAAGAAGAAGGAGAGGAAAAGGGAGGAAGGAAGGATGGAAGGAGGAGGGGAAGGGGAGGAAAGAAAGGAAAGAAAAGGGAAGGGAATGGAGGGAGGAAGAAAAAGGGAGGAAGGGAGGGAGGAAAGAGAAAAGGAAGGAAAGACAAATAGGAAGGAAGGAGAACGAGGGAGAGAGGGAAGGAGGGAGGAAAGAAGGAAGGAAAGACAGAAGGGTGGAAGGACAGGAAGGAGGGAGGGAGAAAGAAGAGATAAGAAAGGAATGGAAGGAAGAAGGAAAGAGAAAAGGATGGACAAAAGGGAGGAGGGTAAGGGTGGGCGAAAAAAGAGGGAGGTAAGGAAGGGAAGGAGGGAGGTAAGGAGGAAGAAAAGAGAGAAGGAAAGAAGGACAAAAGGGAGGAAGTGAAAGATGAAAGGAGAAAGAGGGAGGGAGGGAAGGAGGAAGGAAAGAGAAGGAAGGAAGGACAGGAGGAAGGGAAAGATGGAAGGAGAAAGAGGGACATAAAGAAGGAAAGGAGGGAGGTAAGGAAGAAGGAAATTAAAAAAGGAAGGAAGGAAGGGAAAGGAAAGGAAGAGAGAAAGGAAAGAGAAAGGGAGAGGAAGAGAGATGGAAGGAAAGAGAAAAAGGAAAGGATAGGAAGAGAGGAACGAAAAGGTGGATGGGAATGGAGGGAGGGAGAGAGAGGGAGGGAGGAAAGAGAGAAGAAAGGAAAGACAAATGGGAGGGAAAGAAGGAAGGAGAAAGAGGGAGAGAGAGAAGGAGGGAGGAAAGAGGGAATGAAGGAAGGAGAAAAGGGTGGAAGGGAATTAAGGAGGGAGGGAGAAAGAGGGTGGTAAGGAAGGAAAGAGAGGGAAGGAGGAAGGAAAGAGAGAATGAAGGAAGGATAGGATGGTGAAACTGAGGAAGGCCTGAGAAAAGAGCCCAAGAGGGTACATCCAGTCCCATACCTGATCTACACTGAAGAATTAATGCAGTTTGACACCACTTTAACTGCCATGGCTCTATGATCTGGAACCATTGAAGCTGTAGTTTTACGCAGTCTTGAGCTTTCTCTGCCAAGGAGTGCTGTTCCTTCAATCTACACAATCAAAGCCATTCCTATATCCTATACATTTCTTCTGAAATCCCTTGAATCTCTCCGTTATAGGTTTGCAATATGACGTCTAGCGCCTCTTCCTTTTCTGAACCCAGTTTTGACATGTAGCATTTCTCACTTCCTATATGGCCAAAGTCTTGTTTCTTTTTTTAGCATTGCTTTGCTTGCATGCATGGGAGAGTAATGCAGTAGCCTAGCAATTATTGCAATCCCTGGTGTCCCCTTTTTCATGGATGTATATCGAGCATTTCCAATCTATAGGCCATAGTTATGTTTCCCATCTTTGTTGACAATTAGAACACAGAATGTGAATGGATTCTATCCTTGCAGCTTGAAACAGCTTCATTGGTGTGCCATCTGCTCCTGGTGATTTATTCCTCCCAAGTGTCCAGAATGCAGCTTGAGGAAGCGGATTGATATCCACAACGGTCCTGATAATATATAAGTCAAGTTAGTCTTAAAGGGGCTGCTGTGTTCCTTTTATTTATCTCCCCTCCATTTGTCCTTCTGCCGTAACACACACCAGCAGGACGATATATTGGGATGGAAGATTCCATTTTCAAAAGGAAATTTCAAGGAAAAGGGGAGAAGATCAGTTTGCGTTGAAGCAAGTTGTGTGTCTCTGCTGCTTATTTTGTGTTCGCTGCGGTTCGATCCCACTTTAACTGCCCTGGATCAATACTATGGGTTTCTGGGAGTTGTAGTTTGGTGGGGCACCACCACTCTTCAGTGGAGAAAGCTAAAGACTTCATAAGTAAATAAACAACAACTACCAAGGTTCTGTGAAAATGGTGTCAAACTGCATTAACTCTGCACCCATACTTTATAGCACTATGATTCCACTTTAGCCTCGATGGTTCCAATCTATGGAATCCTACAATCTGCAGTGTAGAGAGAGGCAGACTACAAATCCCAGGATCCTATAGGATGCACCATGGTAATTAAATTAGGATCATAGTGCAATCATTTTAAACTCACCTCTTACAAATTTTAAAGTCATGTCTTGTGTTCACTATAGTTTAAACTTTGTTCTATGCATCTCCATATATGTATTTTGCAGAAATACATTTCATTATATCTATTTCATATAATGTTTATAATGGTTATGTGTTTTTAGTTTTAAACTCACATCTTGTGTTAACTATATTTCTTTCTGTGCATTTTAATATATGTATTTTGCAGAAATACATTTCAATATGTGTATTCCATATGATGTTTATGATGGTTATAGCTATGTTGTAACCCACCTCGAGCCACAAAAAGAGGCAGGTAAGAAATTATTATTATTATTATTATTATTATTATTATTATTATTAATAATAATAATAATAATAATGCAATTTCATAAAAATACAACGCAGAGCAGAAGAGAAAACTACCAAAACGTGGCTCTCCATGGACAGTTCCTGGGAAAAATTGAGAACAAAAACATGGATGTGGCTCACAAATGGAACTTGGAAAAAGGAGACAGAAGGGCCCAATTCTTGCAGCCCAAGAACAAGCCATTGAAACCAATGTCATCAGAGCCAGAATTGAAAAGTCGATGACGGATTCCAAGTGTAGACTCTGCAAGGAAGTAGACGAAACTATGGATCACATCCTCAGCTGCTGCAAGAATAATAATAATAAAACTTTATTTATACCCCGCCACCATCTCCCCAAAGAGACTCGGGGTGGCTTACATGAGGCCACGCCCATCAATACAATATACACAATATAACACAAAAACACAACAGAAAACCAGAAAATAAAATAACCTAAAATACAAAATGACTGTATATAAGTGACACAACAATATAAAATCAAAACATCAAAGAAGATTGCACAGACAGACTACAAGCAGAGGCACAACACTATTGCTCAGAAGATCCATTGGGACTTGTTCCACAAATACCATCTGCCTGCGACAAAGAACTGGTGGAATCACAAGCCGGAAAAGTTACAGAGAATGAACATGCCAAACTCCTCTGGGACTTCCGGATTCAAACTGATAGTTTTGGAGCACAATACTCCTGACCTCACAATCATTGGGGGAGGGGGGGTATAGATTGTCGATGTTGCAACCCCAGATGACAGCAGGATCAACAAGAAGCAACTGGAAAAACTTACACACTATGAGGATTTAAAGATAGAACTGCAAAGACTCTGGCACAAGCCTAAAGACTTTGGCCTGCACTTAAAAAATATTGATGCCGACAAAATTACCATCTGTCAGCTGCAAAAAGGCCACCCTGCTTGGATTTGTACGCATTTTTTCACCAATACGGTAGAACAGAAGCTCTCTGAAGCTCTAGGTGCTCTTACTGCCTACTACAGGGAAAACCAGCTGATCCCTAACCCATCTAAAACACAGACATGTGCCTTTCATCTCAAGAACAGAGAAGCATCCCGAGCTCTGAAGATCACCTGGGAAGGAATCCCACTGGAGCATTGCAGCGCACCCAAATACCTGGGAGTCACTCTGGACCGTGTTCTTACCTACAAGAAGCACTGCCTGAACATCAAGCAAAAAGTGGGTGCTAGAAACAATATCATACGAAAGCTGACTGGCACAACCTGGGGATCACAACCAGACACAGTGAAGACATCTGCCCTTGCGCTATGCTACTCTGCTGCTGAGTATGCATGCCCAGTGTGTAACACATCTCACCACACTAAAACAGTGGATGTGGCTCTTAATGAGACATGCCGCATTATCACGGGGTGTCTGCGCCCTACACCACTGGAGAAATTACACTGCTTAGCCGTATTGCACCACCTGACATCCACCTGGAAGTAGCAGCCAATAGTGAAAGGACCAAGGCAGAGACATCTCCAGCTCATCCCCTGTTTGGGTATCAGCCAGCACGTCAACGACTTAAATCTAGAAATAGTTTTCTAAGATCTACAGAGACACTCGCTGGAACACCTCAGCAAGCGAGAGTCCAAAAGTGGCAGACTCAAACCCAGAACCTCAACCAATGGCTGATACCAAATGAGAGACTCCCCCCTGGGCACACAGAAGACTGGGCGACTTGGAAGGCGCTGAACAGACTGCGCTCTGGCACCACGAGATGCAGAGCCAATCTTAAGAAATGGGGCTACAAAGTGGAATCCACGACATGCGAGTGTGGAGAAGAGCAAACCACTGACCACCTGCTGCAATGCAACCTGAGCCTTGCTACATGCACAATGGAGGACCTTCTTGCAGCAACACCAGAGGCACTCCAAGTGGCCAGATACTGCTCAAAGGACATTTAACCAACTACCAAACTCACAAGTTTTGTATTTGTCTGTGTGTTTGTTTTGTTCTGTTAGAAATGTAATATAATGGACTGGTTGCTCTGAAACGACAAATAAAAATAAATAAAACCAATACATCACACAGTCCTATTCTATTTATTTATTTATTTCATGCATTTCTACCCTGCCCTTCTCCCCCCGAAGGGGGACTCAGGGCGGCCTCATATAAGCATCATGTGATGCTGTTAGCATATAACAACAAAGATTATAGTTAAAACAGTAAAAATCATTAAAACATTATACAAATTCATTCACAAGTTCATTAAACATATTTTGTGTATTGGCGTATCTTTGTTCCTAACAGATTAGAGAGATAACCAGGTATATCAGCCTAACAACTGAGAAACCTAATTTGCCCTGCAAGAATACTAGTGGATATTTACTAGGCATGTGTGATCCATGGCTCCAAATGGCTCCAAAGTACCCACAAAACTAGGATGTGCCTGTGCCACATCCAAAATGATCAAGGGTCTGGAGAACAAGCCCTATGAGGAGCGGCTTAAGGAGCTGGGCAGGTTTAGCCTGAAGAAGAGAAGGATGGAAGGAGATATGATAGTCATGTATAAATATGTGAGAGGAAGCCACAGGGAGAAGGGAGCAAGCTTGTTTTCTGCTTCCTTGGAGACTAGGATGCAATGGAACAATGGCTTCAAACTACAAGAGAGGAGATTCCATCTGAACACGAGGAAGAACTTCCTGACTGTGAGAGCCGTTCAGCAGTGGAACTCTCTGCCCCGGAGTGTGGTGGAGGCTCCTTCTTTGGAAGCTTTTAAACAGAGGCTGGGTGGCCATCTGTCAGGAGTGATTTGAATGCAATATTCCTGCTTCTTGGCAGAATGGGGTTGGACTGGATGGCCCATGAGGTCTCTTCCCACTCTTTGATTCTATGATTCTATGATTCTATGATAATCCCACGGCAGCTGTAATACCAACGTGAAGCTCCACTTGCTTTCTGTTTTGGTCCAAACTTTCAATAGAAACATTCAAGGTGTTGAACCTATTTTGAGGGTTGATTGGGTTTTCCACATTGGATCGCTCTTTAGAGTAAAAAAATGGGGCAGATTGATGACTCTGTGTGGCTTTGGAGCCACAACTTCGCAGTTGTGTAAATCCGAGCTGTCCCCTTGTCAGCATATGGATGTTATTTCAGCTCCCAGCTTATTTAGAGCTTAGCGTCCATTTGATCTGATTCCTGCCAGATGTTCATTTCATCATATAAGGAGATCCCCAGCCCCAGGAGAATCACATCCCGGGACCAAAATACATCTGCGGAAAGCGAAAGGTTAGATGGGATTGGAAAGGGAGAATGGCTTGTTTTATTTTATTACTGGTGCTCCAAAATAGCAAGAAAGACCTTCAACCCGTGTCCTTCGTGGAGGGTTGCAGTGAGGATAAAAACTGCAAGGCAAGGAACTACAAGGCCATGAGATGAAATCCTCGTGTCGATGTACGTGACAGTGTGTGCTGCTGCAGCAAAGAAGGCAAATATCGTCGAAGGCTTTCATGGCCGGAATCACTGGGTTGTTGTAGGTTTTTTCGGGCTATATGGCCATGTCTAGAGGCATTCTCTCCTGACGTTTCACCTGCATCTATGGCAAGCATCCTCAGAGGTAGTGAGGTCTGTTGGAACTAGGAAAATGGGTTTATATATCAGTGGAATGATCAGGGTGGGACAAAGGACTCTTGTCTACTGGAGCTAGGTGTTCCTTGTTCCACCCTGGTCTTTCCACAGATATATAAACAATTTTCCTAGTTCCAACAGACCTCACTACTCTGAGGATGCTTGCCACAGATGCAGGCGAAACGTCAGGAGAGAATGCCTCTAGAACATGGCCATATAGCCCGAAAAACCTACAACAACCCAAGAAGGGATTCAACTCACATGTGGCTAGGGGGGGAGGGGGGGGCTTGAGGGGCTTCAGCCCCCCCCTCCGAAATTCTCATGGTGATTCGTGAAAAGGCCTTACTGGTGCATTATTTAAACTGTTATGTTTATTCATATCATGATCTGATCACCATACTCAATATATCCCATATGCATGGGGGTATTGGGGTAACGATACAAATGGTTTGCTAGGGTAGACCCTCTTTCACTCAGACTCAGCCCCCCCCCCCCACCAAAACTCAGCCCCCCCCCACCCCCCGCCCCCCCCCCCCCCCACCCCCCCCCCCCCCCCCCTACCCCCCCCCCCACCCCCCCCCCCCCCCCAAAAAAAATACCCCCCCAACCCCCCCCCCCGAAAAAATCACCCCCCCCCCCCCCCCCCGAAACGAAATCCTGGCTATGGGCCTGTGTGTGCCTCATTGTATCTCATTGTGGGCTATGAGCTATCACTACATTTGGGTAAGTGGAGAAAGAAGTTGAGATACTGTATGATGTGGTGATTTGTGGTTTGGACTAGGACACTAGGCTTCGAATTGCTGTTTTGCTATGTTAACTCAGAAGACGACCTGGGGAGAGTCACATTCTCTCAGCCTTATGGAAAGACAATGGGAAATTCCCTTTGAACAAATTTATCCAATGATAGGTTCACCTTAGGGTTGCCATGACTCAGAAATGGCTTAAAGGCACACAACAACAACAACAACAGCAACAACAACAACAACATGTGCTTTTAAGTCACTTGGTGACTTATAGCAATGACATGCATTTCTGTGAGTTACCTTAGGCAAGGAATATTCAGATATTGACAATCTGGAATGTGTCCAGAGGAGGGTGACTAAAATGATCAAGGGTCTGGAGAACAAGCCCTATGAGGAGTGGCTTAAGGAGCTGGGCATGTTTGCCTGAAGAAGAGAAGGCTGAGAGGAGATATGATAGCCATATATAAATATGTGAGAGGAAGTTACAGTGGGTAGGGAGCAAGCTTGTTTTCTGCTTCCTTGGAGACTAGGACACGGAACAATGGCTTCAAACTACAAGAAAGGAGATTCAATCTGAACATGAGGAAGAACTTCCTGACTGTGACAGCTGTTCAGCAGTGGAACTCTCTGCCCTGGAGTGTGGTGGAGGCTCCTTCTTTGGAAGCTTTTAAACAGAGGCTGGATGGCCATCTGTCGGGGGTGATTTGAATGCAATATTCCTGCTTCTTGGCAGAATGGGGTTGGACTGGATGGCTCATGAGGTCTCTTCCAACTCTATGATTCTATGTGTGAGAGAGCTGTTCAGCAGTGGAACTCTCTGCCCCAGAGTGTGGTGAAGATTCCTTCTTTGGAGGCTTTTAAGCAGAGGCTGTATGGCCATCTGTCGGGGGTGCTTTGAATGCATTTTTCCTGCCTCTTGGAAGAATGGGGTTGGACTGGATGGTCCACCAGGTCTCTTGCAACTCTATGAGTCTATCATTCTATGAATGTGCAGATGTCCCCCCGCTTTTCAACAGCCTGCCTTCCCTTTTGTGCATTTGTTGGTTGTCAGAAAACACTAGCCTCACTGCATTTTGTCTTTGGAGAAAGTGGCAAATGCCCTCCAAAGACATAGGGTGGTCCTTTGTCCAGCACAAAGGACAGACCCTTGCTCAATCAGGCACATTTACGGAGACTTAGGAGCAAGCTGAGCTTTCCTAAGCTGCGGGTGGAAGAGCGTTGTTCTTTACTCCTAAAAACAAAAACCCAGATGTGTCACAGATGCATCTCTTAAACCTGGTTGCATAACCACATTAAAAAAAAGTCTCATATGCAGCAGTATTTTTAGCTCTCTTATCCAACAAGCACGTTCAGGAAGCATATGGTTCTTTCCTTTAGCAAATTGCCCTTGGCGATACTTGGGAATGCTGAATTTTCTGCACTGAATAGAGATGGAGAGCTGGAATGGAAGGGCTCTGCCAGTTTGCAATATCCACTCACTACCCTCAAGAAAGAAAGAAAGAAAGAAAGAAAGAAAGAAAGAAGGAAAGAAAGAAAGAAAGAAAGAGACATTTATCACCATATAGTTTTAATATAGTGCAGGTATGAGCAAACTTTCTAACTTGGAGGCCGTATGCTAGCACTCCCTGATAGGAGGACAGGCTGTCCAGTGATGGAAGGAAGGAAGGAAAGGAGGAAGGAAAGAGAGAAGGAAGGAAGGAGGAAAGGGAGGAAGGGAAGGGTGGAAGAGAAAAGAGAGAGGGAGGGAGGGAGGGGAAGGAGGAAGGGAAGAAGGAGGAAGAAAGGAAAGAAGGAAGGAAGGAAGGAAGGAAGGAAGGAAGGAGAAAGGGAGAGAGGGACGGAGGGATGAAAGGGAAGGATGTAAGAGAAATAGGAAGGTAAGCGAAGGAATGAGAGAAGGAAGTGAGGAAGAATGGGAAGGAGGAAGGAAAGAGAGAAGGAAGAATGAAATGGTGGAAGTATATGGAGGGAGGGAGGAAAGAGAAGGAAGGGAGGGAGGAAAGAGAAGGAAGGAAGGAAGGAAGGAAGGAAGGAAGGAAGGAAGGAAAGGAAGGAAAGAAGGAGGAAGGAAGGAGGAAAGGGAGGAAGGAAGAGGAGGGGAAAGAAGGAAGGAAGGACAAAAGGGAGAAGGAGGGAGGAATGAAAGAGAGAAGGAAGGAAGGACAAAAGGGAGGAAGGGAAGTATGGAATGAAAGAGAGAAGGAAGGAAGGATGAAAGAGAGGAAGGCAAGGGAGGAATGAAAGAGAGAAGGAAGGAAGGATGAAAGGGAGGAAGAAGAAGGAAGGAAGAAAGGAAGTGAAAGATGGAAGGAAAGGGAGAAGGAAGGAAGGAGGAAAGGGAGGAAGGGAAGGGTGGAAGGAAAGAGAGAAGGAAGGAAGGATGAAAGGGAGGAAGGGAGGAAGGGAAGGATAAAGGAAAGAGAGAAGGAAGGAAAGCCAAAAGGGAAGGTAAGAAGGAAAAGGAAGGAAGGAAGGAAGGAAGGAAGGAAGGAAGGAAGGAAGGAAGGAAGGAAGGAGAAAGAGGGAGAAAGGGAATGAAGGAAGTACAAAAGGGTGGAAGGGAAGGATGGAAGGAGAAAGAGGGAGGGAAGGGAGGGAGTTAAGGAAGAATGAAAGAGAGAAGGAAGGAAAGACAAAATGCAGGGAAGGATGGAAGGATGAAAGGGTGGAAGGGAATTGAGGGAGGGAGGAAGAGGGAGGGAGGAAAGAGAAAAGGAAGGAAGAAAGGAATGAAGGAAGGAGAAAGAGTGAGAAAGGAAAGGAAGGAAGGATGAAAGGGTGAATGGGAATGGAGGGAGGAAGAAAGAGGGAGGGGAGGAGAAAGGAAATGGAGAAGGAATAAAAAACAGGATGGTGAGGGAAAGGAGGACCTGAGGAAAGAGCCCAAGGGGCCACATCTGGCCCCCGGGCTTGGGTTTACCCATACCTGATATAGTGGTATATAGGGAGAAAGGTAAATTATCCATCCATAGTGCCATCCACAAAATGAGGTGCTATGTACAGACATTATAGTGTTTTTCAGGTGATTGAAAAGCCATAGCTCAATGCTATAAAATCCTGGGATTTGTAATTTGGTGCAGCACCAGTAACCCTTGGCAGAGAAGTCCTTGCTAAACTACAACTCCATAACACTGAGTTAAAGTGATGTCAGGCTGCATTCATTTGCCAGTGTAGATGCACCAAGGATTCTTTGGCTTTGGACGGCCAGTGCAAAAGTCGATTGATGGCTCTGGCATTAGATTACCGATTTCAGCAGCCACCAAATCATGGCAACCCTTTCATTTTGCACAGCGATGGCCACCCAAAAGGATAAACAACGCACAAAAGCCCCGCAATGAAGGTGCAAAGAGCTGAATGGCAAGCTGGCAGCAGGCAGGATGGCCAAAGAATGCACACGTTCATTAGCGGCATAATTTAATTAGGCTTTTCTAAGCATTTCGCTTCGCACGCCAAGGGCTTCCACCTGAGCCATTGTAGATGCACGCAACGAGTCGGATGTAAAGGAAACCCCATTCCTGGGAAATGATGGAATATATTTCACAATGCGAGGCATACACAGTGGAACACTGGCACCATTTCATCCCTCTGCCAACTTGGGCATCTTCCATCCAAGACAAGATTCTAGATCATGAAGGAGGCAGCCTGTCATCCCTTAGATCACTAAAAGTCAAGTTTTGGATTTCTCAAAAACAAGCCTGGGCTCATCTTATCTCTTTTTTCAATAGAGTTACAAGCTCGGTAGATGCAGGGAATGCTGCGGATGTAGTATATCTTGATTTCAGTAAGTCCTTCGACAAAGTCCCCCATGACCTTCTTGCAAGCAAACTAGTCAAATGTGGGCTAAGCAATGCTTTTATTAGATGGATCTGTAAATGGTTCAGCAATTGAACCCAGTGGGTGCTCACCAAAGGTGGCAAGTGGAGTGCCATAAAGAGGGTTCGGTCCTGGGCCCAATTCTGTTCAAAAGCTTTATTAATGACTTGGATGAAGGTTTTGAGGACATGCTTTCAAGTTTGCAGATGGGATCAAATTGGGAGGGAGAACTAATACTTTAGAGAAAAGGATCAGAATTCAAAATGACCTTAAAAAATTGGAGTGCTGAATAGCCAAAACTAACAAAATGCTCTCCCATGCATGCAGGCAAAGCAATGCTAAAAAAAGAAACATGACTTTGGCCATATAGGAAGTGAGAAATGCTACATGTCCAAACTGGGTTCAGAAAAGGAAGAGGCGCTAGACGTCATATTGCAAACCTATAACGGAGAGTATCAAGGGATTTCAGAAGAAATGTATAGGATATAGGAATGGCTTTGATTCTGTAGATTGAAGCAACAGCACTCCTTGGCAGGGAAAGCTCAAGACTGTGTAAAACTACAGCTTCAATGGTTCCAGATCATAGAGCCATGGCAGTTAAAGTGGTGTCTGCATTTATGCAGAATAGCAAATACCTTGTAGGTGCCTTCTGTTGTCGTATACTTTGAACTAGGTTGCCTTACTGCTCTCCACCTGCGTCCATGTTCCTCTATGGATGCTGTTGCTGGAGGTTTCGGAGAGTCAAATGCTTCACGATCCCAAGCAGCTGTTTCCCAGTTAAGCAGGCCAATTTGCTGGATTACAAACAGCTTTTTGCAAGCATTTGTTGTGTTAAGGCCTGTAAAGGGATGTGTGAGCGTGGATTCTGTATCATCAAGAGTTATGTAAAAGCTTATGGATCTTATCCCCAGTTCCACTTGCAGGCACAAATGGCTAGCTCTTAGGATTACATCGCTACATCCTGTTGTGTCATCCCAATCATGTTGGATAAGCATAACAAGACATACTGTTATGGGAAGGATACCTTTCAGACCTTCGTGCAACTGCACACTTGCCCTTTTGTTGATGTGAATTGCTATGATCAGTCCTCCATACAGTCTCATTGTGCTGGTACGGCTGTACCAGGAGCTCCAACTTTATTTTCTTTCAGTTATCTGTTTTGCAGTCGTAGGACAGGCCTCCCATCCATCATAATTAAGCTTTGGTTCCGCCCCTTGTTCTGGGCTCTGGGAGAGAAAGGAGCCATTTTTTGGGCAGTCTCACACAAGGTAGCTAAGTTATAGGACGTAGACCAGCTCCTCCCGTAGAAAAGCTTTCTTTCTCAATAACCATCCAGGGAAAAAGGAACATCCAAGGAAAAATAACATCTGGGGATACAGAAGCAGAAATTCCAGGAGAAAGGTCCCAAAAGCTCTGGCGGAGAGCTCACAGCCTCTCAGCCTCACAGTCTCAGAGGGAACAGCCCTGAAGTTTCTAAGAATTCTCGAAGGGAGAACAGCATTACAGATCCACGAACCTCCAGCTGAAATATCTTCAAGCCTCGGCTGGTAGGTCTACTCGATACCCAGACGCATTTGGAGTCGGTAGTAGGTCCCACACTGATGAGGCATAGATAGAAAGCAGCCTGGGAGAGGTTAAAAAGGGTTTTTCCTACAGAGAAAGTTTAGTTAATCAAAGTCAGGTGCCAGTCCATTGAGGACTAGACTAAGAAAGCCTTGAAGTGTTGTTTGAACCATTGAAGATTTGTGGTTTGTTCCATAATAAAGACTTTGTTGCATCATTAAAGACTCTAAAGACCATCACTTCAGAAAAATCCCTCAGAACCTCTCTTTGAGGTGCCCCTGGCTGTCCCGCTGGGCTTAAAGTATACTTCCTATAGAAAAGTACAGCTGTTACAGGCACAGCGCGCGACAGAACACTCATGTTTGCTGGATCTTCAACTAAAAGCATCCCAAGCAGGTTGCTACCTAATATTCAGAGAAGGAGATCTTTTTGGGCAATTGGATCCATTGCCAAAAGTCCTTTCTGTCTGGGAGCAAACCCAAACGGATGGACTAAATATCTGATTAAATCACTGTCGATAGGGTTACAGTAGCATAGTTATAAAACATGGCAGTACTTAGAACAATATCCATTTAAGGTGGAATCAGGTGTCCCAAACTTATTCTCCATCTTCATCGCTATGATACTTCATCTTGTTGATGGGAAGCTTCTCACTGGAGTGGAAATCATCTATTGGAAAGATGGCAAGCTGTTTAACCTCAGCAGACTGAAAGCCAAAACCAAAGTCATTACAACATCTGTTATAGGACTTCAATATGCTGATGATAATGTAGTGTGTGCTCATTCAGAAGATGACCTATGAGCCACTCTAAACACCTACACAGAAGCACATGAGAAGCTCGGCTTGTCATTAAACATCGAGAAAACCAAAGTGCTCTTCCAGCAGTCACCGGCCAATCCCTTTCCAATGCCAGATATATGGTTTAATGGTGTAACATTAGAAAATGTTGACCATTTCCGCTACCTTGGTAGCCACCTCTCCACAACAGTAAACATTGACACTGAAATTCAACACCGCCTGAGCTCTGTGTATGCAGCATTTTTCCGAATGAAGCAGAGAGTGTTTGAGGACCAGGACATCCGTAGGGATACCAAGGTGCTTGTTTATGAAGCTATTGTACTCCCCACCCTGCTATATGCCTACAAGATGTGGACTGTCTACAGACGTCACATGCAACTCCTGGAACGATTCCATCAGCGCTGCCTCTGGAAAAGCCTGCAAATCTCTTGGGAAGACAGGCGGACAAACGTCAGCGTGCTGGAAGAAGCAAAGACCACCAGCACTGAAGCGATGGTCTTCCTTCCACTGGACTGGCCACGTTGTCCAGATGCCTGACCACCGTCTCCCAAAGCAGTTGCTCTATTCCGAACTCAAGAACGGAAAACAGAATGTTGGTGGACAGGAAAAGAGATTTAAAGATGGGCTCAAAGCCAACCTTAAAAACTCTGGCATAGACACTGAGAACTGGGAAGCCCTGGCCCTTGAGCACTCCAGCTGGAGGTCAGCTGTGACCAGCAGTGCTGTAGAATTTGAAGAGGCACGAATGGAGGGCTAAAGAGAGAAACGTGCCAAGAGGAAGGCGCGTCAAGCCAACCCCGACTGGGACCGCCTTCCACCTGGAAACCGATGCGCTCACTGCGGGAGAAGATGCACATCAAGAATAGGGCTTCACAGTCACCTACGGATCCACCCTCAGGATACCACACGTGAAGGACCATCATCCTCAGACTACGAGGGATCGCCTAAGTAAGTAAGTACTTACAACATATCACGTTATCCAATGATTCTTGACATTTTGATTCCTATTGTCTCAGATAGAATCCAAATTGATGATGGTGCAAAGTTCTAGTCAATTATGAAACCGAGATAGTAAATAATTATTTCAGTTACTTCTGACTCTTCGTAACCTCATGAACCAGCCTATGCCAGAGCTCCCTGTCAGCCGTCACCACCCCCAGCTCCTTCAAGGTCAATCCAGTCACTTCAAGGATGCCATCCATCCATCTTGCCCTTGGCCGGCCCCTCTTCCTTCTATTTTCCACAGCATCATTGTCTTCTCCAAGCTTTCCTGTCTTCTCATTACATGGCCAAAGGACTCCATCTTTGCCTCAAATATCTTTCCCTCCAATGAGCAGTCAGGTTTTATTATCTGAAGTATGGACTGGTTGGATCTTCTGGCGGTCCGAGGCACTCTCAGAACTTTCCTCCAGCCCCACAGTTCAAAAGTGTCTATCTTCCTTCACTCAGCCTTCCTTACGGTCCAGCTCTCGCATCCATAGGTTACTATGGGGAATACCATTGCTTTGCCTATGCAGATCTGCCTGTGTGATGTCTCTACTCTTCACTCTTTTATTGAGATTGGTAAATAATAATAATAATAGGGTTGTGGTAGGTTTTTCGGGCTATATGGCCATGTTCTAGATCAGTGGTTCTCAACCTTCCTAATGCCGCGACTGCTTCATACAGTTCCTCATGTTGTGGTGACCCCCAACCATAACATTACTTTCGTTGCTACTTCATAACTGTAATTTTGCTACTGTTATGAATCGTCATGCAAATATCTCATATGCAGGTCTATTTTCATTCACTGGACCAAATTTGGCACAAATACACGATATGCCCAAATTTGAATACTGGTGGGGTTTGGGGGGGGAATTGATTTTGTCATTTGGGAGTTGTAACTGCTGGGATTTCTAGTTCACCTACAATCAAAGAGCATTGATTGTTTGGTGGGCATTGACCTTGAGTTTTGGAGTTGGAGTTCATCTACATCCAGCGAGCACTGTGATTCCAAACACCAAACTTGGCACGAATGCTCAATATGCCCAAATGTGAATACTGCTGGAGCTTGGGGAAAATAGACCTTGACATTTGGGAGTTGTAGTTGCTGGGATTTCTAGTTCACCTACAATCAAAGGGCATTCCGAACTCCATCAATTATGGAATTGAACCAAACTTGACACACAGAACTCCCATGACCAAAAGAAAATACTGGAAGTGTCTGGTGGACATTGACCTTGGGTTTTGGTTTCTAGTTCACCTACATCCAGCGAGCACTGTGAATCCAATGGATTTGGACCAAACTTGGCACAAATGCTCAATATGCCCAAATGTGAACACTGGTGGAGTTTGGGGAAAATAGACCTTGACATTTGGGAGTTGTAGTTGCTGGGATTTATAATTCACCTACAATCAAAGAGCATTCTGAACTCCACCAACGATGGAATTGAACCAAACTTGGCACACAGAACTCCCATGACCAACAGAAATTACTGGAAGGGTTTGATGGGCATTGACCTTGAGTTTGGGAGTTGTAGTTCACCTACATCCAGAGAGCACTGTGGACTCAAACAATGATAGATCTGGGCCAAATTTGGTATGAAAACTCAATATGCCCAAATGTGAACACTGGTGGAGTTTGGGGAAAATAAACCTTGACATTTGGGAGTTGTAGTTGTTGGGATTTATAGTTCACCCACAATGAAATAGTATTCTCAACCCCACCAATGATAGAATTGGACCAAACTTCCCACACAGAACCCCCATGACCAACAGAAAATATTGTTTTCTGATGGTCTTTGGTGACCCCTCTGACCCCCAGGTTGCGAAACGCTGTTCTAGATGCATAAAAGGCATCTGGGCATTCCCTGGACAACATCCTTGCAGATGGCCAATTCTTTCACACCAGAAGCAACTTGCAGTTTCTCAAGTCACTCCTAACATGAAATATTTTTAATCACATTGCAATTTCATCATTAAAATGGCTTTTAGTGCTTTTTTTGCATATACACTAAGACATTTCAATACCCCTGTTGCAATTACATCATTCCCAATGTTTAATTTTGTGCTTAATACTGATTTGCTAATAACATTAATCCAATTAATTCCTGTCAATGTAAGAAGAGTGAAGCCCTAACTATAAACCATTTACATTAGAGATCTCACTACCTCTGAGGATGCTTGCCATAGATGCAGGCGAAACGTCAGGAGAGAATGCTTCTAGAACATGGTCACATAGCCCGAAAAAACCTACAACAACCCAGTGATTCCGGCCACAATACTTAGAATTCTCTTAATGTTTGCACTCAATATAAACTTCATATAGTGAGGTGGGGCAAAGGGAAAATAAATTCTGAATTAGTTACAGGTAATCCTTGGGCCTGGCCAAGCTCCGGCATCCATGCCTCCGTTCTGCTTTGCTTTCATCCTTGTTGAATATCTTGTCTTTCCACTTTATTCTTTTTCATTGCCCCATTGTTTGGGCTCATGGTGCTGTCCCAGAGCGCACAATGGCTCTATTCACCGGGACCGTTGGCTCGGCAAAAAGAAAAACAACGTAAAATGAAATAAAAGTGGATGAATAACCTTGAATAGAATCCTTAAAAGTGCCTGGGAACTGGCAGGATTACATTCGTTGCCTGCAGGTGAGAGCATGGGTATTAAAGGGGGCAAAACAGGGAAGGAAGGAGATGCAACGCAATTTTGCAAAGGGCGCAACCGATTGCAAGTAAGGTAATGGAGCAGCATGCGACCTGGATGCCTGCCCTGCGGTGGTTCCTGGCCAAGCTTTGCAAGGTTGCTCTTGCGATGTGCAATGGGAGATACACTGCTGCCATCCCCTGGGCAAGCCACGGATTGGCCTTTTTTGGGCCACGGTTTGGATAATAGAATCCTAGAGTTGAAAGAGACCACAAAGGCCATCCAGTACATTAACCCTGCTGTCATAACGGAAGACACAATCAAGGCACTCCAGACAGATGTGAGGGACACCGTTTTGGCATCATAGATAAACGGCAAAACGCTTGGAGAAATCCGTGTCTGATGTGGTCACTAGTCTCTAGAGCAGTGTTTCTCAACCTGGGGGTCGGGACCCCTGTGGGGGTCATGAGGGGGTGTGATTCAAAGCACTAGGTGACCACGGTGCATCGACATTAGATGGACACATTAGTCTGCTCCATCTTCAATGTGGCATGCTTTCGAATATTGAATGAACAAAATCTGGCTGCCAGTATTAAAAAACTCAAACAGCAAAACCACAGAGAGTAAACAATCAGGCACATCAAATCACCTCTCAAAGAAAGATTCCCCCAGGCACTTCCAAGCCATTAAATGCTAATCAAGGTGGTCAGTTGAAACATTCACACCTAGCTGCAGCAGACAAAAGTCCTCGGTCCCACCCTGGTCTTTCCACAGATATATAAACCCATTTTCCTACTTCCAACAGACTGCCCTATCTCTGAGGATGCTTGCCATAGATGCAGGCGAAACGTCAGGAGAAAATGCCTCTAGAACATGGCCATATAGCCCAGAAAACCTACAACAACCTATTGAAACATGCTTCTGGCATCACCTCTTTTGCTTCTCTTTTCCAGGCAAAATTCTGCCTCTCATAAGGATTTATAGTTTTATCTAGACCAATGTTTCTCAACTTGGGGGTTGGGACCCCTGTGGGGGTTGTGGGGGGGTGTCAGAGGGGTCGCCAAAGACCATCAGAAAACACACTATTTTCTGTTGGTCATGGGGGTTCTGTGTGGGAAGTTTCTATTCTGTCGGTGGGGTTCAGAATTCTCTTTGATTGTAGATGAACTACAAATTCCAGCAACTACAACTCCCAAATGTCAAGGTTTATTTTCCCCAAGTTCCACCAGTGTTCACATTTCAGCACATTGAGTATTTGGGCCAAGTTTGGTCCAGATCCATCATTGTTTAAATCCACAGTGTTCTCTGGATGTAAGTGGACTACAACTCCAAAACTCAAGGTCAATGCCCACCAAACCCTCAGTCAGTGTTGAATTTCAGTGTCAATGTTGGCTTTTGTGGAGAGGTGGCTGCCAAGGTAGCATCCTTATACCCAGTTCATGAAAGGGATATAACCATTCCAAAAAATTCTCCACGTGGTCTGATGCATCAGAAAACACAAAACCTCCTGAAAGAACAAGCCAAGCCAACTTTTAATAGTTTAACAGAAAGAATTAAGTAAGGCAATGGTGCCCTCATGTCATAACAAGAAAATGAGATACCGGTCTATGTACATCTCTGCGTTATTTAAGCAAGAACCCACATTTGTGTGTACAATACAGCTTTAGAAGGAAGGAGACAACTCGATTATTTAGATATTTGACAAATGTCAAAGAGCAAATAAATGGAAGGATACTGCAATGGTAGATGCTAACACTATTATATTTGTTCCTTCCAGAATGTGGACAATATCTGTATCTAATGTATTACATATAAATATAACTGGAACTTTGGAATTAAACATCTTAGGACTGGACTAAATATAATATCTTCCTTTTTTTTACCCATTTCTTGTCTAGATTGATTTGGAGACCTGACAAAAGCTGGTTCAGATATAACATTTCTTGCTTCATAAGCCATGGTTTATTAAAAGCGTAAAACGGCTTAGGACCAATATGTAAACAATTCCCATGTTTCTTGCTCTTCCTTTCTCCTTTGGG
The DNA here is from genome assembly GCF_025583915.1 of Anolis sagrei ordinatus. Taxonomy (NCBI): domain Eukaryota; kingdom Metazoa; phylum Chordata; class Lepidosauria; order Squamata; family Anolidae; genus Anolis; species Anolis sagrei. Next base: position 199,773,634 of record NW_026847549.1, read on the forward strand.
CCCAAGGTTTGGTGTGGAAATCCTTTGGGGTTGAAACCACAATCCCTTTTTGCAACGTGAAATAAGAAGTCCAGTTTGGTTTGCCATCTTGGTACTTAAATACTAAGCAATACAATTGGGAAATCCATCTTAAACAAACCAGGTTTTCTATACAAGGTGCAAGGGACAGAAGGAAACCGTATTTGTCTCTGTTTCCATTAATTAGACTGGGCAAAATGTGACCTTTTTGACCCAGCATTAGCTAGTCTTGTCCAGGCCAATGGGAACTGCAGTCCAACGCCTTAAATGTGCCGACCCCGTCATAAGCCATGGCGAATGAAAGCAGGAATGTTGTACTTGAACTCAGGACATTTCTGTGTTGCATTGGGTGTTTGTGTTTCAATAGTTTCGTTGGAGAGGCGGCTCTTCTTGTAGCGGTCACCTCATTGCACGCTGTTCAATGACCGCACGCTGAAAATGACGGCTAAGATAATCAGAGCTAAACACATTAAGACGATGTATAAACTCTCTCCGAGGACAACTCTTAATTTCAAAATTAGCCATCCTTCTTCGCTGACGCGCCCTTTGATCTTCATGAAACACCAACAACAGAGGGTGATGAGGGTGACGATAAATATGCCTGCAGAAGACAGAGAGAAAGAAGGAAGGAAGGAAGGAAAGAAAGGAAGGAAGACAATGAGCAAAACAAGCCAGGGCGAAATCCCTTGTCAGTGTGCATTCAAGCCATTTCTTGCCTATGCTACCCTATCCACACTGTCATATAATGCAATTTGAAATTATACAACAAAGAGTATTGGATCTACATTGTAGAATGAATGCAGTTTGGCACCACTTTAACTCAATGGTTATTTATTTACTTGTCGTGTCAGTCAAATTATATTACATTTCTAACAGAACAAAGCAAACAAACAGACAAAATACAAAATGTGTGAGTTTGGTAGTTGATTAAATGTCCTTTGACCAGAATCTAGCCACTTGGAGTGCTTCTGGTGTTGCTGCAAGAAGGTTCTCCATTGTGCATGTGGCAGGGCTCAGGTTGCATNCACATTGGAGAGAATGGTGGTATCTGACCCCAGAGACACTCTAAGACAGAGTTTTCCAAACTTTTAAGACATTCATCCTTTTGTGACATGATCATTCAGTTTAACTAGGATACCGGAGGGTAAACCAACCCCATGTAAGGTTTAGTCTGTCTGTCTATCTATCTATCTATCTGTTTTGAGTGACATAATAACTCAAAATCTGCTGGACAAATTGCTGTCAAATTTGGTCACAAGACACCTACTAACTCAAGGAGTGACCATCCCTTTAAAAATGATTTTGTCTTTTGGGAGTTGTAGTTCCTGGGATTTATACTAAACCTAGAATCCAAGAGCATTCTGAACTCCACCAATGATGGAGTGGATCTGGACCAAACTTGGCACGAATACTCAATACACCCAAATGTGAACACTGGTGGAGATTGGGGAAAACAGACCTTGACATTTGGGAGTTGCAGCTGCTGGAATACATAAAGCCCTCCTGACAAAGAGCCATCCAGCCATAGATGGATATACAATGTTCCCTCGCTATATCGTGTTTCACTTATTGCGGACTCGCCGTTTCGCAGGTCTGCAATAAGCGGGGAGAGGAGACGCGGGGGGGGGGGAAGCAGGCACTGGTCCTTACTTTGTCTCCGCCCACTCGGCAGCAGCCTCATCCTCTTCTCAGCCCAGCCTGGCAGTGCCATCAACGGCGCCCATGGGAACTCCGAGGCGGGGAGCAGCAGACTTGGTGAAGAGAACAAGGCTGCTGCCAAGTGGGTGGAGCGTCCCTACTTCATGGATTTTCACATATTACGGGCGGTCCTGGAATGGATAAGTGAGGGAGCCCTGTATATGACTCACACAGACACATACATGTATATGACAGATATAGTATCATAGATTAGAAAGGGACCTCTAAAGAAGGACAATTATATGTTGCATGGAAGCCTGCTTCCTTTAAAGAATCAGTGTAAAGCAGTGTTTCTCAACCTGGGGGTCGGGACCCCTGAGGGGGTCGCAAGGGGGTGTCAGAGGGGTCACCAAAGACTATCAGAAAACATTTTCTGTTGGTCATGGGGATTCTGTGCAGGAAGTTTGGCTCAATTCTACCGTTAGTAGGATTCAGAATGTTTTTTGTAGGTGAACTATAAATCCCAGCAACTACAACTCCCAAATGACAAATCTATTTCCCCCAAATTCCACCAGTGTTCACATTTGGGCATATTATTATTCGTGCCAAGTTTGGTCCAGATCTATCATTGTTTGACTCCACAGTGCTCTCTGGATGTAGGTGAACTACAACTCCAAAACTCAAGGTCAATGCCCACCAAACCCTTCCAGTATTTTCTCTTGGTCGTGGGAATTCTCTGTGCCAAGACTGGTTCACTTCCATTGTTGGTGGAGTTCAGAATGCTCTTTGATTGTAGCTGAACTATAAATCCCAGCAACACTACAACTCCCAAATGACAAAATCGCTTCCTCCCAACCCCCCCCCCCACCCCCCCAGTATTAAAATTTGGGCATATTAGATATCTGTGCCAAAAATGGTACAGTGATTGAAAATGCATCCTGCATATTGGATATTTACATGGCGATTCATAACAGTAGCAAAATTGCAGTTATGAAGCAGTAACAGAAATAATTTTATGGTTGGGGGTCAGCACAACATGAGGAACTGTGTTAAGGGGTCGCGGCATTTGGAAGATTGAGAAACACTGGTGTAAAGGATCTTGATTACTAATCCCCCAACTGGACAACAACACGATTCTGGCACGTAGCGTTTAGATGTATGTTGAGGTAACGTGTATGTATCTTGGTAGAGTTGCTGCCACCACCCAAGGAAATTTGGGAAATAATATTGATGTTGTCCCTGAGGTAAAACTCCTTATTCACCAGCCCTCCCTTTAGCTCCCTTTAAATGACTGAGGTGAAAAGATGTTAAAAATCACTGGAACGGTTCTTATGGAATGAATCAATGCTGAGGCTTCTTTGAAAGTTGAACTCCGAACGTATTCTCCCTTACGAACTATCAAGATTATTAAGATCGTCTGGAGAGGCCCTGCTCTCGGTCCCACCAGCTGCACAGGCGCGTCTGGTGGGGACAAGGGACAGGGCCTTCTCGGTGGTAGCCCCGCGACTCTGGAACTCTCTCCCACTGGAGGTCAGAACCGCCCCATCTATCCTGACATTTAGGAAACGGGTGAAGACGTGGTTGTGGAGACAGGCTTTCGATGAATGAGACAACACCCTAGGATTTTGGATGGAAGATGATGTATATTTATTATTTATTTATTTATTATTTGCACTTATTGACCGCCACTCTCAGCCCGAAGGCGACTCGTGGCGGTGTACAGAACATAGAACATATAGACAACAGTTACAGTAATCAGGTCCATAACACAACATCTTACTAACACACAGCTACTTAAACTAAAAATCCGCTTCGTCTNCAGCAACAGTGGCTGTGCTGGCAAGGCGACTTTACAGGAAAAGACTGGAGAAGAATGAAAGTCTGAAAGACCATTTGCAGATATTGCAGAGTTTGTTTTTGCAACTGGAGGAGAGAGACTTTCATCTCACAGAGCCGAACAAATGTTTTATTGTCCTGTCATCCATGGATGATTCGTTTGATGGGATAGTAAATTCCTTAGAATCACTCCCCCAAGCACCATTAAATCTCCAATATATTTGTGCCAGACTTCTTGCTGATTGGGAAAGGCAAAGAGATCAATTCCTGGAGACTGCAAACACAGCAGGGCATTCTCAAGGAAAGCAGTCAGCCGGAGTTGCACTCGAGGAGGAGACGGAGAAAGTTTGTGTGGTGAGAAGATGCTTCAATTGTGGGTCTCCAAACCATTTAAAGAGGAATTGCCCAAAGCAGCAGAAGAAGCAAGGAGGGAAGAAGGTGAACCAGAGGAGGAGTTCCTCGTATGTAAGAATTGTGAAGTCCCAGGGGAGTCCAGCAGTTGAAGACATATTTTATGTGGACTCTGGATGTTCACAGCATATAGTGAACAACAAAAGTTTAATTTGTAACCCTGTGAATCCTAAATGTTCAAATGTTACCCTTGAAGATGGAAAACAGTACAAAATACAGGGGCAAGGGGAAGTTTATGTTAAGCATTTGGGTAAAACATTAAGGAATGTATTTTTAGTTCCAGAGATTTATTATAATTTATTATCAGTTGGAAAACTGGATAAAGAAGGTTATGAAGTTAATTTTTCTGGAGGAAAAGTCAGGATTTTGAAAGGGAATAAGTTATGTGGAACTGGTGTATTACAGGGGGGTTTGTATGTGTTGACCTCAGGAGATAACACAAGTGAAGTGAAGTAAATGTAATAAGTAAGAATGCTCCATTACACCAGGAATGTATTCATGATTTACATAGAGCATTAGGTCACCCAAGTTTCAAAGTGTTGTATAAAATGCCAGAGTTTAGTGAAGGCATAAAATTAAAAGATTGCAAGAAGTTTCTAGATTGCAATGTATGCAAGAAAACTAAAACACAGTCAGCTCCAGTTAGTAAAAGTTTGAGAAACTCAGAGGAAAAGTTTCAGTTGGTACATGCTGATTTAGTTGGACCATTTCAACCGAGTAAGGGTGGAGCCTGTTATATACTGTGTTTATTAGATGACTATTCTTGTTTTTCTTGGTGTTTTTTGTTAAAACAAAAGAGTGACGTTTTTGATATTATTAAGAATTGGGTGGCATATGTGAAGAGACAATTTGGAGTAGGAGTAAAGGCTCTCCAAACTGACAGAGGAGGAGAGTTTACCTCACATAGTTTAGAAAATTTTCTGAAGCAAGAGGGGATAAAGCACAGACTCACATGTGCTTATCAAAGTGCAGAAAATGGAAAGATAGAAAGGTTTGTAAGAAAAGTGCAAACAGTGAAAGATTCTTTGTTAGAAGATTCTGGATTATCCCAAAATCTATGGGGAGAAGCAGTAATGACTGCATGTTATTTAATTAATAGACTCTGATGTGAGCCTATTCAGAACACCCCTTATTTTATGTTATATGGCAAGAAGCCTCCATTAGGGCATTTAAGGACTTTTGGAACACAGGCATGGGTGTTCATCCCCAAACCATTAAGAAGGAAAGGCCAAGACAAAGCCAGGAAATTAACAATGGTTGGCTATGCACAGGGAGCCAAAGCTTGGCGATTTTTAGATAATGAAGGAAGCATTGTTATATCAAGATCTGCTAATTTTGCCTGTAGCCAGAATTGGGATAAGATTCATGCTAATCAGGAAGTTTTCTTTCCTATTTCGAAAGAGGAAACTCGTGAGCAAGGTAGACAAAACACAGTGCAGGAAAGTGCTGCTACACCTCAACTCATAAGTAAGCCTATAATTAGAAAATTTAAGAGGTCTAGGCTCTCAGATGAGGATGATGAGGTGAATGAAGATCCTGGGGAAGGAACTAGTCAGGAAATTTTACTCAGAAGAAGTGAGAGAACCAGAAAGAAACCTGACAGGTTCACAATACAAAATGTGAGAGTATGTTTAGTTAATTATGAGCCTCAAAGTTTTGAGGAAATAGAAAGTTTGCCACAAGGGAAGAAAGGAAAAATGGTTAGAGGCTACAGATGAAGAGCTGAAAAACATGGAAAGGTTAAATGTGTACGAACCTGCCAATTTACCAAGAGGGAGGAATCCTATTGACACAAAATGGATTTTTAAGCAAAACCTTGATGCTAATGGTCAAGTAAGGTACAAAGCGCGTCTTGTTGCTAGAGGATTTACACAGATTAGGGACATAG
>NW_026847549.1:199782536-199857639 GCF_025583915.1 Anolis sagrei ordinatus
GATCACCTGATGAACCAACCTGGACACAGCATATTATTTGAGAACACAGAAATGCTGGACCACACCAACAACCACCATGTCAGGCTACACAGAGAAGCCATTGAAATCCACAAGCATGTGGAGAATTTCAACAGAAAGGACGAAACCATGAAGATGAACAAAATCTGGCTACCGGTATTAAAAAAACTCTAAAATTACAACAGCAAAACAACAGAGAGGAAACAATTCAGAGACATCTAATCACCTCTCAACAAAAGATTGCCCCAGGAACCAACAAGCCACACCAAACAACTGCCAGGCCATCAAATGCTAATCAAGGTGGTCAGTTGAAACATTCACACCTAGCTCCAGCAGACAAGAGTCCTTTGTCTCACCCTGGTCATTCCACAGATATATAAACCCTTTTTCCTAGTTCCAACAGACCTCACTACCTCTGAGGATGCTTTCCAGAGATGCAGGCAAAACATCAGGAAAAATGCCTCTAGACCATGGCGATATAGCCCGAAAGAACCTACAACAGTCCATTCACTTCAAGGATACCATCCATCCATCTTGCCCTTGGTCGGCCCTCTTCCTTTTTCCTTCCATTTTCCCCAGCATCATACTCTTCTCTAAGCTTTCCTTTCTTCTCATGATGTGGCCAAAGTACTTCTCTGCCTCTACTATTCTTCCCTCCAATGAGCAGTCGGGCTTTATTTCCTGAAGTATGGACTGGTTGGATCTTCTGCAGTCCAAGGCACTCTCAGAACTTTCCTCCAACACCACAGTTCAAAAGCATCTATCTTCCTTTCGCTCAGCCTTCCCTATGGTCCAGCTCTCACATCCGTAGGTGACTATGGGGAATACCATTGCTTTAACTATGCGATCTTCGTTGCCAGTGTTATGTCTCTACTCTTCACTATTTTGTTGAGATTGGACATTGCTCTCCTCCATGTCTTCTGATTTCCTGGCTGCAGTCTGCGTCTGCAGTAATCTTTGCCTAGAAATACAAACCCTGTCACTGGCCTCCACATTTTCTCCCTCTATTTCCCAGTTATCAATCAGTCTGGTTGCCATAATCCTGTTTTTTGTTTTTTTTAATGTTTAGCTGCAACACAGCTTTTGCGCTTTCTTCTTTCACCTTGGTTAGAAGGCTCCTCAGCTCCTCCTCAATTTTGGCCACCAAAGTGGTATCATCTGCATATCTGGTTGCTTCCGGAGCAACCTGGGGATCACAACCAGACACAGTGAAGACATCTGCTCTTGCGCTATGCTACTTTGCTGCTGAGTATGCATGCCCAGTGTGGAACACATCTCACCACACTAAAACAGTGGATGTGGCTCTTAATGAGACATGCCGCATTATCACGGGGTGTCTGCGCCCTACACCACTGGAGAAACTACACCGTCTAGCCGGTATTGCACCATCTGACATCCGCTGGGAAGTAGCAGCCAATAGTGAAAGGACCAAGGCAGTGACATCTCCAGCTCATCCCCTGTTTGGGTATCAGCCAGCACGTCAACAACTTAAATCAAGAAATAGTTTTCTAAGATCTACAGAGAACACCTCAGCAAGCGAGAGTCCAAAAGTGGCAGGCTCAAACCCAGAACCTCAACCAATGGCTGATACCAAATGAGAGACTCCCCCCTGGGCACACAGAAGACTGGGCAACTTGGAAGGCACTGAACAGACTGCACTCTGGCACCACGAGATGCAGAGCCTACCTTAAGAAAAGGGGCTACAAAGTGGAATCCATGACATGCGAGTGTGGAGAAGAGCAAACCACTGACCACCTTCTGCAATGCAACCTGAGCCCTGCCACATGCACAATGGAGGACCTTCTTGCAGCAACACCAGAGGCACTCCAAGTGGCCAGATACTGGTCAAAGGACATTTAATCAACTACCAAGCTTGCAAACTTTGTTTTTTTATCTGTTTGTTTGTTTTGTTCAGTTAGGTAATACAATGCTCTAGTTGCGCCTGACACGATAAATAAATAATCTGCATATCTGAGGTTGTTAATGTTTCTTCCAGCAATTTTCACCCCAGCTTTGCATTCCTCAAGCCCCGCACATCGCATGATGTGTTCTGCATACAAGTTAAAAAGGTTGGGTGAGAGTATGCAGCCTTGCCGTACGCCTTTCCCAATCTTGAACCAGTCTGTTGTTCCGTGGTCAGTTCTTACTGTTGCCACTTGGTCCTTGTACAGATTCCTCAGGAGAGAGACAAGGTGGCTTGGTATGCCCATCCCACCAAGAACTTGCCACAATTTATTATGATCCACACAGTCAAATTCTACAGTGTAGATGCAACCAAAGTTGGAACTCTGAGTTTTGCAAGACCTGAGTACGATAGTTCATTACCAAGGCTCTTGGAAGTCTCTCTTGTTGTTTGTCAGCTGGATGACAAACAATAACTACAACAACTAAGTTTTGTAAACTTTGGCGTTCCCTTGCATCTGCTGATACCTGCCACTTGACAGCTAGGATCCACATTTCATCCATGAGTTGGCTATTTGTTTCTGAAATGATGGTATTCACAACAACAACAACAACAACAACAACAGATTGTGATGGTGTACACTTCATTTTCACACCAATGAAATTACTGGGTTGTTGTAGATTTTTTGGGGGGGCTATATGGCCATGGTCTAGAGGCATTCTCTCCTGACGTTTCGCCTGCATCTATGGCAAGCATCCTCAGAGGTAGTGAGGTCTGTTGGAACTAGGAAAATGGGTTTATATATCTGTGGAATGACCAGGGTGGGACAAAGGACTCTTGTCTGCTGTAGCATTACAAGCATGTGGACAATTTCAACAGAAAGGAGGAAACAATGAAAATGAACAAAATCTGGCTACCAGTATTAAAAAAAACCTCTAAAATTAAAACAGCACAACAACAGAGAGGAAACAAACAAGGACATCTAATCACCTCTCAACAAAAGTTTGCTCCAGGCACTGTCAGGCCATTATATGCTAATCAAGGTGGTCAGTTGAAACATTCACACCTAGCTCCAGCAGACAAGAGTCCTTTGTCCCACCCTGGTCATTCCACAGATATATAAACCCTTTTTTCCTAGTTCCAACAGACCTCACTACCTCTGAGGATGCGTGCCATAGATGCAGGCGAAACGTCAGGAGAGAATGCCTCTAGACCATGGCCATATAGCCCGAAAAAACCTACAACAACCAGTGATTCCGGCCATGAAAGCTTTCGACAATACAATGAAATTACTGGTTGAACCTGCCCTGTGTAAGCTCCTGCCGCACAGAAAAGCAAGGAAGACATTTACCTGAAAAAATGTGGAGGAAGCAGGTGATGGACATTTGGTGCTCGCCGAAGTGCTTTATTTTCACAAAATCCATGAGGAACGCCATAAAGCCGAAAAACAGGCCCAGGATGCAGAGGGTGATCATCACAGGCACCACGCTGTCTTCCTCGTCATCCTCAAAGAAATACAGTTTTGCTATTGAAATAGGGGGGAGAAAAGATAAAGAGTTTTCAGGGGGCCACCACTGAGAAGGCCCTGTCCCTTGTCCCTGCCAATCACACTTACAATGCAGGTGGGATCGAGAGCAGGGCCTCCCCAGACAATCTTAGGCTCCGAGATGGTTCATAAGGAGAGATAGTTCATAAGGAGAGAACCGTTTAGGGCGTTATAGGCTAAAGCCAGCCCTTTGAATTGTGCCCGGTAGCAACTTGGCAGCCAGTAGAGCTGATGCAACAGAGGAGTAGTTTGTTCCCTGAGTGCCACCCCGGTTAGCAACCTGGCTGCCACTCGTTGGACCATTTGAAGCTCCCAAACAGTCTTCAAAGGCAACCCCACGTAGAGAGCGTTGCAGTAGTCTATACGGGATGTAACCAGAGCGTGGACCACCATGGCCAAGTCAGACTTCCCAAGGTACGGGTACTCTGGTTACATCCCGTCATCTTGTTAAAATCTTTTTCCAGTAACATTGTCTGGCCATTCCATGTTCGTTATTCATACTTCCATGTTATCTAATCCGTTCCATTCTTAAAAGCTTGCTCAAAGAACCAAGTTTTTACCTTTTTTCAGAAGGTCAGGAGGGAGGGGGATAATCTAATATCCCTGGGGAGGGGGTTCCATAGCCCTGGAGCCACCACTGAGAAGGCTCTGTCCCTCGTCCTGCCAATCACGCTTACAATGCAGGCGGGATCGAAAGCAGGGCCTCCCCAGACAATCTTAGGCTCTGAGATGGTTCATAAGGAGAGAACCGTTTAGGGCGTTATAGGCTAAAGCCAGCACTTTGAATTGTGCCCGGTAGCAAGTTGGCAGCCAGTAGAGCTGATGCAACAGAGGAGTAGTGTGTTCCCTGAGTACCACCCCCATTAGCAACCTGGCTGCCACTCGTTGGACCATTTGAAGCTCCCGAACAGTCTTCAAAGGCAACCCCACGTAGAGTGCGTTGCAGTAGTCTATATGGGATGTAACCAGAGCATGGACCACCATAGCCAAGTCAGACTTCCCAAGGTACATGTGAAACTACTGCACAAGTTTTAACCATGCAAATGCTCCTCTGGTCATCGTCGAAACCTGGTAAGTCTATCAAAAAAGAGATGGGCTTAGTTTAGCACAGGTATGGGCAAACGGGCCCTCCAGGTGTTTTGGACTTCAACTCCCACAATTCCTAACAGCCTATCGGCTGTTAGGATTTGTGGGAGTTGAAGTCCAAAACACCGGGAGGACCCAAGTTTGCCCATGCCTAGTCTAGCGTGATGTAATTTTGAGAAACCCATGTTGAAGTTTTGCAAGCACATCATCATATTTCATTGTCCAAGTCAGTGGTTCTCAACCTTTCTAATGCCACGACCCCTTAATGAAGTTCCTCATGTTGTGATGACCCCCAACCATAAAATTATTTTCGTTGATACTTCACAACTGTCGTTTTGCTAATGTTATGAATCATAACGTAAATATCTGATATGCAGGATGTATTTGCATTCACTGGAACAAATTTGGCACAAATACCTGATACGCCCAAATTTGAATATTGGTGGGGTTGGCGGGGGGGATAATTTTGTCATCTGGGAGTTGTAGTTGCTGAGAGTTATAGTTAACCTACAAGCAAAGAGCATTCTGAACTCCATCAACGATGGAATTGAACCAAACTTGGCACACAGAACTCCCATGACCAAAAGAAAATACTGGAAGTGTTTGGTGGGCATTGACGTTGAGTTTGGGAGGTGTAGTTCACCTACATCCAGTGAGCACTGTGAATCCAAACACCAATGGATTTGGACCAAACTTGGCACACAGAACCAACAGAAAATACTGGAAGGGTTTGGTGGCCATTGACCTTGAGTTTGGGAGTTGCAGTTCACCTACATCCAGAGAGCATTGTGGACTCAAACAATGATGGATCTGAACTGAACTTGACATGAATACTCAATATTCCCAAATGTGGACACTGGTGGAGTTTGGGGAAAATAGACTTTGATATTTGGGAGTTGTAGTTGCTGGGAATTATAGTTTGCCTACAATCAAAGAGCATTCTGAACCCCACCAATGATAGAATTGGGCCAAACTTCCCACAAAGAACACCCACGACCAAAAGAAAATACTGTGTTTTCTGATGGTCTTTGGTGACCCCTCTGACACCCCCTTGCTACCCCCCCCCCCAGGTGTCCTGACCCTCAGGTTGAGAAACACTGGTCCAAGTCATGAAAATAAAGAAACGCATCAGCTCAACTCCCGGTTCTTCTTGCAAATGTATGTACCTCCAGATGTTTGGTTGCTGCCTGGCATTGGATACACGACCAACTCGTAGGGCACGCCAAAAAGGTTGGACACGAAAACCCGTGGCTTGTGGCCGTATTCCTGGAGCACTATAACCCACTTGAGCAAGGAGATGGCCACACACAGGCAGGCCATGCTCAAGCATTGCATCAGTGCGGCCAGCAAGCTGTAGACAGTGGATACGGAGAGCTCCTGCAGTTCCTCGTGGGCCGGTTCGCGTCGAGCTGTAAGCGGTACATTTACCGCCTGTGAGGCTCGACGAGTTGCTGTTACTGGCGCTGTCAAACTAGTCTTCGGGTCCTGACATAAAAGGGAGGAAAACGTGTCAGCATTTGCAGACAGGTTGCTGCGAAATATTTCTCTACCTGCAGGGCTGTGGTGGGCAAATAGAGTTGGCGAATTAAGGACATTAGTATTGTCGAAGGCTTTCATGGCCGGAATCACTGGGTTGTTATAGGTTATTTCGGGCTATATGGCCATGGTCTAGAGGCATTCTCTCCTGATGTTTCGCCTGCATCTATGGCAAGCATCCTCAGAGGTAGTGAGGTCTGTTGGAACTAGGAAAAAGGGTTTATATATCTGTGGAATGACCAGGGTGGGACAAAGGACTCTTGTCTGCTGGAGCTAGGTGTGAATGTTTCAACTGACCACCTTGATTAGCATATAATGGCCTGACAGTGCCTAGAGCAAACTTTTGTTGAGAGGACAATGATATGCGGATCTAGCATTAATCAGCAGGACCTTAAGACCAAGGGGACTGCCATGGAGCCTACCACTTCCTACCTTCTCCAGGGTCGCAAGAACTCTGTTGCGCTTCTCCCTGGGATGTTGGTGACCCGCAAATCTCCTCCCCCACACGACCTGAATGGTGCCCCCCTCCTCCGGGCCCCCCCCCCCCCCCTACATGGATGGAATCTGTGGCTAGTCAACTCTCAGAAAAGGTAGGGCTGGAGTATGATCTCCCTTGGGTGTTAGATGGGGATGCTTCCGATGTTGGGGAGGACAGAGAGTCATCGAGGGAACTGAGTGGGCTGAACAAGGGAAGTGTTCTTGGGCGGGAAAGAGTGATTGATTGTGCGGGGACAACTGGGGCAGATGGGGTCTCGAAATGATACGTGCATGACCGTATCGCTGTCTACAAACCCACACGTTCACTCCGGTCATCTGGAGAGGCCCTGCTCATGATCCCACCCGCGTCGCAAGCGCGCTTGGTGGGGACACGAGACACGGCTTTTTCTGTGGTGGCCCCCCGACTCTGGAACGCCCTCCTGAAAGATCTCAGGCAAGCCCCTACGCTGGCAGTCTTCAGGAAGGAATTGAAAACCTGGCTGTTCCGATGTGCCTTTTCAGATTAGGAACCTCCAGTACCAAATCCTAGAAGCACCTTAGTAGAACCAAGATCACTGCACACTGCACACCGCACTTATATTTAATCCCACATCCCTCCTGCCACATCAGCACTTTTAACCCTGTACCCCTATTTCGGCCGGCCCAGTTTTAATAGTGTTTGTTGTACTGTCACTGTTATTGTTTTCCTGCTTAACTGTTTTTAATTTGCTTGGGCATTGTATTGTTGTATTGTATTGTTGTATTGTGTTTTTGAGGCTTCGGCCAGTGTAAGCCGCATCGAATCCCTTGGGAGATGCTAGCGGGGTACAAATAAAGTTATAATAATAATAATAATAATAATAATAATAATGCTAGGCACAAGTTAGCCACAGCTTATAATAATAATAATAATAATAATAATAATAATAATAATAATAATAATACTTTATTTGTGCCCCGCTACCATCTCCCAAGGGACTCGGTGCGGCTTACATGAGGCCAAGCCCACAGTACAGCAATAAACAAAAGCAATAACAAAACAATCAAAGCAATACAAGTAATATAAATCACATAACAAAAATAAACAATAAATCAACAGTAACACACAAGCATTTAAAACCAATAGCCGGACCAAATGTAATAGATTAAAATTAAAAATAATGCTGGACATGGACATGGTAGGATATAACTGTGGTAGAATTTTCAAGGAGAGACGAAGGAACGCAATCAGTCCTAAATCAACGGTAAAGTGCATTTTGAGGGCATATTGCTGAGGGTTTTCCTTATTCCGGGAAGGCACACTGGAACAACCACGTTTTCAGGCTCCTCCTAAAGACTGCCAGAGTTGGGACATGTCTGATGTCCTTGGGAAGTGAGTTCCAGAGTCGGGGGGCCACCACCGAGAAGGCTCTCTCCCTCGTCCCCACCAATCGCGCTTGCGATGGTGGTGGGAGCGCGAGCAGGGCCTCTCCAGATGATCGAAGAGATCGTGTGGGTTTGTATACAGAAATGCAGTCATGCAAGTCACACTTAATTTTGGGCCTGACTTTAGAGTGATGTCCCAGGTACACAAAGATCCGCCTAGTCAAAGCCATGGTATTCCCTGTAGTCACCTACGGATGTGAGAGCTGGACCTTAGGGAAGGCTGAGCAAAGGAAGAGAGATGCTTTTGAGCTGTGGTGTTGGAGGAAAGTGCAGAGAGTGCCTTGGACTGCGAGAAGATCCAACCAGTCCATCCTCCAGGAAATGAAGCCCGACTGCTCACTGGAGGGAAGGATACTAGAGACAAAGTTTGGCACATCATGAGGAGACAGCAAAGCCTGGAGAAGACAATTATGCTGGGGAAGGTGGAAGGTAAAAGGAAGAGGGGCCGAACAAGGGTAAGATGGATGGATGGCATCCTTGAAGTGACTGGACTGACCTTGAAGGACCTGGAGGTGGTGACGGCCGACAGGGAGCTCTGGCGTGGGCTGGTCCATGGGGTCACGAAGAGTCGGAGACGACTGAACGAATGAACAACAACAGCAACCCAGGTACACATTAGACCCATACTGTCATTAATGTGATGTGTCAAACATTTATGTAAGCCATAGCTTAATTTTGGGCCTAATGTGAAAATGATGTGCTAGACAAGCATGTCAACCATGTACGCCAAGCACATTACTTTATTTTGAGCCTAACTTGATAAGGATGTGTTAGGCACATATACTAACCATAGTTTCATCTTGTTGATGGGAAGCTTCCCACTGGAGTGGAAATTATCTATCGGACAGATGGCTTTGGCTTTCAGCAGACTGAAAGCCAAAACCAAGGTCCAATTGGGTTGTTGTAGGTTTTTTCGGGCTATATGGCCATGGTCTAGAGGCATTCTCTCCTGACGTTTCGCCTGCATCTATGGCAAGCATCCTCAAGGTCGCAACATCTGGTATAGAACTCAAATATGCTGATGATAACATAGCCTGTGCACTTTCAGAAGAAGACCTACAAGCCACTCTAAACACCTTCGCAGAAGCATACGAGAAGCTCAGCCTGTCATTGCACATTGAGAAAACCAAAGCGTTGTTCCAGCAGTCACCAGCCAATCCCTCTCCAATGCCAGAAATACAGCATAATAATAATAATAATAATAATAATAATKATKATKATCATCATCATCATCATCATCATCTTTATTTATACCCTGCCACCATCTCCCCAAGGGGGACTCGGGGRGGCTTACATAAGGCCAAGTGCAAAAGTGCATTACAATACGGTAACATAAATAMTGTAACATTAGAAAATGTTGACCGTTTCCGCTACCTTGGCAGCCACCTCTCCACCAAAGTAAACATTGACACRGAAATACAACACTGCCTYAGCTCTGCGAGTGCAGCTTTCTTTCCGAATGAAGCAGAGAGTGTTTGAGGACRGGGACATCCGTAGGGAGACCAAGGTGCTTGTTTATAAAGCTATTGTCCTCCCAACCCTGTTATACACCTGCGAAACATGGACTGTCTACAGACGTCACACTCAACTCCTAGAATGATTCCATCAGCGCTGCCTCCGAAAAATCTTGCATATCTCTTGGGAAGACGGGTGGAAATCATCTATCGGACAGATGGCTTTGGCTTTCAGCAGACTGAAAGACAAAACCAAGGTCGCAACATCTGGTATAGAACTCCAATATGCTGATGATAACATAGCCTGTGCGCTTTCAGAAGAAGACCTACAAGCCACTCTAAACACCTTCGCAGAAGCATACGAGAAGCTCGGCCTGTCATTGAACATTGAGAAAACCAAAGTGAATGAAGCAGAGAGTGTTTGAGGACTGGGACATCCATAGGGAGACCAAGGTGCTTGTTTATAAAGCGATTGTCCTCCCAACCCTGTTTGAATGCCTGCAAAACGTGGACTGTCTACAGACGTCATACTCAACTCCTAGAATGATTCCATCAGCGCTGCCCCTGAAAAATCTTGCATATCTCTTGGGAAGACAGGTGGACAAATGTCAGCATGTTGGAAGAAGCAAAGACCATCAGCATTGAAGCGATGCTCCTGCGCCATCAACTCTGCTGGACTGGCCATGTTGTCCGAACGCCCGATCACTGTCTCCTAAAGCAGTTACTCTATTCCCAACTCAAGAATGGGAAACATAATATTGGTCTAGACCAGTAGTTCTCACCCTGGGGTCCCCAGATGCTTTTGGCCTTCAACTCCCAGAAATCATAACAGCTGGTAAACTGGCTGGGATTTCTGGGAGTTGTAGGCCAAAAACATCTGGGGACCCCAGGGTGAGAACCACTGGTGTACAGGGAAAGAGATTTAAAGGTGGGCTTAAAGCCAACCTTTAAAAGTGTGGCATAGACATCCAGAACTGGGAAGACCTGGCCCTTGAGCACTTTAACTGGAGGTCAGCTGTGACCAGCAGTGCTGCAGAATTAGAAGAGGTATAAATGGAGGGCGAAATGGAGAAACGTGTCAAGAGGAAGGCACGTCAAGCCAACCCTGACCAGGACCTCCTTCCACATGGAAACTGATGTTCTCACTGCGGGAGAACATGTGGCTCAAGAATAGGGCTCCACAACCACCTACAAATCCACCACCAAGACACCGGACTTGGAGGACCATCATCCTCGGGCTACGAGGGATCGCCTAAGCACAAATTTCATTTTGAGTTTGACTTGATGAAAGATGTGCCAGGCGCACACCTTAGCCATTGTTTCATTTAGCCAGATGTTAGCCATAGCTGACTTTTGGGCTCAAGGTGACAGTGATATGCTAGGCACACATGATATCCATGGCATCATCATAGGCCTGGCATGACAATGATGCTCTAGACACCCATGTCATGGCTTCATTTTGGCCTTGAAAACAATCTTGGTTGTTTGCCCCTGTGCAGAGCATGTTTAGGCATTGGAGGGGCTTCTCTTTGGCCTCAGCTCTGCCCCATGCGTTCCAGCCCTACTCCTCCTGCGAAGCCCTAACTGTAGTTCCACATCAGTTACAGCTGCATTCTTCAGCCCCGTCCATCCTCCCCACTTGCCTTGGGCAACTGTGAGCCACTCGGCGCAATTATCTTTCCCGACATAACTGGTTACATGCCTTCCTCATACGTCATGCAAGCAGTGCGCCTGTATGAGGGGCAGCCATAGCAGCCACAGAACCTCTGTTGATAATGGAAGCAGAATGGATAATGGAACTCACAGCATTCTGCACCCTTAGAATCATAGAATCAAAGAGTTGGAAGAGACCTACTGGGCCATCCAGTCCAACCCCATTCTGCCAAGAAGCAGGAATATTGCACTCAAATCACCCCTGACAGATGGCCATCCAGCCTCTGTTTAAAAGCTTCCAAAGAAGGAGCCTCCACCACACTCCGGGGCAGAGAGTTCCACTGCTGAACGGCTCTCACAGTCAGGAAGTTCTTCCTCATGTTGGCTATGCTGGGTAGAGCTGATGGGAGAGGCAGCCCAACCCTATCTGTAGGGCCAGTTGCATCCTTACTTACTTACTTACTTAGGCGATTCCTCGTAGTCCAAGTAGGATTGTCATCCAAGACCTATGGTGGTTCCACAGGTGACTCTGGAGCCCTATTCTTGATCTGCATCTTCTCCCGCAGTGAGATTGGTTTCCAGGTGGAAGGCGGTCCCGGTCGGGGTTGGCTTGATGCGCCTTCCTCTTGGCACGTTTCTCTCTTTCGCCCTCCATTTGTGCCTCTTCAAATTCTACAGCACTGCTGGTCACAGCTGACCTCAAGGCCAGGGCTTCCCAGTTCTCAGTGTCTATGCCAGAGTTTTTAAGGTTGGTTTTGAGCCCATCTTTAAATCTCTTTTCCTGTCCTCCAACATTCCATTTTCCGTTCTTGAGTTTGGAATAGAGCAACTGCTTTGGGAGACGGTGGTCGGGCATCTGAACAATGTGGCCGGTCCAGCGGAGTTGATCGCAAAAGACCATCGCTTCAGTGCTGGCGGTCTCTGCTTCTTCCAGCACACTGACATTTGTCCACCCATCTTCCCAAGGGATCTGGAGGAATTTTTGGAGGCAGCGCTGATGGAATCATTCTAGGAGTTGAGTATGACGTCTGTAGACAGTCCACATTTTGCAGGCTAGGAGGACAATAGCTTTATAAACTAGCACCTTGGTCTCTCCAGTTGTCTTCCCAAGATATTGGCAGGATTTTCCAGAGGCAACGCTGATGGAATCGTTCTAAGAGTTGCATGTGACGTCTGTAGACAGTCCACGTTTCGCAGGCATATAGCAGGGTTGGGAGGATAACAGCTTTATAAACAAGCACCTTGGTCTCCCTACGGATGTCCCGGTCCTCAAACACTCTCTGCTTCATTCGGAAAAATGCTGCATTCACAGAGCTCAGGCGGTGTCATATTTCAGTGTCAATGTTGACTTTTGTGGAGAAGTGGCTGCCAAGGGAGTGGAAATGGTCCACATTTTCTAATGTTACACCATTAAGCTGTATTTCTGGCGTTGGAGAGGGATTGGCTGGTGACTGCTGGAAGAGCACTTTGGTTTTCTCGATGTTCAATGACAGGCCAAGCTTCTCGTATGCTTCTGTGAAGGTGTTTAGAGTGGCTTGTAGATCTTCTTCAGAATGCGCATAGACAACGTTGTCGTCAGCATATTGGTGTTCTATAACAGATGTTGTTGTAACCTTGGTTTTGGCTTTCAGTTTCCTTTTTTTTGTGTCAGGAGTGGCTTGAGAAACTGCAAGTCGCTTCTGAGGTTAATTAGCTAAATAGCCAGTTGCATCTACCTCCGTATCCACTGGGTTTGGTTCTCAGGCTCTCCATTGATACCAAAATCTGCGGATTTTCTCCTTTGCAAAATCCAAGCAAGTTGGCGGGCAGGGTGGAACAGCAGGTGAATGGTTTATACATTGCTTGTGGTCTTCCTTTAGATCAGCGGTTTTCAAAGTGTGCTCCATGGAGTCCTTGGGGCTCCGCAAAGCATACTAAGGGTCTCTGCAGTTCCCTCCTTCCCTTCCAAGCTTTACTTCTTCTCCCCATCTCCTTTGCCACCAAAAGCCCTTTTCCCTTGGACCCTTTGCCACCAAAAGCCTTTTCTCCCCCAGTGCCCAGATTCTATCCCTCTCGCCTTGCTCGCCTATTTCCCTCCCTCCGCTCAAAGGTGCATTGATTGTGCTTTTCCTCTGATGGCGGACTTTTTCACCTGCTATTAAAATAGCCCAGTTTCTCTCTTTGTTCCAGTTTCTCCCTTTGGTTTACTTTAATCCACTGGTTCTCAACCCTTGGGTCCTAGATGTTTTGACCTTCAACTCCCAGAAATCATAAGAGCTGGGATTTCTGGGAGTTGTAGGATTTATTTTTTGTGTCAGGAGTGACTTGAGAAACTGCAAGTTGCTTCTGGTGTGAGGGAATTGGCTGTATGCAAGGACGTTGCCCAGGGGACACCCGGATGTTTTACCATCCTGTGGGAGGCTTCTCTCATGTCCTTGCATGGGGAGCTGGAGCTGACAGAGGAAGCTCATCTGCGCTCTCCCCAGATTCAAACCTGCAACCTGTCAGTCCTGCCGGCACAAGGGTTTAACCCACTGCGCTCCTCCACAGCACTGAACCATGCCGATTAAAGCAGGATCAAACTATATTAATTCTCCAGTGCATCCTGTGGGAGGCTTCTCTCATGTCACCGCATGGGAAGCTGGAGCTGCCAGGTGGGAGCTCACTTTGCTCCCCGGATTTGAACTGGCAACCTTTCCGTCAGCAGTCCTGCCAGCACAAGGGTTTAACCCATAGCACCACT
Source organism: Anolis sagrei ordinatus (assembly GCF_025583915.1). Classification (NCBI taxonomy): domain Eukaryota; kingdom Metazoa; phylum Chordata; class Lepidosauria; order Squamata; family Anolidae; genus Anolis; species Anolis sagrei. Next base: position 199,796,357 of record NW_026847549.1, read on the forward strand.
GGGAGCTCCTATTTCATAGGATGGAAACATGGTGACACAACTGTGCCGTGCCAAAAACGGTCCCTCGGATATTTTAGTGTTTCCGTTTGATCACACAGAGGACCGTTTTTAACCACGAAAGATTTCTGAAGTCTTGTAAACTAGCCTTCCCCTGCCACACATTGCTGTGGCCCGTCTGGTGATCTGGAAAATGAAGTAACGAGAAAGTGTTGGTTTCTAATATATGTAATGTCTTTGTGCTTGTGGGTAAACGGTATTTCTTGCTGTTTCTTTGTCAGTGTTGATGTGGAGATTGTCTGGTTTGCCTACTCTGGAACAAGCAACATATAATCGTCCTTCTTTAGGGGTCCTTTTCAAATCTTTGATACTATATCTGTGTGTGTGTGTGCGAATCATATTTATCTATCTATATCTATGGCTGGATGGCTCTTTGTCAGGAGGGCTTTTATTACGTTTTCTTGCCCTGGTGAAGGGAGTTGGACTGGGTGGCCTTAAGTATTTTCTGTAGGTTATGGGAGTCCTGTGTGCCATGTTTGGATCAATTTCATCACTGGCGGAGTTCAGAATGCTCTTTGATTGTAGGTGAACTATAAATCCCAGTAACTACAACTGTCAAGGTCTACTTTCCCCAAAGTCCATCTATGTGCGTATTTGGGCATATGGAATATTCATGCCAAGTTTGGACTAGATCTTTCATTGTTTGAGTCCACAGTGCTCTCTGGATGTAGGTGAACTACAACTCCCAAACTCAAGGTTAATACCCATCAATGCCCATGTTGGTCACGGGAGTCCTGTGTGCCACACTTGGTCCAATTCCATCATTGGTGGAATTTGATGCTCTTTGATTTTAGGTGAACTATAAATCCCAGCAACTACAACTCCCAAATGACAAAATCATTTTTTTAGTGATGGTCACTCTTTGGGTTAGTAGGTGGCTTGTGGCCAAAATTGGTGGTAATTTGCCCAGTGGTTTTTGAATTATGTTAATCCCACAAACGAACATAACATGTTTATTTATATAGATTCTAAAGCTTTTGACTATGTGGATCATAATAAATGGTGGCAAGTTCTTGGTGGTCTGGGGAGACCCATTTCCTTCTCTCTTTCCTTCTCTCCTTCCTTCTCCACCTCTTTCCTTCCTCCCTTTTTTCTTTTCCTTCTTTCTTTTTCTTTTTTTTTTTTCTCCCCCCTTTCTCTCCTTTCTTCCTTCTCTACCTCTTTCCTTCGCTTTTTTTGTTTTCATCCTTCCTTGTCTTTCCTTCCTTCCCTCCCTCTTTCTCTCCTTCCTTCACTCCCTTGCCTTCTTTTCATTTCCTTCTCTCCTTCCTTCCTTCTCTACCTCTTTCCTTCCTTTGTTTTTTTTGCTTCCATCTCCCTTGTCTTTCCTTCCCTCTTTTCTCTTTCCTTTCCTTTTCTCCTTCTCTCCTTCCTTCTCTACCTCTTTCCTTCCCCCCTCCCGTTTTCTTTTCCTCCCTCTTTCTCTCCTTCCTTCCTTCTCTACCTCTTTCCTTCCTTCTCTCTTTGCTTCCATGTTTCCTTCTCTCTTTCTTCTTTCTTTCCTCTCTCTTTCTCTCCTTCCTTCGCTCCCTCTTTCCTTCCTTCCCTTTTTCCTTTTCCTTTCTTCCTTCCTCCTCTTCCTTCTTCCTCCCTTTTCCTTCTTCCTTCCCTTTCTCTCTTCCTTCCTTCCTTCCTTCTTCCTTCCTTCCTCCTCTTTCTTTCTTTCTTTCTTTCTTTTTCTTTCTTTTCTCTTTCTTTCTTTCTTTTCTTTCTTCCTTTCTTCTTCTTCTTCTTCTTCCTTCTTCTGTTTCTGTCTTCTTTCCTTTCTTTCTTTCCTTTCTTTCTCTTTTCTTTCTTTCCTTTCCTCTCCCCTTCCTTTTTCTTTTTCCGTCATTTAGCTTTTTGGGGGTTGTTAAGTCCTTTCCACTGTTTTTTTGGGTGTGTGTGTGTGTGTGTGTGTGTGTGTGTGTGGTGGTGGTTTATGAGTGATGGTCACTCGTTGGTCTGTTAGGTGTATAGTGTCCAAATTTGGTGTTAATTCGTCCATTGGTTTTTGAGTTCTGTTAATCCTACAAACAAACATAACATTTTTATTTATATAGATAAATACAAAATTTAGGTGCGCAGAGAAAAACACAGTCTTGCCTATTTTGCCCAGTGAGGCTTTTATTTCCTCCCGCCTTGCAGAGAGGCAATTCACGCCACCGCTTTGGTCAGGAGTGCCCTGGGCTCCGGCTCCAGGTTGATGAGGGCATTGCTGTGCTGGGCCAGTTCCGTAATGGAGACGCGGCCCCTCCGGCGAATGAAGTCGGCCATGGCGCTCATCTCCTCTGCCGTGATGTAGATGAACTTGCCTCGGTCGTCGATGACACCTAGAGACAAAGGCCAGGCCGGGATTAAAAACGCCGCGGCTTGCGCTTCACTCGTCTAATTGCCTAATTAGAACTTTCTCGTCAGCCTGGCTCCACGGTTTGGGCTGGAATGCCAGGCCTTCAACCTCTAATTGAATAATGGGCACCATTAGGGCTTTAAATGTGATTTTAAGTGCCCAACTAATTAATAGGCGGAAGAGGCTTATATTCCTACTTGGCGGGTTTGCCAGCATCACTCCATCATTGCCAGTTGAGGTTTGCCAGCTGGTAAAGACTATAAGGAGAGGAAGAATGAAGGCTGTCCCCACCAAATATCAATGCTGGTGATTCATCACCTAAAATCTGCACAGCGTGACACTGATTTCGTCTCCTTTTATTCTTGTGTGCCTTCGAGTCGTTTCCAATTGATGGGTACCAGAGGGTGAACCTATCACAAAGTTCTCTGGCAAAGTGGTTCTATGTGTGTGTGGTTTAGAGAACAGAATCCTAGAGCTGGATTCTGTTATTCCTGGTGACGTCTGACCAAAGCAGAATAGAGAGGGATCAATATTTCTCCCAATATAGGTGGCTAAAATCATTTGGTGAACTATATCCTTTTTTCTCTCTCTCCGAAGCTCTAGGTGATCTTACTGCCTATTACAGGGAAAACCAGCTGATCCCTAACCCATCTAAAACACAGACATGTGCTTTTCATCTCAAGAACAGACAAGCATCCTGAGCTCTGAGGATGACCTGGGAAGGAATCCCACTGGAGCATTGCAGCGCACCCAAATACCTGGGAGTCACTCTGGACAGTGCTCTGACCTACAAGAAGCACTGCCTGAACATCAAGAAAAAAGTGGGTGCTAGAAACAATATCATACGAAAGCTGACTGGCACAACCTGGGGATCACAACCAGACACAGTGAAGACATCTGCCCTTGCGCTATGCTACTCTGCTGCTGAGTATGCATGCCCAGTGTGGAACACATCTCACCACACTAAAACAGTGAATGTGGCTCTTAATGAGATATGCCGCATTATCACGGGGTGTCTGCGCCCTACACCACTGGAGAAATTACACTGTCTAGCAGGTATCTGCCGGGAAGTAGCAGCCAATAGTGAAAGGACCAAGGCAGAGACATCTCCAGTCCATCCCTTGTTTGGGTATCAGCCAGCACGTCAACGACTTAAATCAAGAAATAGTTTTCTAAGATCTACAGAGACACTCGCTGAAACACACCAGCAAGCGATAGCCCAAAAGTGGCAGGCTCAAACCCAGAACCTCAACCAATGGCTGATACCAAATGAGAGACTCCCCCTCGGGCACACAGAAGACTGGGTGATTTGGAAGGTGCTGAACAGACTGCGCTCTGGCACCACGAGAGGCAGAGCCAACCTTCAGAAATGGGGCTACGAAGTGGAATCCACAACATGCGAGTGTGGAGAAGAGCAAACCACAGACCACCTGCTGCAATGCACCCTGAGCCCTGCCACATGCATAATGGAGGACCTTCTTGCGGCATCACCAGAGGCACTCCAAATGGCCAGATACTGGTCAAAGGACATTTAATCAACCACCAAGCTTGCAAATTATGTGTTTTGTCTATTTGTTTGTTTTTGTTAAAAATATAATACAAATGTCTGGGTGCTGATGACACGATAAATAAATAAAAAAATTTTTTAACTTTTCCCAGGAGCAAGATTTGAGAAACCTATTTCTCTAGCACTTTACTTCCCGCTTGCTTCATTGGCAGCCTTTCCCGTCCTGCTGCCTCACCTTTGCTGGAAGCATTACACTCATGTAACACATTAACTGTAGTCTAGCAAGTGTCCTTTCTGTCAACCAGGATTTCCACCTGTAGTCATTTCCACCCAAAACAGTGATATCTGCTGAGCTGCAAAGCGAAACAACACCTGAATGAAACCCAAAATAACCCAGAGTTGATGTTCAGGTGCTTCAAGACATCTGTTTCGATTTAAAACAAGGCGATCCAGCCCCATCGTGTTTTTGCTGTTACCTGTGAGCGTCCCATCTGCCATCAGGTCTTGTACTCTATTAATTGCATCCTGTTGAGGAAAAACAAATCAAGTAGGCAACATACTTCATGCTTCCAGGTGCGCTGGCATGTTTGTAGACAAGCATGCTAGCATTTCGACAAAGGCCCACGGAGCGTATATTTTGGGAGGCATTCAAGGTGCAGAAAAGCCAGCCAAGAATAACCTGTGTTACACAGAGTCACAAAGGACTGGCCCATTTAGATAAATGATTGTCTACAATAGTGGCTCTCAACCTGTGGTCCCCAGATGTTTTGGCCTTCAACTCCCAGAAATCTGGCTGGGATTTCTGGGAGTTATAGGCCAGAAACATCTGGGGACCCCAGGTTGAGAACCACTGGTCTACAACATGGGTTTGCACTGTATGGCTTGCAGGCCGCCTATTAGCTTCTGGGCACAATTCAAAGTGCTGGTCTTAACCTATAAAGCTCTAAATGGTTCCTGCCCAGTTTACCTGTCTGACTGAACATATCTCCCTCTACGTACCACCAAGGACTTTAAGATTGTATGGCGAGGCCCTGCTCTCAGTCTCACCACCATCGCAGTTGCATTTGGTGGGAACGAGAGACAGGGCCTTCTCTGTGGTGGCCCCTAGGCTGTGGAACTCCCTCCCTAATGAGGTTAGATCTGACCCATCCTACCTGATCTTCTGGAAGAAACTCAAATCCTGGCTGTGGGATCAGGCATTGCAGAATAGACTGATTTACTGGTGAAGATAAGGTTTTAGTGGACCGTAATAGACTGATTTGGATGATGGCGGTTAATAAGTGCATCAAATAAATAAATAAATAAATAAATAACTGGGTTGTTACTACCTCCGAGGATGCTCGCCATAGATGCAGGCGAAACGTCAGGAGAAATGCCTCTAGAACATGGCCATATAGCCCGAAAAAACCTACAACAACCCAGTGATTCCGGCCATGAAAGCCTTCGACAATATATTTATAACTGTTTTTAATCTATGCTAATTGTATTTTATGTTATGTTATTATATTGTGTTGCCATTGAATAGTTGACTGTTGGAAGCCATCCTGAGTTCCTATTTGGAGGTTGAGAAGGACAGGAGATATATATATATATATGCCTCTGAAATCCCACTAGACTCCCAAAAGTCCCCAATTTCCTTCAATTGGTTTTAAAATATAGCAAAACAAGCAGAGAGCCTTCCAATAGATGAAAACATTGTCATCATCCTCATCACAGAATGTCCCAAAAGTTTACACAGAAAGGAAAAAAAACTAACCCCCACCCCCGCTCATATGGGTTGTTGTAGGTTTTTTTGGGCTATATGGCCATGTTCTAGAGGCATTCTCTCCTGATGTTTTGCCTGCATCTATGGCCAGCATCCTCAGAGTATGAGATGCTGATGCAGGCAGAACATCAGGAGAGAATGCCTCTAGAACATGGCCATATAGCCCAAAAAAACCTACAACAACCCAGTGATTCCGGCCATGAAGGCCTTCGACAACCCCCTCATATGTTATGTTATACTATGCAATATTGTATTATATATATCATATATTTATATTTTCTTGTAATTATTTTCCTGGAAGTTTTGTAAATCTTTGCAATGAATGTATTGTCGAAGGCTTTCATGGCTGGAATCACTGGGTTGTTGTAGGTTTTTTGGGGCTATATGGCCATGTTCTGGAGGCATGCTTTGTAAATAAAGGTACATTTAGCTACATTTTCCCTATGAATTACAACATGTGACATAACCTGTACTATTATTATATTTATATTTATTTACATCCTGCTTTTCTCTTGATCGAGATGCCAAGCGGCTCACAGCATTAAAAAAAAGAAGAATGGATTTTAAAATCCACAATGCCATCTCCAGGAAAGCCTAGAGAAGGCATGTGTTTTGGATTTCAACTCCCACAATTCCCAACTGACTATTAGGAATTGTGGGAATTGAAGTCCAAAATACTTGGAGGGCCCAAGTTTGCCCATGCTTGGGTTAGATTGTATTATCTGGATTTTAGAACTTTTGGCACATCTACACTGAAAAATCGACGCAGTTTGACAACACTGCCTTAGCTCAATACTGTAGACCAGTGGTTCTCAACCTGTGGATCCCCAGGTGTATTGGCCTCAACTCCCAGAAATCCCAGCCAGTTTACCAGCTGTTGGGATTTCTGGGAGTTGAAGGCCAAAACATCTGGGGACCCACAGGTTGAGAATCAATGCTGTAGAATCATAGAAGTTATAGTTTTACAAGGCCTTTAGCCTTTGACAGTGCCTGACAAATTATGCGTTCTTCCGCTTGCAAATGCTACATACCTGTGTCCTTATTCCCAGGTAGGAAGCCAGGTCTTCCAACAGAACCACCTTGGCACTCTGCAGAGAAGAGACAAGGGTCATAACAAGCTATCCAAGAAAACACTTTCTGAAGCTTCGTTGTTTGACACTTGAATTGCGCCATTACATATTGGCTTGTAAAGTAACTGAATTACTAGATTGATAAGATGTATGATAGAGGTTACAGAACAATTAGGCTTTGGCACTTGCCACATCAAATTTGCCTTGTTGCTAGAATCCCAACAAGAGTCAAGGGTGGTTTAGGAAGGGTTCGAGGCACAAAGCAATGACTTAATGGGAGGAACCAATTATTGCGCCCTATTAGCCACACATGGGGACAAATGTGACTGAAATTTGCAGGACTCCCTTGTGCACAACTACACCTGAGACCAAGGATCCTGGCATCTTAATTTAGGGTGCAGCTACAAAGAATTGGTGCAGCTTGACACAATTTAAACAGGCATGGCTTCATGCTATGGAATCATGGGAGTTGTAATTTTACAAGGCATTTTCTTAATCCTACTGTGTGACTTTATGGTATTCTTGCGCTAGAAGTCCTTCATTTCAATAATGTTATGTATAGTTTTGGTATGTGGTATGTGGAGTTCGGAAATGTATCTCCCAAAGGGTGTGGGTGCCATACTATACTGTACTTGTGATGCATAAAATATATGATGTATAGTTTGAATGGAATAGTAGGAAAAATGCATAGTTGGGGTCTATATAGTGTAGAAATACCATCCTAAGAATCAAGCCTTGAAAACTACAAGAAGAAGGTAAAGAATTCATGGACTATAATTAAAAGTTGCTGAACTGCTGACATTGATGAGAACTGACAATGATTAACTGTTGAACTTTGGGGAAAAATAACGTGTTTACATTATCAGAGACAATGGCTCTTTAAGTTAAGGAAATGTTTACAACAGTGTTTCTCAACCTGATCACCTTGAGTAGTGTTTGATGTGCCTGGCAGTGCCTGGAGCAATCTTTTGTTGAGAGGTGATTAGATGTCCTTGTTTGTTTCCTCTCTGTTGTTTTGCTGTTTTAATTTTTGAGTTTTTTAATACTGGTATCCAGATTTTGTTCATTTTCATGGTTTCCTCCTTTCTGTTGAAATTGTCCACATGCTTCTTGTGGATTTCAGTGGCTTCTCTGTGTAGTCTGACATGGTGGTTGTTGGAGTGGTCCAGCATTTCTGTGTTCTCAAATAAAATGCTGTGTCCAGGTTGTCAAGAATGTTGTAATTTAAGCATACAGCCTGCTTTGGCTGTGTGTTCTTATAGGAACTAGGGTAAAAAAAAAATACTCAAAGGCAATTGACAAAGTCTAAGAAAGTTGAATAGCTTTTTAAAAACATGGGAATTAACTAAATTAGTTCCAACCAACACCTTCTCAAGGTGCCATTGACAGACATCAAATAATCTCTCAAATCTGGAAGCCAGTGCTTAATTATTTATGGGGTGTCCTACTGAGACTCGTTTCCAAGATGGATGCTTGGTACGTGCCGCTAGTATGACTTAACCGTCAGTACTTGATTTACAGCTCATTTTGGGTGTGTGTGTGTGCAAGTTTAGCAAGTAGAGAGGCCCATTTTCTGCCCCTGGAAACTGCCAGGAGAAGGATGGAAATCCACTTTGCAGTTTGGAAAAGAAAAACACCTTTTAATCCTAAACAGTGCAGGGTTGTGTCGCAAATCATCTTTTAAGGAAAGACAGTGAACTCTCTCTATAAGATAAAAAATGGTGACCAACAGGCCAATCGTGTTACATACTGCAATTGTCACCAGATAGGGATATATCAGTTTGTATACATGGTGCTGGAATAAAGAGTTGTAATCCCACATCTGGATGTAGGCAGCAATGCGATATAAATCAAGATAAACCTGGTGACAATTAACACTAGGTAACGTGATTGTTCTTCCTGTGTTATAAGTGTCATTTCCTAATTGGTTCTATCTAAAAACATGGGATAAGTTTATTATACTGCAAAAATGTGTTGTCGAAGGCTTTCATGGCTGAAATCACTGGGTTGCTGTGAGTTTTCCAGGCTGTATGGCCATGTTCCAGAAGCAATCTCTTCTGATGTTTCACCCACATCCAGTTCACCTACATCCAGAAATCACTGTGGACTCAAACAATGATAGATCTGGACCAAATGTGGTATAAAAACTCAGTATGCCCAAATGTGAACACTGGTGGAGTTTGGGGAAAACAGACCTTGACATTTTGCAGTTGTAGTTGCTGGGATCTATAGTTTGCCTAGAATCAAAGAGCATTCTGAACCCCACCAATGATAGAATTGGGCCAAACTTGACCGATAGAAAATACTGCGTTTTCTGATGGTCTTTTGCGACCCCTCTGTCGCCCCCTGTGTGACTCCCTCCAGGGGTCATGGCCCCCAGGTTGAGAAACACTTATTTATAGCAAAGCAAGATGCTTTAATAATAAGAATAATAAACTTTATTTGTACCCCGCTCCATCTCCCCGACGGGGACTCGGTGCGGCTTACATGAGGCCAAGCCCAAAACAACAATTACATAAAATAAAACAAAAGCATAGACCTGGAGGACAAGAAACAAATATTCATTTCTTCGAAGGCAAAGAGTGGAATAAGAGAGATGAACATACCTTGATGTAGTCAAGAAGATCCGTAAGAAAGCTTCGGGACTGGGCAGAGAAAGAGAAACCATGATTAGTAGAAAGAAGATGTGTGTATAAGAAATTAATTTTTAAATTCTGATAAAGGAAATGGCAAACTCCTGCTCTGTTTGTAAGCCTATAGAAAGGAGTAAGATACATGCCACATTTTTGGAGCAATGTCCAACAGTTCACCCATTGGATTTTTATTGAAGTGGCTTAGAAAGCTTTCCAAGCACTATATGGCACAAGATCAGTCTCTAATCTGACTCAAAGACATGAAAATACATTACATTTCAAAGGTAAATATAAAGGTTTTCCCCTGACATTAAGTCCAGTTGTGTCCAATTTCTAAGTCCAATTTCTAAGTCCAATAAGTCCTGTTGTCCGTAGACACTTCCAAGATCATGTGGCCAGCATGACTGCATGGAGCAACACGACCTTCCCGCTGGAGCAGTACCTATTGATCTACTCACATTTGCATGTTTTTGAGCTGTTGTTGTGACTCAGCTTGACTCTGAGTCTGAAGCTGAGCTCTGTGACCCAGAATTCCTACAGGATGAGGATGATGGGTTACAGATTTCTGTACATGCTTCAGACAGGCCCGACGGTGGGGTTGCTGAAGGGGAAACAGTAAGTCAGTTCCCAGGGGTAAAGAATGTTAGTGAGACTGATAATGAGAGTGAATTCCCACACGGCCAGGTGGAGACGTCTTTGCCTTCCCACAGTGATCTGGTCCAGGTGGACCAAGATAAGGGGTTACATAGCCTTGAAGATAATGAATTAATGAGCAGGCAAGATCGTCTGCAATTAAGGCTCTGGAGAAGCACTCACTTGGTCAGCAAGCTAGAAGCCAAGCCAAGGGTATTTAGCCTTGTAGCTGACAAGCAGGGGCTGTCAGTCCAATGTAGCTCTTTTCATGCAAACTTCTGCGGATTAACTTCGGCTTTTAGCAGCACTCTTCTGGCTTCCTGAGTCTGGGATTTGGGCCTTGTTTTCAACTGTGTTCTATGGACTCTTGTTTGACCATTGCTAAAGGATTATGCTTCATGTTTTTTTTCTTTGGATCTTGGGAACTGTGTCTTTGCATTTAAGCCTTTGACCTGCCTATGGATTTTATGCATTTCATATGCTCTGTTTTGATTTTGCCTTTTTCTCAATAAACTACAAAACCTACAGGTTTGGTGTGGTGGTGTCAGGAGCAAGGTGGAAACTACCCTGAGTTGCAACAGCTGTTAGGTTGGCAGAAGCTGGGGCTGACAGCAGAAGCTCATACCACTCCCCGGATTCGAACCTTTGACCTTTTGGTCAACAAGTTTAGCAGCTCAGCAATTTAACCCACTGCGCCACCAAGGGCGCCTACATTTATTTATGGAAATGCAGGAAAATAAAAAACTTTTGGCACCAAATACATAAGAAGATAGAGCAGATCTTAAACATAAAATTTAACCCAAAATCAGAAACATTGCTATTGGGGATAGTAGATTTCAAAATGGAAAAGAACATTGATAAGATTTTTTTTTTTTACCTAATATCAGCTGCGAGAATGATTCTAGCCAAAATATGGAGAACTAAGGAAATATCCACAGTGGAGTGGTGGATGATAAAGGTAAGGGGCATAATAAATATGGACATACTGACTCAAAAAAATTCGCACAACACAACAAAACCTCAAAGAACTGGCTATCATATCTCCTCCCAGCCTTCTCTTCTTCAGGCTAAACATGCCCAGCTCCTTAAGCCGCTCCTCATAGGGCTTGTTCTCCAGACCCTTGATCATTTTAGTCGCCCTCCTCTGGACACATTCCAGCTTGTCAATAACTCTCTTCAATTGTGGTGCCCAGAATTGGACACAATATTCCAGGTGTGGTCTAACCAGAGGGGTAGCATGACTTCCCTGGATCTAGACACTATGCTCCTATTGATGCAGGCCAAAATCCCATTGGCTTTTTTTGCCGCCACATCACATTGTTGACTCATGTTTAACTTGTTTTCCACGAGGACTCCAAGATCTTTTTCACACGTACTGCTCTCGAGCCAGGCATTGTCCCCCATTCTGTATCTTTGCATTTCGTTTTTTCTGCCTAAGTGGAGTATCTTGCATTTGTCCTGTTGAACTTCATTTTGTTAGTTTTGGCCCATCTCTCTAATCTGTCAAGATCATTTTGAATCCTGCTCCTGTCCTCTGGAGTATTGGCTCTCCCTCCCAATTTGGTCCCATCTGCAAACTTGATGATCCTGCCTTCTAACCCTTCATCTAAGTCATTAATCAAGATGTTGAACAGGACCGGGCTCAGAATGGAACCCTACTGACAACACTCCGCTCGTCACTTCTTTCCAATTGAGGATAGGATCATCCTAAGTGTTAAAACCCTTTCACTTTTTGGATGCTTAGAGTTTGGGTATTAAATATCCCATTTTATGGACTTTTAGAATGAGAAGTAAGAGAAAAAACATGTCCTCTGATGAAATTCTTCCAGAGAAAAGGACCATAATTTGACCGATACACATGCAATGAAAAGGTGGGAAGTAAATGCACTTTGATTTAGGCCGAGAAGACAGCATTTCCATCAAGCGACCTTGGAGGATTTCCAGGTCTTCGTGGCCGTGCTTCACTCCTTTTACTGATGAAACCCACTCGCAGCCTGCCTTCCAGTACAGTTTGCTCGCCTCGCCCCAAGGGCAAAATTTAGCCTGCAATATTAATGAGCTGCAATGATCAACATAAAAGAGGACTTGGCTAAAGTTATGCCTTTTGTTCAATGATTCAGCAGCGCTGTCCACAGAATAACTAGGGCTCCGCAGAGCGTGGGCGCCGAACACGGAGAGTTTCTAGTACTTTCTTAGGCCCATATATTCCTGAAGCAGAAGCTGATTCAAAGCAGAATTAAAGAAGTTGTGGTCAGTGGAAAAATTATGGTCAAAGATTTGGAAGGATTCGTAAGCACATTTACACTGAAGGAGGTTAGCATCATTAGAGTTGGACAGTCTTTTCTTTAAATTACAGTTTTATGTAAATTTAAAAATGTACTCAAAAACATTTAAACTCCTGATGCCTCAATGTCATTTTATTGGTATCTATTTTGATTTTGAAATTGACCAGTAGCTGCTACATTTCCCATCCTCGGCTTATACTCGAGTCAATAAGTTGTACCAGGTTTTTGGGGGTAAAATGAGGTGCCTCGGCTTATATTTGGGTCGGCTTATACTCAAGTATATATGGTATCACAGGGTCACCCAATTGTGGAATTCCCTCCTTTTGGAGACCTGATTTGTGCCAAAACCCGTTTCCTTGCAACGCCAAGTGAAAATACGGTTGTTCATCAAGGTCTCTGGGTCTCATGAATTCATTGCAAACACAGGTTAAGTATCTCTTATCCAAACTGTTGTTCCAGTCCCGATAGGTCAGCATAGCGAATCCTACCTCCTCTTCCGTCATGGCTTCATCCACCCCTTCCTCTTCCACCACAAAGCTCTCCTTCAGCTTCAGGTATTCCTCATACTCCCGCTGTTCCTCCTCTTCTTTCGCCTTCTTCTTTTCTTCTTCCTAAAAGAAGGAAGAATAAGGGCAAGAACAGCATTATTTAATTTCTGCAATACATTTCTAGTAGGTTGAATACGCTGCAGGGCAAGCTATGCATGATCAACAGACATAATAAAATGAACTTAGAAGGACCAAAGAATTGATTGATTAGAATTTTTTTTTAAAAAATGGTTTATTTATTTGTCGTGTCAGGCAACCAGTCAATTATATTACATTTCTAACAGAACAAAGCAGACAAACAGACAAAATACAAAATTTGTGAGTTTGGTAGTTGATTAAAGGTCCTTTGACCAGTATCTGGCCACTTGGAGTGCTTCTGGTTAGCAAAGTTTGCAAAGTCAATCAGTGAGAATATCTGCATAGAAGTCGCCTGGCCTTTGTTGCCTGGGGGCACCCTCTGTTTAAGAAATGTTAATGGAGCCCCCGGTGGCGCAGAGGGTTAAAGCGCTAAGCTGCTGAGCTTGTTGACCGAAAGGTTGCAGGTTCGATTCCGGGGAGTGGCGTGAGCTTCTGCTGTCAGCCCTAGCTGCTGTCAACCTAGCAGTTTGAAAACATGCAAATGTGAGTAGATCAATAGGTACCACTCTGGCGGGAAGGTAACAGCGCTCCATGCAGTCATGCTGGCCACAAGAACTTGGAGGTATCTATGGACAATGCCGGCTCTTCGGCTTAGAAATTTATTTGTCGTGTCAGGGCAACCAGTCAATTGTATTACATTTCTAACAGAACAAAACAAACAAACAGAAAAAACACAAAAAAGATTGGTATTTGATTAAATGTCCTTTGACCAGTATCTGGCCACTTGGAGTGCCTCTGGTGTTGCCGCAAGGAGGTCCTCCATTGTGCATGTGGCAGGGCTCAGGTTGCATTGCAGCAGGTGGTCAGTGGTTTGCTCTTCTCCACACTCGCATGTCGTGGATTCCACTTTGTAGCCCCATGTCTTGAGGTTGGCTCTGCATCTCGTGGTGCCAGAGCGCAGTCTGTTCAGCGCCTTCCAAGTCCCAGTTTTCTGTGTGCCCAGGGGGGAGTCTCTCATTTGGTATCAGCCATTGGTTGAGGTTCTGGGTTTGAGCCTGCCACTTTTGGACTCTCGCTTGCTGAGGTGTTCCAGCGAGTGTCTCTGTAGATCTTAGAAAACTATTTCTAGATTTAAGTCGTTGACGTGCTGGCTGATACCCAAACAGGGGATGAGCTGGAGATGTCTCTGCCTTGGTCCTTTCACTATTGGCTGCTACTTCCCGGTGGATGTCAGGTGGTGCAATACCGGCTAAGCAGTGTAATTTCTCCAGTGGTGTATTATTAACTTTATTTGTACCCCGCTAGCATCTCCCGAAGGACTCGATGCGCAGGCACCCCATGATAATGCGGCATGTCTCATTAAGAGCCACATCCACTGTGTGGTGAGATGTGTTCCATACTAGGCATGCATACTCAGCAGCAGAGTAGCACAGCACAAAGGCAGATGTCTTCACTGTATCTGGTTGTGATCCCCAGGTTGTGCCAGTCAGCTTTCATATGATATTGTTTCTAGCACCCACTTTTTGCTTGATATTCAGGCAGTGCTTCTTGTAGGTCAGAGCACGGTCCAGAGTCACTCCCAGGTATTTGGGTGCGCTGCAATGCTCCAGTGGGATCCCTTCCCAGGTAATCCTCAGAGCTCGGGATTTTAAAAAATGGTAAAAACAATACTATTGCTTTCTGTTTTCAGTAGCTGCCAGTCAGTATTTATTAAGCAGTTGGGCTTTAGCACGGCTGCTTAATCACCAGCAGCAATACATCTTACCAATTGAAAGATTGGCAGTTCGAAGCCCAGGTCGGTGTGAGCACATGATCTTCAGCTCAGATTACTGTCTACCTAACCAGTTCGAAAACAGCTGTGAGCTGTATTTGACTGCATAGGGGGTAGGCGTCCTCTTCACAGTTTTTTAATCTCTCTTTTTTCTTTTCTTCCTTTTCTCTTTCTCTCTCTCTCTGGTTATTTGAATTTTATCAAAATATAAAACTAACCATGCGCTATTAGTAAAAATTAATAAAAATACAACGTGCATATTAGATATTTACATTGCAATTCATAACAGTAGCAAAATTACAGTTATGAAGTAGCAATGAAAATAATTTTATGGTTGGGAGTCACAACAACATGAAGAACTGTATTAAGGGGTCGTTGGATTACAGCACTATTAAAAATATGGAAGAGAAAAACATTTCAGTTAATCTGGCACGAAGCTGAAAATCCCTTCTATTAGCTTCCACTCCCTCTTCTAGGTTGGAAACAGAAATGTGTCTGAATTATGTTCTAGTAATAGCTGACCCTTTGTTAGAGGCTTTTGTGAAACTTAACAAAGACAGGGGGAACTAGACACACCTTTGTTTGCTTTGGCAACCAGGTGGGGTTTTTTTCTGTTTTGTTTTGAACAAGAGACTAAGATTTCTTTCAGTATCCTAAGAAAAAAACCCCAGCAGCAAAGCAGTTTATCCAGCAGCAAAAATAAAGCTTGCTCTCCGCAAGGAAAACAATAACAAAAGAAAAATATGAGAACAACAACAATCTATATAAATAAAAATGTAATGTTCGTTTGTGGGATTAACATAACTCAAAAACCACTGGACGAATTGACACCAAATTTGTACAGCATACACCTAACAAGCCAATGTATGTCCTTCACTCAAAAAAATTGATTTTGTTATTTGGAAGTTGTAATTGCTGGGATTTATAGTCCACCCACAATCAAAGAGCATTCTGAACTCCACCAACAATGGAATTGAACCAGATGTGGCACACAGGACTCCCATAAACAACAGAAAACATTAGAAGGGTTTGGTGGGCATTGACCTTGAGTTTGGGAGTTGTAGTTCACCTACATCCAGAGAGCACGCACTGTGGACTCAAAAAATGATGGAACTGGACCAAACTTGGCACGAATATTCCATATGCCCAAATGTGAACATTGGTGGAGTTTAGGGAAAATAGACCTTGACATTTGAGAGTTGTAGTTGCTGGGATTTATAGTTCTCTTAAAATCAATGAGCATTCTGAATTCCACCAACAATAGAACTGAGCCAAACTTCCCACACAGAACTCCCATGACCAACAGAAAATACTTAAGGCCATCCAGTCCAACTTCACCAGGGCAAGAAAACATAATTAAAGCCCTCCTGACAAAGAGTCATCCAGCCATAGATATAGTTAGATATATATGATTCTCACACACACAGATATAGTATCCTAGATTTGAAAGGGACCCCTAAAGAAGGACAATTATATGTTGCCTGTTGCAGAGTGGGCAAACCAGACAATCTCCACATCAACACTTATATAGAAAAATAAGCAATACTGTTTACCCGCAAGTATAAAGACATTACATATATTAGAAACCAACACTTTCTCATTATTTTATTTTCCAGATCACCAGACTGAGCCACAGCAACGCATGGCAGGGGACAGCTAGTAACGTAACTAAATGAAAGAAGCAGGTCAGCTTGGGCAGCTGTAAAATCAAATATAACACTATGTAACACGATGTTTGTTCTGGGTTACAAATGTCATTTCCTAATTGCTTGTATTGTAAAAACGTAAGAAAAGTTTGTTAAACTGCAAAACACTTTGTTTTTTGCAGGACATCCTGCAACACATTTTGCTCTAGTTTATCAATGAACACCTCATCAAGTCTCAACCAATCCAACCTAGTTTGTGGTAGACACAAAAACAAAGTTTCTGGAGCAGAACAACTACTATCAAAGGAAGTACCACATAGTTAAGCAGATATAACACTTTCAAACCAGGAACAGAAAAGTTTTAAAATGTCGTTACATAGTGTAACTTTTTGCTATTTTTAATAATAGCTTTCGTTTCTATCTTCAAGCGTTCCTGATTTGGCAGCAAATGCACTAATTAATCCTCCCTTTTTCATCTGCTGTTAAAATATCCCAGTTTCTCTCTTCTTCCCACTTTTCCCTCTTCATTTTCAGCACCGGGACTGTGGCGCAGCTGGTTGAGTGTCAGCTGCATTAAGATCACTTCTGACCAAAAGGTCATGAGTTCGAAGCCAGCCCGGGTCGGAGTGAGCTTCCGACCAATTGTGTAGCTTGTTGTCGACCTTTGCAACCCGAAAGACAGTTGCATCTGTCAAGTAGGAAAATTAGGTACCACCTATGTGTGAGGAGGCTAATTTAACTAATTTACGAGGCCATAAAAAAGACTCCAGCAAAGCACTCCAGCAAAAGCATGCGGGGAATGCGGAAGTACTTCATCAGTGTCGCAGATGGACGATGAAAGCGACAGCTCCCCTGCAGACTTTAATAATAATAATAATAATAATAATAATAATAATAATAAACAACAACAACAACACTTTATTTATACCCTGCTATCATCTTCCCGGGGGACTCGGTGCGGCTTACATGAGGCCGAGCCCAAAATACAACAATACAAGCAATAACAATACAAGCAATGTAAAAAAACAACAAAACAGTTGCATTATCAATAGGACAACACACTTTAAAATCTATGGGTAGGCCAAATGTAATTAAAATTTAAAAGATTAAAAAATAATGCTGGACATGGGCGAAAATGATGGGGCGGTTTGTGGGAACATACAAGCAGATCTAAAACAATATAAAGTGTTTTGGAGGACAAAGTGCTATGGGATCATTATTCTGGGAAGGCACACTGGAACAACCACGTCTTCAAGCTCTTCTTAAAGACTGCCAAAGTTGGGGCCTGCCTGATGTTCTTAGGGAGTGAGTTCCAGAGTCGAGGGGCCACCACCGAAAAGGCCCTCTCTCTTGTCCCCACCAATCGCGCTTGCGATGCAGGTGGGAGCATGAGCAGGGCCTCTCCAGATGATCGAAGAGATCGTGCGGGTTCGTATACAGAGATGCGGTCACGAAGGTAGGCGGATCCCAAACCGTTCAGGGCTTTGTAGCTGAGAACCTGCACCTTGAATTGGGTCCAGTAAATGAATGGCAGCCAGTGGAGCTCCTTAAACAGGAGGGTTGACCGCTCCCTGTAAGGAGCCCCAGTTAACAACCTGGCTGCCGCCCGTTGGACCATCTGGAATTTCTGAACTGTTTTCAAGGGCAACCCCATGTAGAGTACGTTACAGTAATCCAGTCTAGAGGTGACTAAGGCATAGCCTCTGACTGTCTGTCTATATCTATTGTGTGTCTTTGGCATCGAATGTTTGCCATATATGTGTACATTGTAATCCGCACTGAGACCCCTGCGGGGTGAGAAGGGCAGAATATAAATACTGTAAATAAATGAATACAGCAAAAACCACAAGATTTTCAGGTGTGGGAATATCCCGGTTTGGAGCCGAAAATCCAAATCTTCGGATGTTTATATGACCTGAACTTAGAAATCATGGGATTTTTTAAATCTGGGTTTGTTCCCGAGTTTTAGTTGTTTGTTCCTGATTGGTTGTTTCTGAAAAGAAGGTGACAGTTGAGTAGAATGCAAAAACTTTGTTTGTGTGCCAGAAACTTCAGGGCATATTTTCTTTGGCCAGGACAAAGCTGTGGTCCCCTAGTTAACATTGTACATCTTTTCACAATAAGAACAATCAGGAACAGACATGTATAACCCAGGAGCAACACCCTGTCTGCACAGATGGCCCTGCAGCTTATATAACCCAGAAATGAAACTTATACAATGATTCGCATCTTCATATGTTTGCATCTTAAGTTGGAATCCTCTCATTATAAGTTAACATGAGCTTGAAGGAAATCAATATTTAGAACATTGGATATATTTTTGGAAATATTTCCAGTTTTACTTTTTCTGCATCACCGCTATTAACTGCTCGAAGACTGTGACAACTGAATGCAAACACACAACTGGCCCCTTCCGCCAACCAAGAGAATGCTGTGCGTAGCTTTCATTTCGTCTTATTGCATTCTGTTACAAGCTGCTTTGAGGACCGTTTGATCAAAAACCCCAGGCGCAGATCTTCAAAAAGAAATAAATAAAACAATTCTCTGATCTTAAATCAACAGTACTCCAGGGGAAGAACAGGAGCAGAAGCAGGTATATGCAAATGGATTGGAAGCAAAGGAGCTCTGGGTACTGGGTTGTTGTAGGTTTTTTTGGGCTGTATGGCCATGTCGTACAAGCATTCTCTCCTGATGTTTCACCTGCATCTATGACAGGCATCCCCAGAGGTTGTGAGCTCTGGATATGTTGTTTGCAGGCAATAAGAGCAGCAGACTTCTCTCAACCAGAAGTGACTTACAAGGGACGTTCATGAAAGATTTCCTCTGACCCACTTCCTGTGGACTGAGAGCAATGAAACTTGGAACAGTTATGACTCCTTCTCTCCATAGGTGCCATCTAGGGACACACACTTCTCCCATCTTTTTAAGCAACTGTAAACACCTCACTTGTAGAATAAGGAGGATGCAGTCGAATTTCAAAGCCACCGGAGCATGCTTCTTCCATTTGGGCAACAGTTGAGTTGTGAACTGGTGCATTGTCTTGCAGAAGGTGGACACCTTTATGAGCATGCCACTTTTCTTGGTTTTGATGGCCTCCTGCAATTTCTGCAGCAGTGAAGCCTAATATGTCCCAGTCATCATGGTTCTCTTTGCTAGGATATCTACCAATACTACTCTGTGCTGGTCCCAAAATACTGTGAGCATGACCGTGCCTGCCGAGAGTTGGGCACATGCCTTCTTTGGAGGCGGTGAGTCCTGATGCTTCCATTGTATCGACTGGACTTTAGTCTCAGGATCAGAGTGATAGGTCCAGCTTTCATCCTGTGTGATCTTTGGGAAAAAAAGTATCTGTTGTATTTTTGGTGGTAGATGCTGCTGGTTTTTCCCCCAGGTCTGTTGGATTTTTCGGTATTCTGACCTATCTCCTGTAATCTTGGAATTGTGGAACCTTGAACCTTTGGACTGGCTTTTGACTACGGTATAGACTCTTGATCCCTGGACTTTGTTTATTGAACTCTTGGCATTTGATCACTGGACTGGACCCTTTTGATTACGGAGTTGTTTTTGCTAACGGTTTTTGTTTATTCTGTGGCTGGGTGCTATCTTTATGTTTTATGTTTTGGTCTATTAAAGCAGTCAGCAAGTAAGTGCTATTTTAGTTACTGTTTGATAAAACTGGGAGTTTGGTTAATCTCTACCTAAATAAGGTAGAGCCCTGGCAACATGACATGTGAGCAGCCAGGGGACCCGGCGAGTGGATACCTTATGCATGTGAAGATGGTTTTAGATTATTTTTTCCACAGACCCCACACTAATCTTGACATTTTGGGCTAGGTGGCAAATGGTTACATAGTGATTTTCTGAAATGGCGACCTCCACTTGCAGGATGGTGTGTTCATCAATAGCAGGGTGGGGTCACCCTGGAATTGGAGCTGTTTGCACCAAAGTCGGACTACATTTGAATTGATGATGCCAGTCCTTGACTACATAATATGATGGGGAATCCTCACCATAAACCTCTTTCATCTCATCGAATGTCTCCTTTGGTGTGCGGCCTTTCAAGTAAAGGAACTTGAAGACTGCCCTGCCTTCCACTGGGCCCATTATCAACCTCACACCACTTCAGCACCTCTCAAATCAAGACTGTTAATAGTTCTGAGCTGTAAATTGGCACATAACCTATAGAGACTTATATCATTACACATGTGTAGTTTCAGCGTCCTGTGATAAATAGAAGTGGGTCAGGGGAAATCTTTAGTGAATGCCCCTCGTATCTCTGCTCCGGACAAACAGGCAAGGAGATGCTTGTGAGACCGTACTACACAGTTAACAACGTCTTTCACAGCAAAACTTTAATAATAATAATAATAATAATAATAATAATAATCAACTTTATACCCCGCCACCATGGGGCCAAGCCCGGACAACATGTTACAGCAAAATAACACCAAAACATAGACAATAAACAACATCATCAAAATTACACAGATATATATATACACACACACACACATACATACATACACAATAACAAAATAACATTCCAATAAACACATTCACGATAAAAACTTCTTTTTACAAAGTCTGCACTGAAACAGTGGAAAGACTGGGGAGATAGAAGTGGAAAGAGAGAGAAAGCGAGGAACAGGAATGAACGGATGAAGGATGTGAATGCAAGAGAAAGAAAGTCCCCTGTCCTTCTCCAGGCCACTCTGAAGCTCACCTGTCTTTCTTCCTCCTGCCGCAGCCGCTCGTCCTCTTTACGCCTCTCCTCTTCTCGCTTCTGCTCAAGTTTCTTTCGTTCCTCCCGTTCTGCTTCTTCAGCCTTCGATATTTCAGCAGGTGAGGAAAAAGCCAAATAATACTCTTCAGAGAATCATACAATTCAAAAACTACCATTCATCTCAGTACTTATTAGAAATGTTGCCATATCTAACCATACTGGAGATTCTTACTCAGAGTGTAGTGGACTCTTCATATTTGCATGTCTTTAGGCAAAGGATGGATGGGGATTTTTCTAAAGCAGTGGTTCTCAACCTGTGGGTCCCCAAGTGTTTTGGCCTACAACTCCCAGAAATCCCAGTCAGTTTACCAGCTGTTAGGATTTCTGGGAGTCGAAGGCCAAAACACCTGGGGACCCACAGGTTGGGAACCACTCTTCTAAAGGTTGTGTATTCCTGCAAGGCAGGTGTGGTTGGATTAGATGGCCCTTGGGATGACTTCCACCTCTTAAGGTTCTATTATTTTTATTGTACTGCATTGGGTCGACACTATTAAATGTATCCTTCCTTCAAGGAGCCCCTGGTGGGACAATAGGTTAGACCAGTGGTTCTCAACCCGGGGTCCCCAGATGTTTTTATGGCCTACAACTCCCAGAAATCCCAGTTTACCAGCTGTTAGGATTTCTGGAAGTTGAAGGCCAAAAACATCTGGGGACCCCAGGTTGAGAACCACTAGGTTAGACGCTTGTGCCAGCAAATAGCCTCTGAGTGTCTGTCTATATGTGTTGCGTGTCTATGGCATTGAATGTTTGCCATGTATGTGTACATTGTAACCCGCCCTGAGTCCCCTGCGGGGTGAGAAGGGCGGAATATCAATACTGTAAATAAATAAATAAATAAGCAGGACTGCTGACCAACAGGTGAGCAGATTGAATCCGGGGAGAGCAGATCAAGCTCCATCTGTCAGCTCCAGCTCCCTATGTGGGGACATGAGAGAAGCTTCCCACAAGGTTGGTAAAAGACATCAAACATCTGGGCGTCCCCTGGGCAACATCCTTGCAGACGGCCAATTCTCTCACACCAGAAGCAACTTACAGTTTCTCAAGTCACTCCTGACGCTCCTTGATTAGCATTTGATGGCCTGGCAGTTATTTGGTGTGGCTTGTTAGTGCCTGGGGCAATCTTTTGTTGAGAGGTGATTAGATGTCCTTGAGGTTTGTTGGAGACTGGGCAAGTGAAGTTTATGTATCTGTGGAATGTCCAGGGTGGGAGAAAGAACTCTTGTCTGTTGGAGGCAAGTGTGAGTGTTGAAATTGGCCAGCTTGGTTAGCATTGAATGGCATTGCAGCTTCAAAGCCTGTCTGCTTCCCGTCTGGGGAATCCTTTGCTGGGAAGTGTTAGCTGGTCATGATTGATTCTTGCCTGGAATTCCCCTGATTTTTTGAGTGTTGTTCTTTATTTACTGTCTTTATTTTAGAGTATTTAAAATACTGGTAGCCGGATTTTGTTTGGTAGGGGTAGCCCACGCAGAGGCAAAACTGCCCCCCCGAACCCACCAAACTTGCAATACTCACCTCTCGCTGAGCTTTCCTTGCTTGCTTCTCCTCTAACTTCCGCTGCTTTTTGGCTCCAACCTTCCCAGAAACCTGGAACTCTGCAGCTTCGGTGTCCTCATTCTCCTCTAGGTTATGTTATTAAATGTTTAAAAAGAGAAAGAGAAAGAAGAGCAACAGCTCATTATCAAAGTGATCCCACCCCAGGGGGCCCGTCCAGCTGATTCCACCATTAATCTTTCAGGAAAGTTCTGTTTTTTCCAGGAGGACTTTCGAGAGAGAGAGAGAGCGGCTAGGGTCCTGCGTTATTCATGGGAACAGTCCTGGCTGGTTTTCAGATGAAAGCCTAAGTGTAACCGTTATCAAAAACCATTACTTAGCACACTTTATATATTTTTTTAATCCCAAGTTACTATGACAACTGTTCATATTAGTCAGAGAAATGAATTTAAAATGTGTAAAAAATGGAGACTGGATGCAAACTTGAAATCAAAAGACAATGAGCTCCAGAAGGGATAGGAATCATGAATCATTAAAGTAAAAGGCATAGCAAACTCCCTTGCAGCACTAGGAACGAATGCTCAAAGGCATGCTCAGGAGAGTTAAGGTGAATTCAAAAGGAACATACCAGTCCCTTTTCTGCAATATGTTGTCTCCACCATACATTTTGTTATTACAATTTATATATGTGTTTGTATTTCTTCCGGTGGTGCAGCAGGTTCACTGAGCTGCTGAACTTGCTGACCAAAAGGTCGACAGTTCGAATCTGGAGAGCGGGGCGAGCTCCCACTGTTAGCCCCAGCTTCTGCCTATCTAGAAGTTCAAAAACATGCAAATGTGAGTAGATCAATAGATACTGCTTCTGCGGGAAGATAATAGCACTCCATGCAATCATGCTGGCCAGCTGAACTTGCTGACTGAAAGGTTGACAGTTCGAATCCAGAGAGAGGGGTGAGCTCCCACTGTTAGCCCCAGCTTCTGCCAATCTAGCAGTTCGAAAGCATGCCAATGTGAGTAGATTAATAAGCACCGCTTCTGCGGGAAGGTAATAGCGTTCCATGCAGTCATGCTGGCCACATGACCTTGGAGGTGTCTATTGACAGCGCTGGTTCTTTGGCTTAGAAATGGAGATGAGCAGCAACCCTCAGAGTCGGACACGACTAGACTTAATGTCAGGAGAAAACCTTTACTTTTACTATCTCTTATAAGGGGTTGGTTGAATCTCCTGTTTGCCTGTAAGACCACACCTGTAATATTGTGTCCAATTCTGGGCACCACAATTGAACAGAGATATTGACAAGCTGGAATGTGTCCAGAGGAGGGTGACTAAAATGATCAAGGGTCTGGAGAACAAGCCCTATGAGGAGCTTCTTAAAGAGCTGGGCATGTTTAGCCTGAAGAAGAGAAAGCTGATACTCTCACTCTAGAAGCGACCAGAAGCGACTTGCAGGATGCAAACAAGCAAGCAAAACAACCAATGAACCTTTTCAGGACCAACCATGACACTTGGAATAATACCTGAATACAATCACAAAGTGTTTCTGGACGTTTGACCATTTCAAACTGCCCCAGACAGGTGTCACTTGAGCGACAAAACCTGACTGGTCAACCAACCCTTGACTGAGTCCGGATATGTCTGCGGCTTGTTTCACCCACGCTGCACTCCTCTGCTGCACTGAAAGACTCAATGAAAGCAGTGCCATGCCTTTGAGATTACTTCAAGGGGGTTCGGTAATTTGACAGAAATTATAAGCAGCCTGGCCTGAAAACATCAAAAGCATTTTTCTGATTTCATTCTTTTTGAAATGCCTTCACACTTCAAAGAGATACACCCTAAGTTGAAAAGTTCAGGGCTGTCAATTTATCATCTGCGCACCCACCAAATGTAATCATGAATTCAGCTGGTGCGCGGTTACGACAGAACAAAGAGGAGAAGTTCTACAATTTTTCAAAGTGGAAGAGCAGAGCGCCCCATCAAAAAAGAAAAAAAAGGAAAAAAAAGGAAGGCATCCAGGGGTTGCTTGCTCATTACGCACTGCCTGTTTCCCAGCAAAGAAACATCCTTGATTTTGGCAGGTAGAAAATTCCACCTGACAGGAGAGAGTATGCAGGTCAGGTAAGGGGCAGCGCTTAGCTTTAGGGCTGATCCAGAGAGTTTGAGGACCCAGATGCCTTGTGGGATCGCAGCAAATTGCGATGAAGTTGCAAACGCGGTGTAGAAAGCCCCAGGTTCACCTTCTCCCCAAAGCAAAGCAGGTAGCAAAGCTGGGTGGACCTCTGGGAAGGAAAAGATAGTTTGCATGGGCTAAGAAGTGGCCTGAATCATGATAATAGCCTATATATGTGTTGTGGTTCAGTCTGAGCCTGAGGTTTCTGAGCTTGAGTTTCCCCAGGATGAGGAGGATGATGGGTTACAGATTTCTGAACATGTT
Organism: Anolis sagrei ordinatus; assembly: GCF_025583915.1. Taxonomy (NCBI): domain Eukaryota; kingdom Metazoa; phylum Chordata; class Lepidosauria; order Squamata; family Anolidae; genus Anolis; species Anolis sagrei. The sequence continues at coordinate 199,821,385 of NW_026847549.1, forward strand.
CCGGTTAGTGAGGCAGATGAACCAGACAGTGTTGATTGTGAAAAAGAGACAGCATTTCTGTTCCCCAGAGAAAGGAATGTGGCTTTAGATAAAGATAGTGAAACTTCGGAGCTCCAGGTGGAGGCTTCTTCTGGGAGCTCAGGGCCTCTTGGTTCCCAGGGTGACCAGGCCCAGCAGGGCAAGGATAATGAGATATCCAGCCTTGAAGATAGTGGAGAATTGATTAGACAGGACTGTTTACAATTAAGAGTTCGCAGAAGCGCACGCCTTGCCAACAAACGTGAAGCTAGAGGTCAATGTAATGCTTTCATGTTGGGAGAACATATTTAATGATCTGGTAGAAGGGCATTCTTTGTCAGTCCAATGTTGCTTATACCCTGTTAACTTCTGTGGAAATACCTTGGCTTTTGTGGAAAACTTCTGGCTCTTTGAGACTTTGATTTTGATCCTGATTTTGGAGACCTTGTCTTACTGCCATGGACTCTTGTTTAACCAATGCTAAAGGACTATGGTCCTCCAGATGTTTTGGACTTCAGCTCCCATAATTCCTAAAAGCTGGTAAACTGTCTGGGAGCTGAAGTCCACAGTTTGAGAACACTGCTCTAGTAAGTATACAGTAGAGTCTCGGTTATCCAACCTTTGCTCATCCAATGTTCTGCATTATCCAATGCAGTCTGCCTCCTACCCGGACCAACAACTGTTTCAATACATTGTGATGTTTTGGTGCTAAATTCATAAATATGGTAATTACTACATAACGTTAACATGTATTGAACTGCTCTTTCTGTCAATTTGTTGTAAAACATGGTGTTTTGGTGCTTAATTTGTAAAATCATAATGTAATTTGACATTTAATAGGCTTTTCCTTAATCCCTCCTTATTATCCAACATTTTCACTTATCCAACATTCTGCCGGCCCGTTTAAGTTGGATAAGCTGTACATAATAGTATATTTTTACTCAATTTAATGGTTTTCACTAATGTCCCAAGACCTCTTGAACATGAGAAGGCAGGATGTGCACTCTGAAAATCACTGTTCTCAATCTATGGGTCCCCAGGTATTTTGGCCTACAACTCCCAGAAATCCCAGCCAGTTTACCAGCTGTTGGGATGTCTGGGAGTTGTAGGCCAAAACACCTGGGGACCCACAGGTTGAGAACCATATCTCTAAATCAGGGGTCCTCAAACTAAGGCCCGAGGGCCAGACACGGCCCTCCAAGGTCATTTACCCGGGCCTCGCTTGGGGTCACCCTAAGTCTGAAATGACTTGAAAGCACACAACAACAACAATCCTATCTCATCAGCCAAAAGCAGGTGCACACTTCCCATTGAAATACTAATAAGTTTATATTTGTTAATTTTTTCTACATTTTAAGAGTTTTTTGCACTACAAATAAGATATGTACAGTGTGCATAGGAATTCATTCAAATATTTTTGAAATTATAATCTGGCCCTTCAACAGTTTGAGGGACTGTGACCTGGCCCCCTGTTTAAAAAGTTTGAGGACCCCTGCTCTAAATGAACCATCACACAAGATGAAACTTATCTCACTGGCAATGGTTACCTTCTGACGCGTCCTCTGCCTGCTGCCGCCTCTGAGCCAGCAATCTGTTTCCCATGTTCCTTCGGCGCCGGGGCATCCCCTCGCCCCGCTCTCCGGTGAAGGGCTGAGGCCTGGCTGCTGCAGCGGCCACCACTTGCTGCTGGCGGTCTTCATCATCTAAACAAAAGACAAATATTTTAGTCTGCTTCCAGCCTTGGGTTGCTTTATTTAAACCTGTGATGCTACTAATAAAAATTTAAATGGTAAGGTGAAGTTTCCAGACTTATCTAAGAAAGCTTTGAAAAAAAATCTAATATTAAGTTCATATTACAACCACATCCACTGAGATTAGAGATACAGGTCCCCCACAAAAGTGAAATACCAAGGTTTTTAAAATAATGCTATCTTTCATTACCAGAAAGTACATGTTTCCCATGCCCCTTCCACACACCTGTATAAAATCCCACATTATCTGCTTTGAACTGGATTATATGGCAGTGTGGACCCACATAACCCAGTTCAAAGCAGATATTATGGTTATTTATTTGTCGTGTCAGGGCAACCAGTCAATTGTATTATATTTCTAACAGAACAAAACAAACAGACAAAACACAAAATTTGCAAATTTGGTAGTTGATTAAATGTCCTTTGACCAGTATCTGGCCACTTGGAGTGCCTCTGGTGTTACTATAAGAAGGTCCTCCGTTGTGCATGTGGCAGGGCTCAGGGTGCATTGCTGCAGGTGGTCAGTGGTTTGCTCTTCTCCACACTTGCATGTCGTGGTCTCCACTTGGTGGCCCCATTTCTTGAGATTGGCTCTGCATCTCGGGGTGCCAGAGCGCAGTCTGTTCAGCACCTTCCAAGTCGCCCAGTTTTCTGTGTGCCCAGGGGGGAGTCTCTCATTTGGTATCAGCCATTGATTGAGGTTCTGGGTTTGAGCCTGCCACTTTTGGACTCTCGCTTGCTGAGGTGTCCCAGCGAGTGTCTCTGTAGATCTTAGAAAATTATTTCTAGATTTAAGTTGTTGACGTGCTGGCTGATGCCCAAACAAGAGATGAGCTGGAGATGTCTCTGCCTTGGTCCTTTCACTATTGGCTGCTACTTCCCGGCGGATGTCAGGTGGTGCAATACTGGTTAAGCAGTGTAATTTCTCCAGTGGTGTAGGGTGCAGACACCCCGTGATAATGTGGCATGTCTCATTATGGTTTATCTGCCTTCATATTATGGATTATATGGCTGTGTGGGCCCTAGGAATCTCTAGGTTGTCCAGCATGGCTCTATGGTCAACTTCTGTGAGAAATTGAGCACTGAATCACTATGAACGACCTAGAGATCCCTGGAGAGGAATTCTATCTAGTTATATTTAGGTCCTCTCACATGACACTATAGTCAATGTCTGGCAAAAGTTGACTATACAGTTGTATTGGAGGACTAAGGGATTCCAAAAGAGAACCTATTTATAAACAAATCCAAAATTATAAAATCTGCAAACGTCAAACTCCCAATGGTCCCTACGTCCTACCTCATAATCTAAGATCATCCGGGGAGGCCCTGCTCCCCGGATGGTATTTCGTTTTATGGTGCCATGAAATACCTCCCCAATTAAGTGGTGCCTAATTTTTCTACTCACCACTCACAGCGGTTTTCAAACTGCTTAGGTGGACAGTGAGCTGGGCTGAAGGTTGGGTGCTCACCCAGACCCAGGCTTCGAACTGCTTATTGGTGTGATTTATTGCTGCTGGTGATTAATCAGCTGCGCTAAAGTCCAGCCCTATTTGAAATGGTCAGGAGCAGAAGATTTTGAATTTGCATATCTATAAGGAAGTATTTTGAGAGGCGGGATCCAAGTCTCACATTAAATTCATTTATGTTTCATATGTGCCTTATACACATGGCCTGAAGGTAATTTTATATATTTAAAATTCTTTTTTTTTCATGTAGAAAAGTTTGTACACACTGAATCATCAGGAAACAAAGGTGTCGCTAGGTCAACATGTGGATATTTGGGTTTGAATTTTATGTATCTGGTTTTGTTATGCTTTTGTGTTATATTGTGTTTACAGTATTGATGGGCATGGCCTCATGTAAGCCGCACTGAGTCCCCCTGGGGGAGAGGGAGCGGGGTATAAATAAAGTTTTATTATTATTACTAGCCGTCCCCTGCCATGCATTGCTGTGGCCCAGTCCGGTGATCTGGAAAATAAAGTAATGGTTTCTAATATATATAACTACTTTATGCTTGTGGGTAAACAGTGTTCCTTGTTGTTTTTATGTCAGTGTTGATGTGGAGATTGTCTGGTTTGCCTACTCTGGAACATGCGTCATATAATTGTCCTTCTTTAGGGGTCCCTTTCAAATCTGTGATACTATATCTGTGTATGCGTGTGAATCAAATATATCTATCTATATCTATGGCTGGATGGCTCTTCGTCAGGAGGGCTTTGGTTACGTTTTCTTGCCCTGGTGAAGGGAGAAGGACTGGATGGCCTTAAGTATGGTGGTTCTGTGTGGGAAGTTTGCCCCAATTCTGTCGTTGGTGGGGTTCTGCATGCTCTTTGATTGTAGGTGAACTATAAATCCCAGAAATGTCAACTCCCAAATGTCAGGGTCTATTTCCTCAAACTCCACCAGTATTCACATTTTGGCAAATTGAGGATTCGGCCAAGTTTGGTCCAGATCCATCACTGTTTGAGTCCAAAGTGCTCTCTGGATGTAGGTGAACTACAACTCCCATACTCAAGGTCAATGCCCACCAAACCCTTCTAGTATTTTATTTTGGTCATGGGAGTTCTGTTTCCCAATATTTGTTCAATTCCATCATTGGTGGAGTTCAGAATGCTGTTTGATTGTTGGTGAACTATAAATCCCAGCAACTGCAACTCCCAAAATAAGAAAATCAATTTTTTGAGTGAAGGACATACATTGGGTTGTTAGGTGTCTTGTGTCCAAATTTGGTGTCAATTCGTCCAGTGCTTTTTGAGTTCTGTTAATACCACAAACGAACATTACATTTTATTTATATAGATTATTGTTGTTGTTATTATTATTATTATTATTATTATTATTATTATTATTCTATTTTAAAATTTTGGAGTACTGTATTTTAAAATCCCAGAGAAGGGCAGCTCAACCAGCATTACAAAACATGTAGAATCAGCTGTCAAAACGGCATGAAAAGGTTGCCCAAAAGAGTGACGTTCCATTCTGGATATGCCTTCAAGTTGCTTGTCAACTTATGGTGACTCCATAAATCTCACAGCTTCTTTGTAGACAAGACATAACCAGAGGTGGTTTTGCAGAAATATAGATGCATGCAAATGTCCCAAACATGCAATTCCATCAAATAAGCTATACTCCATAGACATACTTGGCAGGAGTTAGTTACTCCGTGTTTTTTTGTGTGTCTTATGTCAGGAATACCCTGGTAAAAGCTGTCAGTGCATATTACTATGTTCAGCCCCGAGTCACAAAGAAATGAACTACCTTTTGAGTTTGATTTTTTTTTTGTTCTAAAGGTTTGATGTTACATCAAAAAAAGGAAGAGGAAAGCGAAGGCGCTGTTGGAGGGATAGATTGGCACGAGCTCTGTTTGTAATATGTTATAGTCTGAAGGCGGTGGTTCAAGAAAGAATTGCTTGCCACCCTGTGTCTTTTTTGAAAATAGAAAGCTATCTCACATGCTAACTAGAAACTCACATCACTGTTAAAGAAGAAGCAGAAGAAACTGTGATGAATGTCAGTTTAGAATACTGAAATTATTTCCATTCTATTTTTAAATTGTTTGTACTGATTTAAGTATAAGCCACCAGAGATTTGATTACATTGAGCAAAGCAAAAATATTTCATAAAATGAGAAAAGCTACTGCAGTGAAGACGAATTGCAATTGACACATTCTATTTGAAACAATAAAAGGCAAAATTAGCAGGATTACCAGTGGCTGGTGAGTCATGGTCATATCATAGTTTGAGTGTTGGACTATGACTCTGGAAGTCAGTGTTCAAATCCCTGCTTGGCCATGGAAACCCACTGGGTGACTTCTGACAAGTCACAATCTCTCAGCCCCAAAAGGAATGGAATCACAAACCTCTGAACAAAGTCTGTCAAGAAAACCCAATGTTGGCTTAGGCTTGCCATAAGTCTGGAAACAATGCGAAGGCACACAACAACAACACCTGTGGCTGGTGTATCTTTCCTTCTCCCTGTCTCCTTCTAACCCAATTTCAGATAAATTTGCATCCATAAATGATAACAATACTCATATAATAGAATCATAAAATTGGAAGAGGCTCCCAAAACCCATCAAGTTCAACTCCCTGCCATGCAGGAAGATATAATTCAAGCCCTTCCAACAGATGATCCCCAGTCTCTGCTTAAAAACCTCCAGAGGAGATTCCACAACAATTCGATATGATTGATGGGGATCCATCACACACATCGCTAGGATAGTGTAGCTAACTTTAAAACCATATATATATATATATATATATATATATAGTAACGTCTTAGGAGAGAGGAGGGACGATTTATTATTTATTACTCTTAATGGTGCCACCAATGTGTGATGTGAGGTATTATTGGGAGATATGGCACACTGGACGCAGAATTAATGGAGATGAGGCAGTCTTCAAACAAAAGAGAACAAGTTTATTTTGAACAAAGCGTATGGTTGCAGGCTGTTGATAAACTTGGAAATACTTTGAGAACTTTACATGTAACTTGGTTGCAATACAGTTCACACTTCTGGATGTTACAACTTGTAATTGACTTTTACTGTGGTGAAGCACTTTCTTAAACAATGTTTCCTGAGGTGAATAGCCTTCCTGTTTGATCCTTCCGTGATCAAACCCCAGATCTCTAGTTCATTTCTAACTAGTGATCTAAACAAGCTTCTCTTAGTCCTCTCTAACTAATGAAACTAATTAGGTTTCCCCTTCAGCCTTCCTAAACTGAAGAAACCTCTGACTATTCACAAACACTGCTTCTCTCCTTCCCACTCTCTCTCTCTCAACTGCTAACTCCCACTCCAAAACCCTAACTCCTCACTCCTCGGAACCTAAAACCTAACTCATGACTGTTCACTCCTCTGAACCTAAACCCTAACTGAACATAAACTGTCGTTTTTCAAACTCTCCCCTCTAAGCTCCTCCCACTTCTCTCTCTACAGCATCGTCTCCATGGCAACGCACTCCTCTGACTTAGGCCGCTCCAGCATTAGTGCAGCCAATCTAAACACCAATACAGTTAAAGTCATACAATTTATAATCAACTTCTGTACATATATATATATATATATATATATATATATATATATTCCTAAAGATACTGCTTGTCTAGATTCTCCCTTTGTATGAATTTTAGGCGAGCTGTCCATACAATATCAGTTTATCTAGCTTATCTCCAGATAGGCAACATTGCCAAAATATCGTATATACTTGAGTATAAGCCGAGTTTTTTAGCCAAAAAAGCCTCCCTCAGATTATACTCCAGTCAAGGTTATTTATTATTTTACTCTATTATTATTATTATTATTATTATTATTATTATTATTATTACTACTACTACTATTACAACTACTAGTTATTATTTTACTCTTTTTATTATTGTTATTATTGCCTTTATTATCTACTCTATTATTATTACATTTATTATTTTACTCTATCTAGTATTATTATATTTATTATTTTATTCTATTACTGTTATTATTACATTTATTATTGTACTCTATTTATTTTATTGACACAAAAGCACAGTATGTCACAGCAAACGAGATCTATATGCTGGACTTTGTATCACAAAATCACAAGTCGAACACTTCCCAAGCGTCTAGGACTGTGTGATGTATTTTCGAACGATGCATGCAGATCCAAGTGAGGTGGCCTTTTGAAGTTGACAGATCGTGATTTTGTTAATGTTTATTGTTTCCAAATGCTGGCTGAGATTTTTTGGCATTCCAACCAGTGGGCCAATGACCACTGGGACCACCTGTACTGGTTTATGCCATTTACTTTATTTATTATTATTATTACATTTATTATTTTACTCTCTTTATTATTATTAGAAGGATATGTAAGCACATTTACATTGAAGATTAGAATAAGGATTTAATCAGAGTATGACAGTCTTATCTTAAATTACAGTTTCATGTAAATATTCAAAAACATTTAACCTACTGATGCCTCAATTAATGTAATTTTATTGGTATCTATTTTTATTTTGAAATTTGCCCGTAGCGACTGCATTTCCCACCCTCAGCTTATACTCGGGTCAATACGTTTTCCCAGTTTTTTATGGTTAAAATTAGGTTCCTCAGCTATTCGGATTAGTTTATACTCAGTAGATATAGAATCATAGAGTTGGAAGAGACTCCCAAAGGCCATCCAGTCCAACCTTCTGCCATGCAGGAATTTATAAGTCAAGCCCTCCCAAAAATGGTCCTCCAGACTCGGCTTAAAAATCTCCATAGGAGACTCCACCACAATTACATATGATTGAAGGGCATCCATCACACACATTGCTAGGACAGTGTAGCTAACTTTGAAACTATATCTATGTAAAGATACTGCTTGCCTAGATTCTCCCTTCTCTGTGTAAAGCTGTCCCTTCAATAATAGTTTATCTAGCTTATCTCCAGATAGGCATCATTGCCAAAATACCTCTTTATTTATCTATTTATCAACTTATCTATCCGAACGTATCTCAGCCTATCAGCCCACCAGGACCCTAAGATCTTCCGGAGAGTCCCTTCTCTCTATCCCTCCAGCTTCAGAAGTGCGGCTGGCGGGAACGAGAGACAGGGCCTTCTCTGTGGTGGCCCCCCGGCTTTGGAACACCCTCCCTATAGAGGTACGATCAGCCTCTTCGCTGATGGTGTTTAGGAAGAGACTCAAAACTTGGCTGTTCAAACAAGCATTCGGCTAATCTGTGGCAATTCGAATATTGATGACTAAGGACAGGAAACTTGGACAACGAACTCTGGATTGTGATTTTAACTCGAGCTATATGGGATTATTATTGGTGGCCCAATAATTTGTTATTGTATGTGTATATGTTTTTAAATTGTAGACTGTTTTAACTGCTGTAAACCGCAATGAGTCGCCGTTCCAGGCTGAGATATTAGCGGTATACAAGTGTACCAAATAAATAAATAAATAAATAAATAAATTTATTAGGGCCAAATAAAAGGAAGATAAGCTTGAGTTTCACATAATTCTTTCATAGGTTTAGTGGTAAACAAAAGAAGGGGTGGTGGTCATATAATCCCATTTTCCTTTTTTATAATGGCAAAATCTTATTCTTTTAGATTATTTTTTTAAGAGGAGCATTAATTAATGTAGGTCACTGGTAAATGCAAAACCCTTGTGAAGATTCTTGCCCAAAAAAGTTAAGGAATAGAGGTTTGGGGAGTTTCTTCCAATGTTATAATTCTTAATGGAGAAGGAGGAGTTGCACAAGATGGTTTGAGAAACACTGCATTGTGCAATGATGCTTAAAAGCAAGCAAACTCTTTATTGCCCCACATCCTGGGAGGCTGGCAACTGAAATACTAGCACAGTTCAGAGGTGCTCAGCTTGTGAAATGTCAAGACTGACGTGTAACAGAGGGATTGGAGAGGAAGCAATAACAATATGTAACAAAATTTGAAAATATTTTCTGTTCCTAGTTTGAAAGTGTTATTTCCTGTTTAATTGTGCAGTCCTTATTTTGAAAGTAGTTTTTCTACTGCAGAAACTTTGTTTTTCGTACCAGAAAATATGTTGAATTCGTTGACACTCTATGAGACATTCATTGAAAAACTATAGCAAAATATGCTATGGCATATTTCCACAGATGTCCCTTCCACAGAAACAAAGTTTTTGCAGTTTAATCAACTTTTCTCATGGTATTATGATAGAAACAATTAGGAAATGACATTTATAACCCAGGAACAAAAAATCGTGTTGCATAGTTTAATCAACACTTGCTGTGTACTTCAGCATTGTGTTGTCGAAGGCTTTGAAGGCTGGAATCACTGGGTTACTGTAAGTTTTTTGGGCTGTATGGCCATGTTCCAGTAGCATTCTTTCCTGACATTTCACATGCATCTCTGGCTGGCATCCTCAGAAGTCTGCTTGAAATTAGGCAAGTAGGCTGCATATATACCTGTGGAGTAATGTCCAGGGTGGGAGAAATGTTTGCTCCATCAATGTTGATCATTTACGCAAATGATCAGCCAGTGCCAGATGGGACAAAGAGTTTAATCTATGCTGATGATTGTACCATCACTGCTCAAGCAAGGAGCTTTGAAATGGTTGAAGAGAAACTCTTCGAAGCTTTAGGTCAGTGGTTCTCAACCTTACTAATGCCGCAACTCCTTAATACAGTTCCTCATGTTGTGGTAACCCCTAACCATAACATTATTTTCATTGCTACTTCACCACTGTATGAATGCCATGTAAATATCTGAGATACAGGATGTATTTTCATTCACTGGACCAAATTTGGTACAAATATCCTATATGCCCAAATTTGAATACTGGTGAGGTTGGGGGAGGGGGGGTTTATTTTTTCATTTGAGAGTGGTGGTTGCTGGGATTTATAGTTCACCTACAATCAAAGAGCATTCTGAACTCCACCAATGATGGAATTGACCCAAACTTGTGGCACACAGATCCCCCATGACTAACAGAAAATACTGGAAGGGTTTGGTGGGCARMGACCTTAAGTTTTAGAGTTACTATTCATATTTTGTAAGTTAAACTGAATTGATTCCGATTCTGTTAAATTTTTCTGTTTTCATGATATTTCCTATACTATTATATGTTTCTATCCATCTTATTGAACCACTTACCCTGCAAGGAAGACTCCAGCAATACATGGAGCGAGAGTTGCCAGATGTTCAAGCTGGGTTTAGAAAAGGCAGAGGAACGAGAGACCAGATTGCCAATATCCGCTGGATAATGGAGAAAGGCAGGGAGTTTCAGAAAAACATCTACTTCTGCTTCATTGACTATTCTAAAGCCTTTGACTGTGTGGATCATAATAAATTGTGGCAATTTCTTGGTGGGATGGGCATCCCAAGCCACCTTGTCTCTCTCCTGAGGAATCTGTACAAGGACCAAGTAGCAACAGTCAGAACTGACCACGGAACAACAGACTGGTTCAAGATTGGGAAAGGCGTACGGCAAGGCTGCATCCTCTCACCCAACCTTTTTAACTTGTATGCAGAACACATCATGCGAGGATGTGCGGGGCTTGACGAATGCAAAGCTGGGGTGAAAATTGCTGGAAGAAACATTAACAACCTCAGATATGCAGATGACACCACTCTGATGGCCGAAAGCGAGGAGGAGCTGAGGAGCCTTCTAATCAAGGTGAAAGAAGAAAGCGCAAAAGCCGGGTTGCAGCTAAACATAAAAAAAACCAAGATTACGGCAACAAGAATGATTGACAACTGGAAAATAGAGGGAGAAAATGTGGAGGCCGTGACAGACTTTGTATTTCTAGGCGCAAAGATGACTGCAGATGCAGACTGTGGCCAGGAAATCAGAAGACGCTTCCTTCTTGGGAGGAGAGCAATGTCCAGTCTCGATAAAATAGTAAAGAGTAGAGACATCAGACTGGCAACCAAGATCCATTGCCTAGTCAAAGCCATGGTATTCCCTGTAGTAACCTACGGATGTGAGAGCTGGACCTTAGGGAAGGCTGAGCGAAGGAAGATCGATGCTTTTGAGCTGTGGTGTTGGAGGAAAGTTCTGAGAGTGCCTTGGACTGCGAGAAGATCCAACCAGTCCATCCTCCAGGAAATAAAGCCCGACTGCTCATTGGAGGGAAGGATACTAGAGACAAAGTTGAAGTACTTTGGCCACATCATGAGGAGACAGGAAAGCCTAGAGAAGACAATTGCTGGGGAAAGTGGAAGGCAAAAGGAAGAGGGGCCGACCAAGGGCAAGATGGATGGATGGCATCCTTGAAGGGACTGGACTGACCTTGAAGGAGCTGGGGGTGGTGACGGCCGACAGGGAGCTCTGGCGTGGGCTGGTCCATGAGGTCACGAAGAGTCGGAGACGAATGAACAAATGAACAACACCCTTTAATCAGCTCGCATATCGGCCTCCTTCCCCTTCCAAAATTAGTCTGTTGTTGCTTGATGCTTATTATTGTTATGTTGTGTTATGCTATTTTAAATTGTAATTTCTTATTGTTCTGCTTTAATTGTGCCTGGGCTTGGCCCCATGTAAGCCACCCCAAGTCCCCTCAGGGTGTTTTGGACTTCAACTCCCACAATTCCTAACAGCCTACCAACATTAATAACACAGGAACAAAACCATAGTGTGGCATCAGGAAGAACAAAGAAGCAAGTGTTCAATGTATTCTCCATCCCATTTATGAGGGGCATGGGATCACAGAGTTGGAAGAGACCCCCAAAGGCCATCTAGTCCTGCCTCCTTCTACCAGACAGGAAGACACCACCAAAGCCTTCCCGAAGGATGGCCACCCAACCTTGGCTACAAAGTATGAGATGTATAGCTCAAGCTGGGAAAGCAATAGGTTTAAGAGCTCCCCCCCCCCCACAAAGGCCATCTAGTCGTGCCCCTTCTGCCAGACAGGAAGACACCACCAAATCCTTCTCGACAGATTCCCTTCTACCAGGCAGGAAGACACCACCAAAGCCTTCCCGACAGATGGCCACCCAACCTCGACTACAAGGGCTGGGATGTATAGTTCAAGCTGGGAAAGCAATAGGTTTGAGAGCTCTCCCCCAAAAGGCCATCTAGTCGTGCCCCTTCTGCCAGACAGGAAGACACCACCAAATCCTTCTCGACAGATTCCCTTCTACCAGGCAGGAAGACACCACCAAAGCCTTCCCGACAGATGGCCACCCAACCTCGACTACAAGGGCTGGGATGTATAGTTCAAGCTGGGAAAGCAATAGGTTTGAGAGCTCTCCCCCAAAAGGCCATCTAGTCGTGCCCCTTCTGCCAGACAGGAAGACACCACCAAATCCTTCTCGACAGATTCCCTTCTACCAGGCAGGAAGACACCACCAAAGCCTTCCCGACAGATGGCCACCCAACCTCGACTACAAGGGCTGGGATGTATAGTTCAAGCTGGGAAAGCAACAGGGGGGAATTCTGGGATGTATAGTCCAAAGCCCTACCGGCGTGTGCCCGTCCCCTGACTCTGCTGACGAAGATAATCAGCGCCAACAAGAGCGCCGCCGCTGAGACGTAAAGCACGGCGTCCATCTTTAAGCACGTGACCCTTTCCTGTCACTAGCCACGCCCCCTCATTTGCAAAGTGGTTTTCTCTGACCAATCCAAAGCTTGGTTTGGAATCAGAGGCGGGGCTGGAAAGAAGCCGCGCCCCCTTCTTTGATCCGGCGTCCAATCAGGTCACTTAGGACGACGGTGAGTGTGAACGTCGTAGTGCGTCGTAGCGTAGCAACGAAAGAGGACCCCTTATTTTGACACTCGCCCCGCCCCTTTTCATAGCTGGCTAATCCAGTGCCTGTTTGGGGAAAGATCCCCAGGATTCCCAAGCCTTGAGCCAGAAAAAGTGGAAGTGGGGCCAAAGTGCATTAATTCTGCATTTTAATACTAAACCCTTTTTCCAGTCATTCTTATTCAATGAGGTGGGATTTTCCATCTTCCCCACCAGATGTCACTACAGGCCTTTAAGGAGAAGAGAAAAGGACTGGAGACAGAAAAAGGACTTTTCCCAAACTTCACAAAAAGAAGACCAGTTTCAATGTGTTCCAGCAAATGTTTTATTCCAAATCAACAATATTTTCAAGTGGATCTTTACAGGTCAGAGCAGTAATATGCCTTTTAATAAACACACTGGGTCATCCAGTCATAGATATTGTGCTGGTACGGCTGTACCAGCACAATATTGAATGTTTGCATGTATTCCAAAGTTCCATGCATTTTGCAATAAGGTGGCTTCCCTTGGTTTGCAATAATAGACCCATCAATTATCATTATGTTATTTAGTTCCGCCCCTTTTTCTGGGTTTGGGAAGGGAAAAAGGGGACCTCTAGTTCAGTTCACACAGAGAAGCCTTTCGTACAGGACACGAATCAGTTCCACCTGTAGAAAGCTTCATCTTTTACAGCTTTGCTGGGAGATCCAGTCCCACAGCTCTACAGAGAACTACAGCATAGCCTTCGCAGGGGAATTTAGTTCCACAACTCTACAGTCAGCCTTTGCTGGGAATTGAAAGCCTTCTTTCCTGTTGGAAATTATTATTATTATTATTATTATTATTAAACTTTATTTGTACCCCGCTAGCATCTCCCGAAGGACTCGATGCGGCTTACATAGGCCAAGGCCTCAAAACACAACACAACAATACAACACCTAAAGCAAATTAAAAACAGTTAAGCAATATTAACAACAAGCAATAAACAATACATCAAGACACTATAAAACTGGGCCGGGCCAGAGTAATGGGTACAAGATTAAAAGTGCTGATGTGGCAGGAGGTATGTAGGATTATAAGGTAAGTGCAGTGTGCGGTGTGCAGCAATCTTAGTTCTACTAAAGTGCTTCTGGGACTTGGTATTGGAGATTCCTAATCTGGGAAGGCACATCGGAACAGCCAGGTCTTCAAGTTCTTTCTGAAGACTGCCAATGTAGGGGCCTGTCTAAGATCTTTTGGGAGGGCGTTCCAGAGTCGGGGGGCCACCACGGAAAAGGCCCTATCTCAAGTCCCCACCAAGCGCGCCTGCAACGCAGGCGGAATCACGAGCAGGGCCTCTCCGGATGAACGAAGTGAACGTGTGGGTTCATAGACGGAGATGCGGTCACGCAGGTAGGATGGTCCCAAACCGTTTAGGGCTTTGAAGGTAAGCACCTGCACCTTAAATTGGGCTCGGAAAATAAACGGCAGCCAGTGGAGCTCCTTGAACAGGAGGGCCTCTACTAGGAGGGAAATCTACTAAAGGACTCTGTTTGGTAAGGACCACTTGCGGCAGCCATAATGCAATTTGGACAGGGGGAAGGGGCCCACGCCAGCAGAGCTTAAGTCAGATTGCCCAGGGAGGGGTCAAGGATTTCCCTTGTAGGAGGGAAGAAACAGTTTATGAAGAAAGTTGCCTGTCCCTTGTGGACAAGATTTAAGCAAGCCACCAGTTGATTCAAAGCCTTGAAGTATTTGTTTGATTTATTGAAGATTTAAGCAACAATAAAAACTTTGTTGAACTTTCTAAGTCTTTAAAAGAACTTTGTGTGGGGAAATCCAAAAGGCCTCTCAGCCGAGGCACCCCCGGCGTCCCGTTGGGCATTCAGAAAACACGTCCTGTCTGTAGACTCTTTCACAGGCCCAGCGCGTGACAGGACAGATATAGATAGATATATATGATTCACACACAGAGAGAGATATAGTATCATAGATTTGAAAGGGACCCCTAAAGAAGGACAATGATATGTTGCATGTTCCAGAGTAGGCAAACCAGACACTCTCCACATCAAGACTGACAAAGAAACAGCAAGAAATACTGTTTACCCACAAGCATAAAGAAATTACATATATTAGAAACCAACACTTTCTCATTACTTTATTTTCCAGATCACCAGACTGGGCCACAGCAACGAGTGGCAGGGGATGGCTCTGTAGAATAATGTCCAGGGTGGAAGAAAGGACCCTTTTCTGTTTGAAGCAAGTGTGAATGTTGCAATTAGCAAGCTTGGTTAGCATTGAGTAGCCACGAAGCTGCAAAATCAGTCAGTGAGGGTATATACATAGAGGTGGCCTGGCTGTTGTTGCCTGCAGGCATCCTCTGGGAGGTGTTAACTGGTACTTGGTTGTTGGCTATCTGGAGTTCCCATGTTTCTGAGTGATGTTATTTATTCACAGTCTTGATTTTGGTGTTGACCAAGACTGCAACCTCGTTTGCTCAGAGAGGTGTAATAGCCTCTAGATAAGTCCTTTGGACTCCCGTGCAAAGTGTATAAGCTGTGATGGTATATAAATCCGGAGTTTCAGGGTGCGGTGTCATCTGTACGCAGATGATGTCCAACTCTGTTACTCCTTTCCACCTACTACTAAGGAGGCTGTCCAAGTCCTGAACCGGTGCTTGGCCGCTGTGACGGACTGGATGAGGGACAACAGAGAAACTAAATCCAGACAAGACAGAGGTACTCCTGGTCAGTCGCAAGGCCGAACAGGGTATAGGGTTACAGCCTGTGTTGGATGGGGTCACACTCCCCCTGAAGACGCAGGTTCGCAGCTTGGGTGTGATCTTGCTGAGCCTGGAACCCCAGGTCTCGGCGGTGGCCAGGAGAGCTTTTGCACAATTAAAACTTGTGCGCCAGCTGCGCCCGTACCTTGGGAAGTCTGACTTGGCCACGGTGGTCCATGCTTTGGTTACATCCCGTATAGACTACTGCAACGTTCTCTATGTGGGGTTGCTTCTTAAGACTGCCCGGAAGCTTCAATTAGTTCAATGTGCGGCAGCCAGGTTACTAACGGGAGCGGGGTACAGGGAGCATACTATTCCTCTGTTGCACCAGCTCCACTGGCTGCCAGTCAGCTTCTGAGCACAATTCAAAGTGCTGGTCTTAACCTATAAAGCCCTAAACGACTCCGGCCCAATTTACCTGTCTGAACGTATCCTCCCCTATGAGCCATCAAGATTACTAAGATCGTCTGGAGGGGCCCTGCTCTCGATCCCACCGGCCTCACAGGCGTGGCTGGTGGGGACGAGAGACAGGGCCTTCTCGGTGGTGGCCCCTCGACTCTGGAACTCCCTTCCACTGGAGATCAGAACTGCCCCTTCTATCTTAACATTCAGGAAACAGGTGAAAACTTGGCTTTGGGGATTGGCATTAACGAATGAGCCATGATCCTGTGATATGGATGGATGACGACGAATAATGACTTTGATGACGACTGACCACTGTAATCATATGATTGTATTTTTGCCATTTTAATTGTTTCAATGTTTTAATGTTTTAGTGTGATTTAGAAATATGATGTTTTAATGATGGTCTGTAATATTGATGTTGGAAACCGGCCCGAGTCCCTTGAATGGAGGTGAGAAGACAAAACTACCAAATAAATAAATAAATAAATAAATTCTAAAAGTTCAATGCCCTGCTGATTATATTTGACATCCATAGAGGAATGTGAAGTTAGAAAGATATCCTCCAAATCTAGACCTAAGGATTGCAAAAGGCCTATAAAGCCCTTAACGGTTCTAGCCCAGTTTACTTGTCTGAATGTATCTCCTGCTACGATCCACCTAGGGCCCTAAGATTATCTGGGGAGACCCTGCTCGTTGTTCCCCCAATGTTGCAATTGCGTCTGGCAGGGGCAAGGGACTGGGTCTTTTCTGTGGTGGCCCCTCACCTATGGAACCTCCTCCTGAGTGAAATTAGATCTGCCGGATCCCTCTTGACCTTCCGGAAACAAGTAAAATCCTGGCTATGGGATCAGGCCTTTGGAGAATAGGCTGACCTACTGACATGTTGACTTACTTAGAACTGATGGACTGCCCTTGGATAATGATTTAAATCAGTGACCGCTGACTATTTGTTGTCTGTTTTTATATTGTTTATACTGTTTTATATTGTTGTTATTATTACATTGCTGTTAATTGTATATTTATGTTTTGATGTGGCCAAAATCCACCATTTAGAAATCTGGGATCAGTTGGTCCCTTTGGGAAAATGAGGCAAAATTAGACCTTGGAAGTGTTACCTTGTCGGATTGCAGCACCCATTATCCACTGTTTTGCATGGTACACGATCACTAGCTTTTGGCACACCTGCAAACCATTCGGTACAGCAAACAATCATTTTCTCTGCTAGGTATAATGTGTTTGCACCTACCTGCGCAATGGAGGGGAGGAAACCCTTTTGTTTGCCTATCTGTATTAGCCTTTTATGTAGGAACATATGCGCAAGTGACAGTTATTCTTCTGCAGGGAAACTGATGATATTACAATTGTGGGATTGATAAGGGGACGCATACAGTGAGCAAGGGAGAAGTGGGATGGAGAATGCTATCTACCGATAAGTGCACTATTAAGCTTTAATGGGGCCCGTTTGCTAAGCGTTCAGCTGCCTTGCTTTTTGAAAGAGGATTTTAATGCTGAGAGATCTGCCATTTGCTTCAAGTTAACAAAAACATGGCACACTATTAAGTCCAGCAGTTGTATCAATTAGGGGACTTGGAGATCGGTAGAATAATAATAATAATAATAATAATTATTATTATTATTATTATTATTATTATTATTATTGTGTCAGGAGTCTGCAAGTTGCTTCTGGTGTGATAGAATTGGCCATCTGCAAGGACGTTGCCCAGGGGATACCTGGATGTTTTGATATTTTACCATCCATGTGGAATGCTTCTCTCATGTCCCCACATGGAGAGCTGGAGCTGACAGAAGGAACTCACCTGTGCTCTCCCCGGATTGAAGCCTCTGATCTGTCGGTCTTCAGTCCTGCTGGCACAAGGGTTTCATCCCCCCCACCGCCACCACACACACACACACACACACACACACACAAAACATGCACACGGATGAACACCTTCTTTCTCTGGAGTCTGTACAATGGAAAAGTTGAGAAGGGGCGATGTAACTTTGACTGAAAACAGCTTTAAAGGCAAAAATGCCAAAATGGCAATATAAAAATGAGTTCCAAGAGTTTCGTCAAAATTGGTTACATCTACACTAGAGAATTAATGCAATTTGATACCACAATAACTGCAAATGCTCAGTGCTGTTTGCCCATGCCTGTTATAGCATTGTGCAAATAGTAGTTTTGCAAGGTCTTCTCTTTTTTTGCCTTCTTTGCAAAAGAGTTGTACCACATTTTTGCCCCTTTCCTGCTGCTCACTCTTTCTTTCCTCCTTTCCTAGAAATTCTGGACCATAAACCATCTCTTTGAGTAACACCATTCCAGGAAATGGGATGGACAATATAACCATGGACTATTTTAGGTCCTTTACTTAACCAGAAGATCGAGGAACCCTTTGAAACCAACCACCCCCAAAAGGTCTCCTGTCCTCCTTTGGTTCCCTGCACTGGATTGCTTTCTTTTGACCCAGATAAGCATTCCGAGCTCTGAGGATTACCTGGGAAGGAATCCCACTGGAGCATTGCAGTGCACCCAAATACCTGGGAGTCACTCTGGACCGTGCTCTTACCTACAAGAAGCACTGCCTGAACATCAAGCAAAAAGTGGGTGCTAGAAACAATATCATACAAAAGCTGACTTGCACAACCTGGGGATCACAACCAGACACAGTGAAGACATCTGCCCTTGCGCTTTGCTACTCTGCTGCTGAGTATGCATGCCCAGTGTGGAACACATCTCACCCCACTAAAACAGTAGATGTGGCTCTTAATGAGACATGCCGCATTATCATGGGGTGTCTGCACCCTACACCACTGGAGAAATTACACTGTTTAGCCAGTATTGCACCACCTGACATCCGCTGGGAAGTAGCAACCAATAGTGAAAGGATCAAGGCAGTGACATCTCCAGCTCATCCCTTTTTTTGAGTATAAGCCAGCATGCCAACGACTTAAATCAAGAAATAGTTTTCTAAGAGCTACAGAGACACTCGCTGGAACACCCCAGCAAGCGAGAGTCTAAAAGTGGCAGGCTCAAACCCAGAACCTCAATCAATGGCTGATACCAAATGAGATACTCCCCCCTGGGCACACAGAAGACTGGGCGACTTGGAAGGTGCTGAACAAACTGCGCTCTGGCACCACGAGATGCAGAGCCAACCTTAAGAAATGGGGCTACAAAGTGGAATCCTCGACATGCGAGTGTGGAGAAGAGCAAACTACAGACCACCTGCTGCAATGCAACCTGAGCCCTGCCACATGCACAATGGAGGACCTTCTTATAGTAACACCAGAGGCACTCCAAGTGGCCAGTACTGGTCAAAGGACATTTAATCAACTACCAAGCTTGCAAACTTTGTGCTTTGTTTGTTTGTTTGTTTGTTAAAAAATGCAATACAACTGTTTGGTTTACTCCTGACACGATAAATAAATAAACCCAGCTCTTTGATTCTGGTTGTCTGGAATACCCTTTCCCTCCACAGTTCCCTTTAGTAGGACTACCTGAAACAGGCCAGATGGGAAGGCATTGACCTCCTTTCCATGAGAGCGGAGATGAAATATGAAAGCTGAAGGTGAGATATCCCAGAGTTGGTGAAGTGAACAAAACAAACAGAAGCAAAAAAAAGTAAGCGAATATCCCCCAGCAGCAACTACATATGTCTGGATTCTAAACATGTTTGAATCCTGACTTCTTTGCAGTCTTCTTATATTTTTGTCCACGAATAAAGAAGCAGAATGCATATTCCAGAAATCCAAGTATTGGTATGTTGAGGAAATACAGTATGGCCCACATTCTGGACATCACATGGATATACAAAACCAGGTGTAATGGTGAACCCTATAGACATGAAGGTCATCTGGTCCAATAGTGCCATATAGTCATTTCGGAGGACTTAGAAGATGTCTAGAGAGGACATATTTTGCTGGGCATGAATGAATGGACCCCCAGATATCAATCCTGCTTGTTATATCATATTGACTTTAAGAGGATAAACTTCTCAGCTTGTGGACTTCTCTAGTAGGAACCAAGTTCTTGCGGATAGCATTAAGCATTTTCATCCAACAAGAGTTCACTGTGAGAGCCACCCTCCTAAGACGTGCTTTGCACCTTGGTGGACATTGGATATCTGAAGCACCAGCACGCCTCCATCAAATACTCTCTGACTTTTCTGTAGCCGAACACCACAACATACGAGCTGGCCGAGTAATAAATAGAAGACAGGATGCCGTAGAGCTCGTTGAGGATGCTGTTCTCAAAATCACTCTTGATGTACCCAGACATGATGGCTATCCATACCAGGTCATTGGAGATCCAGCAGACCACATAGATGCAGAGCAAAGACAGCAAGACCTTGGTGGCCTGGGCAGTGTGCTTGTTCCATCCATTGCTGGTGACCGAGGTGGTGGCCTCCACCTTCCTGCTGTGCTTATAGAGGAGGTCAATAATGAAGCCATTGAGGACGATGACCAACACAATTAAGGCGAGGTCCAAGCTGATGGACAAGTAAGTGGTGACCTTCATAGCCAAACTCTCTGTGGACCCTAGGCAGGTCGAAGTACTCAACCAGATGATGGTTACATTGTCTTTGTGATTTGTTTTCTCATACTGCAAATAAGGGATCTGTAGGAGGATGCTGGCTATCCAACAACCAGCAAGAGTGCCGTTGACGTATTGTCCCTGGTGCCGATAGATGAACTTTGACCACCGGTGATTGGGCCTTCGGATCTTGATGAGGTGGAGGAAGCTCAGGTTCTCTACAGACCAGATGCTGATCAGCCTCAATGTATGGTACGAATAGAGAAGGATCCTGCAGCCCAGCTCATCCAAAATGTTGGCTCTGGTATAAAAGAGCAAGCTGGGAATTGTCTTGTAGCAACAGAGAAGGAAGTTCACCAGAGCCATGTTGATAATGATGCGGTCCAAAGGCTGCACAGCTTTGTTTCGGACAGCGTTGCTGATGAAGGCAAAGAGGACAATGAGATTGCCAATCATGCCGACGATGGACGATAGGCTAAGGACGATGGACGTGGTGAATATGAAGCTGTGGCCCATGGTGGCGCAAGTCTTCTCTTACGCATCTCCTAACTAGGTTTTCCTCCTTTGATTGCTGCTGAAGTTGTTTTCCCAACTCAGGAGGATCATGAGCTTTTTTATATGCCACCTTTCCCTCTCAACACACTCACACCCCTTGAGTTACTCAGGCCCATAATTACTCTGTTATTTGTCTAAGCTTTGTTATCTCCCCTGCTGAAAAGGGTCAGGTGTAAAGCAGATTAGCCAATGATTCATCACTCCATGTGCTAAAACCTAGAGAAGCGGGGAAGAGAATTACGGAAGCCACCTTTCAATATATAAAATCTCTAATTTTTCCTTTTTGAATGTATACTTTTTCACCCTCATCACTAAGCCATTGAAATATGATTTACAGCCTTTTATTTGTAAAAATGAACCAAAATACTATTCTTAGTCCCAACTAGAGCAGAATCATGGCACTGCAAAATGAATGAAGTTTGATACCACTTAATAATAATAATAATAATAATAATAATAATAATAATAATAATAATAACTTTATTTATATACCACTCCATCTCTCCGAGGGGACTCAGAGCAGTTCCCAGGCAACATTACAAAACATTCAAAGTAAAACAACTGGCATTACAACTGATCACAAAGACCTCTGTCTTGTCTGGATTAACCTTCAGCTTGATAGCCCTCATCCAATCCATCACAGCTGCCAGGCACTGGTCCAGGATCCAGGGGGCTTCCTTGGATTTCAGTGGAAAGGAGTAATAGAATTAAGTGTAGCCTGTGTACAGATGGCACTGAACTCCAACACTCTGGATGACCTCTCCCAGCAGTTTCATGTAGATATTAAAAAGCATGGGGGATAGAATGGAACTTCTATGGTATGTCAGTTTTTTGGAGAGCTATCTCTGGCAGTTTCATGTAGATATTAAAAAGCATGGGGGATAGAATGGAACTTTGTGGGACCCCACAGACCAAAGACCAAGGATCTAAGCAGGTGTCCCTCAGCTTCACCAACTGGGTGTGAGCCTTCAGACCCATTCTGGAGAGCTGCCCCAGAAGGATATCATGGTTGATTGTGCCGAAAGTCACCAAAATGTCCAAGAGAACCAAAAAGGACACACTCCTCCTGTTGAGCTCTCTGCGGAGGTCATCAATCAAAGCAACCAAAGCCATCTCCATCCCAAGACCAGGCCTAAAACTAGACTTATTATGTGATTTCAGCTCCGCTAAACCTGCGGGTTTGGGGCCTGGAGTACCAAGTTTCCAAATAACCCATAAACGGGTTGAAGACAAAATGCAGAGGTTTTATTCTCAATGGCCAGAGAGGACTTCGGCAGAGATAGCTCTCCAAAAAACTGACATACCATAGAATCATAGAGTTGGAAGAGACCTCATGGGTCATCCAGTCCAACCCCCTACCAAGTAGCAGGAAAATCACGTTCAAAGCATCCCCAGTACCTCAATACAAACATGTAGAAATATTTATAGCAGTTTGATACCTATTAAAGAATACCACACTAGCATATGTCCATTTACTGATTCGTCCAGGAGAGAGGCTCACTCGAAAGGGAATGTGATGGTGCAAATGATAACAGGCTGAAATGGGTCTTGATAGCTCAGTTCTGATCAATACAATGAGTGTCAGTCCAGAGAAACGAAAAGGTGTTTAGGATGTTGGTCATTTCAGTGGGAGTCCCAGGAAGGGGTTTGGTTTGGTGATGGGGATGAGGAAGCGTTTCCAGGGGAAAATCTAATCATATCAAGGGAAATAGGAGAAGACCCTTAGGCTCTTGCTTGCACAATTTTGTTGTGTGTCCCCAAGTCTTCCTGGTATACTGTGAGGGGATTATGAAAATTATCCCCTCAACTTTCCAGGGGAACATTCCAAGGGGAAATTCATGAAAGGATACTATAGAAGGCAATAGAGAAGGCAATGCGGGTTGCTGTATGTTTCAGTGGAACTGCAGGTCATAATTTATAATTTATAAATTATTAGCCATCCCCTACCATGCGTTGCAGTGGCCCAGTCTGTGTATATGTGTTGTGTGTGTATATATATGTGTGAGTTTATGTGTGTACATATCTGTGTGTGTGTGTATATATATATATGTGTGTGTGTGTGTGTGTATAGGTGTGTATATATTTGTGTATTTGTGTGTTTATATGTGTTAATGCATATTGTGTATATGTGTTTGCTTGTTGAAATTGAACCAAATATGGCACACAGAACTCCCACAACGAACAGAAAATATATATCAGTGATTGGTGGTAAGCTGTTTGCTTACTGTTGAAAATTACCTAGGGCCACCTCTGTATGTTTCTTTTAAGTGCTAGTGGCGTAGTGGGTTAAAGAACTGAGCTGCAAAGCTTGTTGACCAAAAGGTTGCAGATTCGAATCTGGGGAATGGCGTGAGCTTCCGCTGTCATCCCCAGCTTCTGCCAACCTAGCAGTTTGAAAACATGCAAATGTGAGTAGATCAATAGGTACCGCTCCGGTGGGAAGGTAACAGCGCTCCATGCAGTCATGCCGGCCACATGACCTTGGAGGTGTCTACGGACAACGCTGGCTCTTCGGCTTAGAAATGGAGATGAGCACCACACCCCAGAGTCAGACATGACTGGACTTAATGTCAGGGGACTACCTTTACCTTTATGTATATATATATATGTGTGTGTGCATGTGTATATATGTGCGTATGTATATGTATGTATGTGTATATGTGTATATTTGTGTGTGTTTGTGCATATATATGTGTGTGTATATGAATGTGTATTTTGGGTTTTTAAAAGTCTGCTCCACTGGGGTTTTGTGTGTGAGTGTGTGTGTGTGTGTGTATGTGTGTGTGTGTGTTTTTTTTTTAGGGGTGATGGACACTTGTTGGACTGTTAGGTGCATTGTGTCCAAATTTCGTGTCAATTCATCCACTGGTTTTTGAGTTATGTTAATCCCACAAATCAACATTACATTTTTATTTATATAGATGCAGATTTATAATTTATAATTCTGGGGTCTAATTTTTTTATAACACCCTAGCAGTTCAAGTGGAATCAATCTGCATTAATTCTACAGTATAGATGCCCCTTTTGTCTCAAAAATCCCTTTTCAATGGTACTGTATCCAACACTGTTTGCCTTCTTTAAAATGACGACAACAATGACATCATGGCATTAGGTCTTTAAGAAACATAATCAGGCTTTTCCTACTTGAGCACATGGTGTACAATTTCTAGTATGTTCATGGTTTCGGTGGTGGTTGCAGTGAGTATCTGCACTATTGGCATACTCAACATTACCATCATTTTTGGTCTTTTCCTAAGGACAGATGCAATGAGAACACACAGCTGGCTACTGAAGACTCATACAGGACATCTCTTGGAAACCGGGTGGCTTTTTTGTTCTTGGTTGCTGGGAAATCTACAGAGCTGAGCAGTCTTTATTCAGAGGGGAGCTTCCAGTAAAGAGCTGGCGTCACACAGCCATTGAGGCAAGGGCACAATACCCCAGTAATTTGTCATTAGCCAGTGACAGGTTTAATTCTTTGCACTGATAAATTTCCCTAATTACCTGTATTAAAAAAAGACTTTTAAAACATGAGCAGGGATAATTAAGGAGAACTCTGCGAACTTCATCCACAAGCAGAATGCTGAACCCAGGAATATTCTTCTATGATTCATACATTACCTGAATATATCAATTTTGCTCTGCTTTGCATGCCCCCAAAGGCTCCTAGAATTTATAGGTTTGGAGCCCCCGGTGGCGCAGTGGGTTAAACCCCTGTGCTGGCAGGACTGAAGACCAACAGATCACAGGTTCGAAGCCGGGGAGAGGGGTTTAACCCACTGCGCCACCGGGGGCTCCAAACCTATAAATCCCAAAACAGCTGATGTGGTTGGCTGTAAAGAAATGGAGCCACAGATACACAGGTGGCAAAATGGAAGCACAATTGGAAAGCAATTTTCATGCGAACTCTCTGCAACCATTCCTTGGTTCTCATGTTTATGAAATTAAACTGGGTTTGAATTTATATGGTGGCTGAAGGGAAATGGGATTCGAGAGTCAAAAAGTAAAGGCAGCAGAAGGATGAGGCGAGTCAATGACAAGAAATCTGCTTCTGTGCACATTTATATATCTGCATCAGCATTTATGAGGTCCAGCACATATCAGAGAGGCAATTTTGATAAATTAAAAGTAAACTTCCAGCAGATGTGCCACATCCATCTTGCAGATTTCTATGAGGGTTGAATGAAAAGTAATGCCTCCACCTTCATAACTCAACAGATGGCAGTACTGGTATGCAGGTACTGGCTTGTTCAGTAGACTCTCCTCTACAGTTCCATTTTGGCAGAAAGCCTTAGCATTGAACGGTTGTGTTGTTAGTGTGAAGTATGGAACCATGCACAGACAGAAAATTAATTGTTGACTTGCAAGTTATGTAAACTATTTGATGTCATTGTTTCTTTTTCAGCATTTAACAGTTAACTCACATTGGCACTTTCTTCCTTGACTGTGTTCTGTAATCATTCTAAGTCCTTGCTATCTTCTGTCATGGTGTCAGAGTTCTTCTCTAATCCTTCAAGCCAAAAATTGTCTTCATAAGCCCTTATTGTATTCATTCATATATTCATTCCCCTTTTAATCCTAGTTCTCCTTGCAAGAAATCCTTAATTATATGCATAGTTTATATCCAAGCTAGGCACCAGTTTTCTCCCTTTCCATCCAGTTTCATTCCCCCAAAACTGGGAAGGTATTTTGTATGTTTAATGGATGCTTAGGAGGGTTTAATGGGTGCTACCCCTCTATTCTGCTTTGGTTAGACCACACCTGGAATATTGTGTCCAATTCTGGGCACCACAATTCAAGAGAGATATTGACAAGCTGGAATGTGTCCAGAGGAGGGTGACTAAAATGATCAAGGGTCTGGAGAACAAGCCCTATGGTGAGGAGCTGGACATGTTTAGCCTGAAGAAGAGAAGGCTGAGAGGAGATATGATAGCCATGTATAAATATGTGAGAGGAAGCCACAGCGAGGAGGGAGCAAGCTTGTTTTCTAGCTTCCCTGGAGACTAGGACGCGGAACAATGGCTTCAAACTACAAGAGAGGAGATTCCATCTGAACATGAGGAAGAACTTCCTGACTGTGACAGCTGTTCAGCAGTGGAACTCTCTGCCCTGGAGTGTGTTGGGGGCTTTTAAACAGAGGCTGGATGGCCATCTGTCAGGGGTGCTTTGAATGCAATATTCCTGCTTCTTGGCAGGGGGTTGGACTGGATGACCCATGAGGTCTCTTCCAACTCTATGATTCTATGAACCGCGGAGGCATTTTTCAACATTTTATCTCTCTCATCTGTAATTCTCTGGTTCTTTTAGACTTGGCAGGGAACTTTAAGTCCATCTATCCCAACCCTGTGCCATGCATGAATCCAAAGCCAAAGAATGCCCCAGAGACAGCAAACCAATCTTTGTTTAAAACCCTTATAGTTTGCTTATAATTTTCCATGACATCATGCTATTTTGCTGTCAAACCGCTCTTATAGTCAGCAAGCTTTCCCTCAATGTTTCCTTGGAATATCTTTGTTTTGCTTTGAACGTCTTTGTGAGATATCCCCCATTGCGCTCCCAGATTTCGTCCCTCGCTGCCTTCCCCTCCAACACACTCCCAATTGTGTCAAGATCTGTCTACAACATGCAAAGTTAATTAACTCATGTTGTGAAAATGCAGTTTTAATTAACCAAGCTGGCATCACACGAGAACAGCTTGAAAGATGGAAAGGAGGAATTAGAGTCCAAAGAATCTTATAGCTGGCATCCCGCAGGAATTGGCATTTGCTTGAACGGATTCAGGGTAGGCATGCAAAATCAAAACATTTATAGCTCCAAATCCCAGGGTCTGGCCATTTCCGACCCTAAAGACAAGGTGGAGGAATTTCAGGGCAAGAGAACCGCCTTGAAAAATGTGCACCTACGCATTTTTTCTCATTTGTGATACATGGTGTTTCCACTTTCAATGGCATACTCTGACCAATTGTAGAACGAATGTAGTTTGGCACTATTTTAGCATGGTTCAATGCTACGGACTCATGGGAGTTATAGTTTTGCAAGGTCTTTCTCTGCCAAATGAGTGCAGAGGCCTCAGCAAACCACAACTTCCAAGATTTTATAACATTGAGCTATGGCAGCGAATCTACCGTATTTATAGATGCACCTTTGGCTTCAAAACTTAGTCGGTTTTGAAATCTTCCTGCTAAAATTAAATATCGCTTCCTTCAAGTAAAAACTTCATAAAGAATTAGAATCATAATGTCGTATGAGTTTGGATAGAAAACAGTGTCGGAACCCAGATGCCTTAAAGAGCCAGACACAGGAGTATGTTTATTTATTTTATTTATACGCTTGTATACCGCTAATATCTCAGCCTAAGTCGGCGACTCATTGCGGTTTACAACAATTAAAAACAGTATTCAATTTAAAACATAAAACACATATACAATACAAATTATTGGGCCACCAATAATAATCCCATGCATCTCGTAACTAAAATCACAATCCAAAATTCATCGTCCATGATTACCAGTCCTTTAGTCATCAAAATTCGTTGCACGGATTAACCGAATGCTTGTTTAAACAACCATGTTTTCAATCTCTTCCGAAACACCATCAGCGAGGAGGCTGAACGTACCTCTATAGGGAGGGTGTTCCAAAGCCGAGGGGCCACCACAGAAAAGGCCCTGTCTCTCGTTCCCGCCAGCCGCACTTGTGAAGCCGGCGGGATAGAGAGCAGGGACTCTCCAGAAGATCTTAGGGTCCTGGTGGGCTGATAGGCTGAGATACGTTCGGATAGATAAGTTGGGCCAGAACCGTTTAGGGCTTTAAAGGCCAACGCCAGCACTTTGAATTGAGCCCGGTAGCATATCGGCAGCCAGTGGAGCTGGTGCAGCAGAGGAGTTGTGTGCTCCCTGCGCCCCGCTCCTGTTAGTATCATGGCTGCCGCCCGTTGGACTAAACAATAGTTTATTAAAGCAAAGTAAACAGGACTCAGAGACACTTGCTTCAGTGCCTCTGGTCAAAACTCAAAGTTTGTAGCAATTTGCAGCTTGAAAAACGAACTCAGAAAATAAACCGGATTTAACTGGCAAAACCCCCGGATTAAACAAGAGTTCTTCCAAAACACACCAAAATCACACAGTTCAAAGAAAGCAAGCAAACAAAGAGCCGTGAAGAGAAGCGGTCATCCAGAAGCAGTCCAAAGTCGAAGAAATCCCAGTTGAAAGTTCCAAAGTCCAAAAGGCAGCGTTGTCGTCAAAAACAATCCGAAGTCAAGGAGAAGGGAAATCCGCACTTACGAGAATCAAAGCCGGTCGGTACACGAAGCAAAACAGCAACCTGCAGATCCAGGACCCAAGCCCAACAGGAAAGCAGCAGCGACAAGACCCAAGGCACGAAACCAACACTTTGCCTACTGCAAAGTTCTATCATTCCAGTGACTACATTTATCTTACAGCTCATCATCCGATGATGAGCTGCCCTCCACCCCATCCTCATCACTCTCAGCTGGCTTAGCTTCTACAGCTGAATGCCAACGCCCATCCCTCCAACTCTTCCACCTCTTGTCAAGACTTAGGTCTCCCCATGATTCCACAGTATCACCAGATTGCCAATCCCTGCCACTAGAAAGCCCCGCAAAAGTGTCACTGGAGGTTGGTTGAGTACACACATTCTGAACCTCCTGTACCTTGGTCCAATCCAGTGGTTCCTCTTCATCCCCATCACTCCCAGACCCATCATTCCCAGAAAAACCCATGAAATCCTCTTCCTCTGTGGGAGCAGTAAGTATGTCCCAGATCTTCTTTCTCTGACGCTCCTCGTCTGACTCCTGCTCTCGAGTTACCCTCTTAATGCCTCTATTCCCATCTGTATCTCCTTCCTCCTCCTCACTCATTTCACTGGCTTCACTTTGAAGAAGATTAGGGTGGCCACGGCCAACAGGAAGATCTGACGTGGGCTGGTCCATGAGGTTACGAAGAGTCAAAAGCAACTGAACAAATGACTTAGATGAAGGGTTAGAAGGCAGGATCATCAAGTTTGCAGACGACACAAAATTGGGAGGGATAGCCAATACTCCAGAGGACAGGAGCAGGATTCAAAACGATCTTGACAGATTAGAGAGATGGGCCAAAACTAACAAAATGAAGTTCAACAGGGACAAATGCAAGATACTCCACTTAGGCAGAAAAAAACGAAATGCAAAGATACAAAATGGGGGATGCCTGGCTTGAGAGCAGTACGTGTGAAAAAGATCTTGGAGTCCTCGTGGACAACAAGTTAAACATGAGCCAACAATGTGATGTGGCGGCAAAAAAATCAATGGGATTTTGGCCTGCATCAATAGGAGCATAGTGTCTAGATCTAGGGAAGTCATGCTACCCCTCTATTCCGCTTTGGTTAGACCACACCTGGAATATTGTGTCCAATTCTGGGCACCACAATTCAAGAGAGATATTGACAAGCTGGAATGTGTCCAGAGGAGGGCAACTAAAATGATCAAGGGTCTGGAGAACAAGCCCTATGAGGAGCGGCTTAAGGAGCTGGGCATGTTTAGCCTGAAGGAGAGAAGGCTGAGAGGAGATATGAGAGCCATGTATAAATATGTGAGAGGAAGCCACAGGGAGGAGGGAGCAAGCTTGTTTTCTGCTTCCTGGAGACTAGGACGCGGAACAATGGCTTCAAACTACAAGAGAGGAGATTCCATCTGAACATGAGGAAGAACTTCCTGACTGTGAGAGCCGTTCAGCAGTGGAACTCTCTGCCCCGGAGTGTGGTGGAGGCTCCTTCTTTGGAAGCTTTTAAACAGAGGCTGGATGGCCATCTGTCAGGGTGATTTGAATGCAATATTCCTGCTTCTTGGTAGAATGGGGTTGGACTGGATGGCCCATGAGGTCTCTTCCAACTCTTTGATTCTATGAAATGAACAACAACAGAGACATACAGAGATTAGAATATCCGCATATTCTGTCCAGGGCCTGGTATTCCCACGATTGAAAATCTCGCTTTTTAAACGCTTTGTAGCATTCCTCCTGTGTTTTCAGCTGACGTTGTCTAGCCAACCCTCCATTTTAAACCGGGATCTTCTGGAATAAAGGTACTGTGTGGATGGGCCTTAAGATTCGAACACAATCCAATGAGTTCAAATGACGAGAAAAGAGATTCCACTAAACAACAGGAACAAAGTCTTTGCTGTAAGAGCTGTTCAACAGTGGAATTGTGTGCCTTGGGATGTAATAGGTTTTCCTTTTCTGGAGGTCTCTCAACAGAGAATGGATGAGCATCTTTCAGGAGAAGGTAGCTGTATGCAACAAGAATGTGATATGAAGAACACCCTTTCCGTCTCAGACCTGGGTTCTGCTGCCATCTAGTGATTATCTCTAGGTCTTGATTATAGCTCATATAAGAATGGATACCTGCCATTCCAGATGTTTTCTTAGCATCCATCTCCATTGCAGAAGTAATTGGCTATCACTCTAACTGCCATGTTATGGGATCATGGGAAATGTATTTCTACAAGGCATTTAACCTTCTCTTCCAAAGAGTAATGGTACCTCACCAAACTACACAACCCAATCCCTCCCAACAGATGGTCACCCTGCCTCTGTTTAAAATACCCCAAAGAAAGAAAGTACACTGGATTCCCAGACTGCAATGTATCCCAGCCCCTTCTACATTGCTATATAAAATCCAGTTTATCTTCTTTGAACTGGATTACTTATTTACTTACTTGATTGGGCGATCCCTCATTGGCCGAGTAGGATAGTCTTCCAAGATCAGTGTGCTGGTGGGTTCGTAGGTGACTGTGGAGCCCTCTTCTTGACCTGCATGTTCTCCCACAGTGAGGGGATTGGTTTCCAAGTGGAAGGCAGCCCCGGTCGGGGTTGGTTTGACATGACTTCCTCTTGGCACGTTTCTCTCTTTCACCCTCCATTCGTGCCTCTTCAAATTCTGCAGCACTGCTGGTCACAGCTGACCTCCAGCTGGAGCGCTCAAGGGCCAGGGCTTCCCAGTTCTGAGTGTCTATGCCAGAGTTTTTAAGGTTGGCTTTGAGCCCATCTTTAAATCTCTTTTCCTGTCCACCAACATTCCATTTTCCGTTCTTGAGTTCGGAGTAGAGCAATTGCTTTGGGAAACAGTGGTCGGGCATTCAGACAACGTGGCCGGTCCAGTGGAGTTGATGGCGGCGAATCATCGCTTCAATGCTGGTGGTCTTTGTTCTTCCAGCATGCTGACGTTTGTCCGCCTGTCTTCTCAAGAGATTTGCAGGATTTTCCGGAGGCAGTGCTGATGGAATCGTTCCAGGAGTTGCATGTGACGTCTGTAGACAGTCCACGTCTCGCAGGCATATAGCAGGGTTGGGAGGACAATAGCTTTATAGACAAGCACCTTGGTATCCCTATGGATGTCCCGGTCCTCAAACACTCTCTGCTTCATTCAGAAAAATGCTGCACTCGCAGAGCTCAGGCGGTGTTGTATTTCGGTGTCGATGTTGACTTTGGTGGAGAGGTGGCTGCCAAGGTAGCGGAAATGGTCAACATTTTCTAATGTTACAATAATAAATAGGTTCCTAAGCATCTCCTTTAAAGCTCGGGGCTGGGCTTTAGCACAGCCGGTTAAACCACTAGCTGCAGAAAATCTTGCTGATTGAAAGGCCGACAGTTCAAGCCCAGGTTGGGGTGAGCTCCTAACCATCAGCCCACCTTCTGCTCACCTAGTAGTTTGAAAACAGCAATTTGAGTAGATTTTGAGCATCCTGTTGTGAGAGAATTGGCCGTCTGCAAGGACGTTGCCCAGGGGACGCCGGATGATTTTTTGATGTTTTATCATCCTTGTGGGAGGCTTCTCTCATGTCCCCGCATAAGGAGCTGGAGCTGATAGAGGGAGCTCATCCGCCTCTCCCGGATTCGAACCTGCGATCTGACGGTCTTCAGTCCTGCCAGCACAGGGCTTTAACCCACTGTGCCACCGGGGGCTCCAGGGGTGATCCTGTACTAATTGCTGACCCTGGAACCCCAGGTGTTGGTGGTAGCCAGGAGTCAGGGCCAGCTAATACTTCCCAACAAAGGATTCCCCCAGGCAGAAAGCAGCCAGAGTGGAGTCAAGCACAGCCTCCAGATGCCAGAGATGGAAAAAGATGGGAAGCCTTTACCTTTGTTTACATACTGTCTGTCTTGTTAATTGTATAATGGCATTGAATGTTTGCTATATATGTGTACTGTAATTCACCCTGAGTTTCCTCAGGGAAATAGGACAGAATAAAAATGAAGTATATTATTATTTGGACTAAAAACCGGACTGGATTCACTGCCCCACTAAGATGGGAACCAGCAGCTCCCATTTCACTTCCCTATATTAACTTACGATCCTCTACTGTCATCTTCATTAAAGACTTAATTGACTTAACGGGAAGCGGTTGGTGTGCCCGCTCGTTTTTGAATTGTGCTCTCCTCTGTGGCGGTTGCAGAGGAACACTCTGTTTAATAAGCCGTACGAGTGCCATTAATTATCGCTTGCGTGCTCTGTCCCGCTTGCCAAAATTAGCAATGAACATTGAGTTCTGCGATGCTGAATAGGCATTTATGGCGGCGTCAAGCTGTGCCCAGTCGAAGGAAGTTCTTCCAAGTCCTGCCCTTCGAGGCATTTTCGCGCATCCTTTCAACCAAGTGCGTTTTCGTGGCATGATCTTTCTGCCCCTGTTCTCAACTAGAACGCCTGCAATCCTTGGTGACTTTCCAGAAAAAGAAACAATCTTAGCCAATGGCCACAGGGATGGTTCTGATCCCTGGCACATTGGAAGAAAATGTGCTAGATAGTCTGAGAAGTGCTGCTTTAACAGATAGCTTTAGGCCAGTGTTTCTCAATCTTCTCATTGGGTTCTTGTAGGATTTTTGGGCTAT
The DNA here is from genome assembly GCF_025583915.1 of Anolis sagrei ordinatus. Classification (NCBI taxonomy): domain Eukaryota; kingdom Metazoa; phylum Chordata; class Lepidosauria; order Squamata; family Anolidae; genus Anolis; species Anolis sagrei. The sequence continues at coordinate 199,854,467 of NW_026847549.1, forward strand.
ATGGCCATGTTCTAGAAGCATTCTCTCCTGACGTTTCACCTGCATCTATGGCAAGCATCCTCAGAGGTTGTGAGGTCTTCTTATTGCCCAACCCCTTAATATAATTCCTCATGTTGTGGTGATCCCCAACCATAACATTATTTTCGTTGCTACATCATAACTGTAGGATGTATTCTAATTCACTGGACCAAATTTGGCACAAATGCCCTATACGTCCAAATTTGAATACTGGTGGGGTTGGGGGGGGGGGGCTTGATTTTGTCATTTGGGAGTTGTATATTACATACAACAAATTATATTACTAGCTTTCCCCTGCCACGCGTTGCTGTGGCCCAGTCTGTTGATCTGGAAAATAAAGTAATGAGAAAGTGTTGGTTTCTAATATATGTAATTTCTTTATGCTTGTGGGTAAACAGTATTTCTTGCTGATTCTTTGTCAGTGTTGATGTGGAGAGTGTCTGGTTTGCCTACTCTGGAACATGCAACATATAATTGTCCTTCTTTAAGGGGTCCCTTTCAAATCTATGATACTATATCTCTGTGTGTGTGTGAATCATATCTATCTCTCTATATCTATGGCTGGATGGCTCTTTGTCAGGAGGGCTTTGATGTTTTCTTGCCCTGCTGAAGGGAGTTGGACTGGATGGCCTTAAGTATTTTCTGTTGGTCATGGGGGTTCTGTGTGGGAAGTTTGCCCCAATTCTGTTGTTTGTGGGGTTCAGAATGTCTTTGATTGTAGGTGAACTGTGAATCCCAGTGACTACAACTCCCAAATGTCAAGGTCTATTTCCCCCAAACTCCATCTGTGTTCATATTTGGGCATATTGAGTGCTTGTGCCAAGTTTGGTCCAGATCCATCATTGTTTGAGTCCACAGTGCTCTCTGGATGTAGGTGAACTACAACTCCCAAACTCAAGGTCAATGCCCACCAACCCTTCCAGTATTTTCTGTTGGTCATGGGAGTTCTGTGTGCCAAGTTTGGTTCAATTCCATCTTTGGTGGAGTTCAGAATGCTCTTTGATTGTAGGTGAACTATAAATCCCAGCAACTACAACTCCCAAATGACAAAATCAATCCCCCCCAACCCCACCACTATTCAAATTTGGGCATATTGGGTCCAGGAATGAAAATACCCTGCATATCAGATATTTATATTACGATCAGAACAGTAGCAAAACTACAGTTATGAAATAGCAATGAAAATAATTTTATGGTTGGGGGTCACCATGACATCAGGAACTGTATTAAGGGGTCACAGTATTAGAAAGGTTGAGAAACACTGTTCTAGAAGCATTCTCTCCTGACGTTTAGCCTGCATCTATGGCAATCATCCTCAGAGGTTGTGACGTCTTCTTATTGCCCAACCCCTTAATACAATTCCTCATGTTGTGGTGACCCACAACCATAACATTATTTTTGTTGCTACTTCATAACTGTATTTTTGCTACTGTTATGAATTGTAATGTAAATATCTGATATGCAGAATGTATTTTCATTCACTGGACCAAATTTGGCACAAATACCCGATACACCCAAATTTGAATACTGATGGGGTTGGGGGGAGGGTTGATTTTGTCATTTGGGAGTTGTAGTTGCTGGGATTTATAGTTCACCTACAATCAAAGAGCATTCTGAACTCCACCAACAATTGAACCCAACCCTGGATGTCACTCTGGACCATGCTCTGACTACAAGAAGCACTGCCTGAACATCAAGCAAAAAGTGGGCGCTAGAAACAATATCATACGAAAGCTGACTGGCACAACCTGGGGATCACAACCAGACACAGTGAAGACATCTGCCCTTGCGCTATGCTACTCTGCTGCTGAGTATGCATGCCCAGTGTGGAACACATCTCACCAGACTAAAACAGTGGATGTGGCTCTTAATGAGACATGCCGCATTATCACGGGTGTCTGCGCCCTACACCACTGGAGAAATTACACTGTTTAGCCGGTATTGCACCACCTGACATCCGCTGGGAAGTAGCAACCAATAGTGAAAGAACCAAGGCAGTGACATCTCCAGCTCATCCCCTGTTTGGGTATCAGCCAGCACGTCAACGACTTAAATCAAGAAATAGTTTTCTAAGATCTACAAAGACACTTGCTGGAACACCTCAGCAAGCGAGAGTCCAAAAGTGGCAGGCTCAAACCCAGAACCTCAATCAATGGCTGATACCAAATGAGAAACTCCCCCCTGGGCACACAGAAGAACTGGGCGACTTGGAAGGCGCTGAACAGACTGCGCTCTGGCACCACGAGATGCAGAGCCAACCTTAGAAATGGGGCTACAAAGTGGAATCCACGACATGCGAGTGTGGAGAAGAGCAAACCACTGACCACCTGCTGCGATGCAACCTGAGCCCTGCCACATGCACAATGGAGGACCTTCTTGCGGCAACACCAGAGGCACTCCAAGTGGCCAGATACTGGTCAAAGGACATTTAATCAACTACCAAGCTTGCAAACTTTGTGTTTTGTTTGTTTGTTTGTTTGTTAAAAATTACAATACAACTGTTTGGTTTGCTCCTGACACAATAAATAAATAACTGCCTGGCTCAGTCTTACAGAATCCCAGGAGTTGTAGCTTGTTGGGGCCCCATCACACTTTGGCAGGGAAGGCTAAAGATCTTGGAAAGCCTCAACTTCCAGCATGTCACAGCACTGAGCCATGGCAATTAAAGCTCTGTCAATCTGCATTCGTTCTGCAGATGCACCTGAAGATGTTTGAAAGCAAGGTACCTGCTACTGGAGGGTTTGGGTTCATCAAGTTGACCTTGCTGACATTTTTCTTTCGCTTTAAGATGTTGTGTTACGTGAGACAACCTGTTCTCTTGGGTTTGTGCTTCTTTTCATTCTTTTATTCCTCCTTCCGCCGTGAAAAGTATTATTACCGAAGCATTATTGACAAGAAGCACTTTCCTAAAAATGCACGGTGTCATTACCGACAAAGTCATTTGAAGCCTTATTATTTGCTGTACTCACCAGCTTTCCCTCTTTTTTTTTTCCTCCCACCAAAAAGGAGTGATGGATAATAAACCTCCTTTTTAAATATGATTTTGTGGCTGAAACCTCCTATTTGGGAGGTGGGAATGGATAAAGCACAGCCTTTATCTCCCATAGCCAAAAGCATGAGAAAATTTCAGGGTTGGAAGGTCTATAGCTTTTTGG
>NW_026847549.1:199857739-199925239 GCF_025583915.1 Anolis sagrei ordinatus
TATATGGTCAGTGTAGACCCATGCAATGCAGTTTGAACTGCACGGAACTGTATCATATGGGTTTGCACTGATAATACAATGCACCTCAAGCTGCATTATTTGGCAATTCGGGGGTAGGACCAAATATCTGACAATGGTTTGGGCGCCGAGTCCTCAAATCCCCTTTTGCATTCATTGTCACAAAAGGGCCCTTAATTATAACCCCCAAAGGGGATGTTCATGCCTGTTTCTCCCACGCCTTGCAAGCTGTAAACCACAACATTTCAACTTGGCATTTGGTGGCATGTCAGTGTGACAACCGCTGTGGTCAAAGACCAGTCCGGAACCGGAGAGACGGTAATAAACTCAGCGGCTTGCCCTTTGCAATAGCTTTGTCACCCCAGTGGGACTCCGATGACAGCGAAAACCACTACCTTGGGACCAATTGCTAGTGACAGGACAGAAGAGCAGAAATAGAAACTGACTGTTAGGGAGCAGCACCCACTGAAAGAAGAGGAAGACAGAGAATTGTGCTAGAAAAGCTTTGAAAGGCCATCTGGGGTGAGTGGAGTGGGAAATGCAACCTTTTGAGTGGGCTGACACAGCCACAAAACCTATATTCTGTTCTTTTAGTGGTGCCCTTGGGACTCACCTACACTGCCATACGAAAGAGTAGACTCATATTCCGTAGCACTGCTGGTCACAGCTGACCTCCAGCTAGAGCGCTCAAGGGCCAGGGCTCACCAGTTCTCATTGTCTATGTCACAGTTTTTAAGGTTGGCTTTAAGCCAATCTTTAAATCTCTTTTCCTGTCCACTAACATTCTGTTTCCCATTCCTGAGTTCGGAATATAGTACCTGCTTTGGGAGACGGTGATTGGGCAATTGGACAATGTGGCCAGTCTAGCGGAGTTGATGGCACAGGAGCATTGCTTCAATACTGGTGGTCTTTGCTTCTTTCAGCACACTGGTATCTGTCCGCCTGTCTTCGCAAGAGATTTGCAGGATTTTCCGAAGGCAACGCTGATGGAGTCGTTCAAGGAGTTGAGTGTGACATCTGTAGACAGTCCATGTCTCGCAGGTTTATAGCAGCGTTGGGAGGACAATAGCTTTATAAACAAGCACCTTGGTTTCCCTTTGGCTGTCCCAGTCCGTAAACGCTCTCTGCTTCATTTGGAAGAAAGTTGCACTTGCAGAGCGCAGGCGATGTTGCATTTCAGTGTCAATGTTGACTTTTGTGGAGAGGTGACTGCCAAGATAGCGGAAGTGGTCAACATTTTCTAACGTTACACAATTAAGTTGGATTTCTGGCATTGCAGAGGGATTGGCTGGTGCCTGCTGGAAGAGCTCTTTGTTTTCTTGATGTTCACTGAGAGGCCGAGCTTTTCATATGCTTTTGTAAAGGGGTTTAGAGTGGCTTATAGGTCTTCTTCTGAAAGCGCGCAGGCTATGTTATCATCAGCATATTGGAGTTCTATACCAGATGTTGTGACCTTGGTTTTGGCTTTCAGTCTGCCGAGGTTACATAGCTTGACATATGTGTGATAATGTATTGTTTAAGGCTTTCATGGCCAGAATCACTGGATTGTTGTAGGTTTTCCCGGGCTATGTGGCCATGTTCTAGAGGCATTCTCTCCTGACGTTTCGCCTGCATCTATGGCAAGCATCCTCAGAGGTAGTGAGGTTTTAATTTACTACCTCTGTGATGGAGTGTGATAGATGCTTTCCACTCCAGTGGGAAGTTTCCCATCAACAAGATGAAGCATTATGTTATCTGGATTATTTGCTTTGATAATCTGCATTATATGGCAGTGTAAAACCAGCCTGAGGCCCCTTGTACACTGCCATATAAAATCCAGGTTATCTACTTTGAACTGGATTATATGGCAGGATAGACTCATATAATCCAGTTCAAAGCAGACAGCGTAGATTATATGATTTGATAATATGGATTAGATGGTAGTGTGGATCCAGCCTAAGCCACCTAGGCCCCTTCTACACTGCCATATAACCTAGATTATCAAAGCAGATAATCCACATTATATGCTTTGAACTGGCTTTTATTTATTTGTGTCATCAGCAACCAGACATTTGTATTACATTTTTAACAAAAACAAACAGACAGACAAAACACAGAATTTGCAAGCTTGGTAGTTTGAACTGTCTAATAAGAGTCTACACTGTCATATAATCCAGATTATCAAAGAAGATAATCTGGGTTTTATATGGCAGTGTATGAGGGGCCAAAGTCACCTGGGAATGAAGGCAAGAGTAGGTTTCCCTTTTAATGTTGGCAAGTATGTGAATAATTTTGGTTCAACTTTTAAAAAATTATTAGCATCTCATCAATGTTTTATTCAATTAATGTTTTGTGTTCTCACCTCTTGCTGTTTCCATTTAAGCGCATGGTAATGAGGAGATGCTCTTGCCGGCATCCTTTGCAGGCGCTGCAGGAGCAAAGCCTTGCTTCTCCTCCACTGGGCTTGAACTTTAGAGAGCTTGAACTCTGCAAAAATAAAAAAAGAGAAGAAAAGTCTTTAGTAAGAAGAGAGCAGAGTTGCGGAAATGAGAAATGACAGATCCAGGGTGCCTTTTACCCAGAGCTAAAATATTTATTGTCTCAGTTTCTGTTCTCTCTGTTCCCTCGCACTCGGAAGAGATAATGATTTCTAAAGAAACCTGCATATATAAAAGGAAGTGCGAAGAGAAAAAACAGAGCGAGGGACTAAAAGACACTCTGGAAAGCCCACAATCGACTCCAACTAGTAATATCCAAAGATAGAACCATCCTTTCTGGAATTGGAAGGTAACCTAAAGTCCATTTAGATCATCCTCTTGCGAATATATGGATCCAGGTGTGAGCTTAAGTCGTACTGACCAACCGCCTGTGCAGGGTTCCATACTTCGCACTTTAACAACTCAACCGTTCAATGCTAAGGCTTCCTGCCAAAATGGAACTGTAGAGGAGAGTCTACAGAACAAGCCAGTACCTACCACATACCAGTACTACCATCTGTTGAGGAGTTACGGAGGTGGAGGCATTACTTCTCATTCAACCCTCATAGGTACTGCTTTATTTTTTATTTATTTCGGTTACTTCTACCCCGCCCTTCTCACCCCGAAGGGGACTCAGGGCGGCTTACAAAAGCAAGGCACAATTCGATGCCCGCATCACATAACAGCAATAAAACAAAATAACATCAATTAACAATTAAACAACAATTCTTGCGTTACAATCATAAAACCAATAAAACCAATACAAACCAATTTCTCCTCATTGATGGTCAGCATTCGCTATCTCATAGTTCAATTTCCAATTCCACAATTATCAGTCCTGTCGGTCCTATTCGTCTGGTTGTCCATATCTAGTTGTCAGATTGCCCAAAGGCCTGGTCCCACAACCACGTCTTTACCTTCCTCCTGAAGGAGAGGAGGGATGTTGATGCCCTGATTTCCCCCGGGAGTGAGTTCCACAGGCAAGGGGCCACCACTGAGAAGGCCCTGCTCCTCGTCCCCGCCAATCTCATTTGTGATAGAGGCGGGGCCGAGAGCAGGGCCTCCCCAGAAGATCTTAAACTCCGAGGTGGGACGTAGAGGGAGATCCGTTCGGACAGATACGCTGGGCCGGAACCGTATAGGGTTTTGTAGGTCAAAACCAGCACTTTGAATTGTGCTCGGAATTGGATCGGCAGCCAGTGGAGCTGACATAGCAGAGGGGTGGTATGCTCCCTGTATGACGCTCCAGTGAGTACTCTGGCTGCCTCCCGCTGGACTAATTGAAGTTTCCAAACAGTCTTCAAAGGCAACCCCATGTAGAGTGCGTTGTAGTAATCTAATCGGGATGTAACAAGAGTGTGGACCACTGTGGCCAGATCCGACTTCCCAAGGTAAGGGCGCAACTGGCGCACAAGTTTTAATTGTGCAAAAGCTCTCCCGGCCACCGCCGAGACCTGGGGTTCCAGGCTCAGCTATGAGTCCAGGATCACTCCCAAGCTGCGAACCTGCGTCTTCAGGGGGAGTGGAACCCCGTCTAACACAGGCTGTAACCCTATGCCCTGTTCAGCCTTACGACTGACCAGTAGGACCTCTGTCTTGTCTGGATTCAGTTTCAATTTGTTAGCTCTCATCCAGTCCGACACAGCAGCTAAACACCGATTCAAGGTCTGGACAGCCTCCTTGGTGACAGGTGGAAAGGAGTGACAGATTTGGACATCATCTGCACAGAGATAACATCTCATTCCGAAACTCCGAATGATCTCCCCCAGCGGCTTCATGTAGATGTTAAATAACATCGGGGACAGGATTGTGGGGCCGAACAGGTGTCACCCAATAACACCTTCTGGGACCGTCCCTCAAGAAAGGATCGGAGCCACTGCAAGGCAGTGCCCCCGAGCCCCATGTCTATGAGGCGCCCCAGAAGGATACCGTGATCGACGGTATCGAAGGCCTGCTGAGAGGTCCAGCAGAACTAACAGGGACACACTCCCCCTGTCCAGTTCCCGGCGAAGATCATCTACCAAGGCGACCAAGGCTGTCTCCATTCCATGTCCCGGCCTAAAGCCAGACTGTGTCGGATCTAGATAATCAGTCTCTACCAGAAATCACTGGAGTTGTGCTGCCACCACACATTCCATGACTTTGCCCAAGTAGGGGAGATTGGAAACTGGCCAAATATAGCTTACATCACCTGGTGGCCTCCCATCCAAGAACTAACCAGGGATAGCCCTGCTTAGCTTCCAAGACCAGATGGGATCTGGTGCCTTCAAGGTATTTAGGAGTGTCCTATATAGGCAACAAGTGCTCAGGCCCCTTCTACACTGCCATATAATTCAGATTATCCAAGCAGATAATCCACATTATGGCAGTAAGGGGCCTCAGAGGTGGTTTTGCCAGTTCCTTCCTCTGAAATATAGCCAGTGGCCCCTAAGATTGATTGGTGGTCTTCCATCCAAGTACTAACCAGGAGTGACCTGTGCCTTTCAACACATCCTTCTCTCCTGCCTTAAACTCTTCAGAGAGAGAATTTTTCCATTGTTAGGAGGGGAGCCTTGGACACAACCCGGAGCTATTTCGGGGGTTTATTTGTTGTGCTGATGAATGGAAACATAATAATATATTGCTTTAAATCCCCGAGAAGAGCAAGCATCCGAGATCTGAGTCAGCCACCCTAATTGCTTTGCCAAATGCCAAGGTCTGCAATTGCCTTGCTGTTGTCCAGCTGCAGCGAGTCCTGATTGATTCCACTTCAAAGAAAGATGCTTTTCAGCCCTGCTAAAGGGAGGCTTCTTCCCAATGAGAATACTTAGGGTCCGTGAGGTCATGAAGAGTCAGAAGCGACTGAATGAATAAACAACAACAAAATGATATTACCTAACACCAAAAAGCAAACAATGTTTTGTTCATTCGTTCAGTCATCTCTGACTCTTCGTGACCTCATGGACCAGCCCACGCCAGAACTCCCTGTCAGCCGTCACCACCCCCAGCTCCTTCAAGGTCAGTCCAGTCACTTCAAGGATGCCATCCATCCATCTTGCCCTTGGTCGGCCCCTCTTCCTTTTGCCTTCCACTTTCCCCAGCATCATTGTCTTCTCCAGGCTTTCCTGTCTCCTCATGATGTGGCCAAAGTACTTCAACTTTGTCTCTAGTATCTTTCCCTCCAATGAGCAGTCGGGCTTTATTTCCTGGAGGATGGACTGGTTGGATCTTCTCGCAGTCCAAGGCACTCTCAGAACCTTCCTCCAACACCACAGCTCAAAAGCATCGATCTTCCTTCGCTCAGCCTTCCCTAAGGTCCAGCTCTCACATCCGTAGGTTACTACAGGGAATACCATGGCTTTGACTATGTGGATCTTTGTTGCCAGTGTGATGTCTCTACACTTTACTATTGCCTCTAGACCATGGCCATATAGAATGCCTCTAGACCATGGCCATATAGCCCGAAAAAACCTACAACTACCCACTTACATGGGCAGTTCCTTGAGAAGATTGAAGGAAAAGTTGACAAGGAGAAGACCTGGTGATGGCTCACGAATGGAACCCTGAAGAAGGAGACAGAAGAAGGCCTGATTCTTGCAGCCCAGGAGCAAGCCATCAGAACCAAGGCCATTAAGGCCAGGATTGAAAAATCAGCAGATGACCCAAAATGCAGACTGTGCAAGGAAGCGGATGAAACCATGGACCATCTCCTCAGCTGTTGCAAGAAAACTGCACAGACGGACTACAAACAGCTCTGTGGCAATGATTCACTGGAACTTATGTCACAAGTACCACCTGCCAGCAGTAAAGAATTGGTGGGATCATAAACCCGCAAAGGTCGTGGAAAATGAACATGCAAAAATACTGTGGGACTTTCGAATCCAGACTGACAAAGTTTTGGAACACAATACACCAGACATCACGATTGTGGAAAAGAAAAAAGTCTGGATTATTGATGTCGCCATTCCAGGTGACAGTCGCATTGAGGAAAAACAACAGGAAAAATTCAGCCACTATCAAAATCGAACTGCAAAGGCTCTGGCATCAACCAGGACAGGTGGTCCCAGTGGCCATTGGCACACTGCGTGCCGTGCCAAAATATCTCAGCCAGCATTTGGAAACAATAAACATTGACAAAATCACGATGTGTCAACTGCAAAAGGCCACCTGACTTGGATCTGTACACATCATTCGAAAATACATCCCACAATCCTAGACGCTTGGGAAGTGTTCGACTTGTGATTTTGTGATACGAAATCCAGCATAGAGATCTCGTTTGCTGTGACATACTGTGCTTTTGTATCAATAATAATAATAGAATCATAGAATCAAAGAGTTGGAAGAGACCTCATGGGCCATCCAGTCCAACCCCATTCTGCCAAGAAGCAGGAATATTGCATTCAAATCACCCCTGACAGATGGCCATCCAGCCTCTGTTTAAAACTTCCAAAGAAGGAGCCTCCACCACACTCCGGCAGAGAGTTCCACTGCTGAACGGCTCTCACAGTCAGGAAGTTCTTCCTCATGTTCAGATGGAATCTCCTTTCTTGTAGTTTGAAGCCATTGTTTCGCATCCTAGTCTCCAGGGAAGAGCAGTAAACAAGCTTGCTCCCTCCTCCCTGTGGCTTCCTCTCACATATTTATACATGGCTATCATATCTCCTCTCAGCCTTCTCTTCTTCAGGCTAAACATGCCCAGCTCCTTAAGCCGCTCCTCATAGGGCTTGTTCTCCAGCCCTTGATCATTTTAGTCACCCTCCTCTGGACACATTCCAGCTTGTCAATATCTCTCTTCAATTGTGGTGCCCAGAATTGGACACAATATTCCAGGATGTGGTCTAACCAAAGCAGAATAGAGGGGTAGCATGACTTCCCTAGATCTAGACACTATGCTCCTCTTGATGCAGGCCAAAATCCCACTGGCTTTTTTTGCCGCCACATCACATTGTTGGCTCATGTTTAACTTGTTGTCCACGAGGGCTCCAAGATCTTTTTCACACGTACTGCTCTCGAGCCAGGCCTCATCCCCCATTCTGTATCTTTGCATTTCGTTTTTTCTGCCCAAGTGGAGTATCTTGCATTTGTCGCTGTTGAACTTCATTTTGTTAGTTTTGGCCAATCATCTCTCTGATCTGTCAAGATACTTTTGATAATAATGCTGCCTGTATAATAATAATAATAATAATAATAATAATAATAATAATAATAATGCTGCATGTATTACCCAACTCTGCTTGCACATCAAGGCAGCATGCACGCATTACCACCAAAACAATGCTTTGACTTGGCTCAAGGAAACTAATTCTCCATTTTTTGAAACCAGGACCTGGCAGCTGCGCCACCGCTCCCAACCATTATGCAGCGAGGAAGATAAGAATTAAACTGCTTTCTCTCTCACGCACATGTCAAGGAAAGGAAACAGGTGGCAGTATTAAACAAAATGGATTTCCTTCATAAATAAAAGATTTATTACAATGACATGCCATTTCCTGCGGCAGAAAGACGGGCTCAGATTTGTATTTCAGTCGGGCTGAAGCATTTCGTGAGTAGAACTTGACAATACATTGGTCACAGAATGGGTACAGGAAACAGAAAGCCCTGCCAGAGCCATATGTTGGTGCGGCATAATTTAAATTATTGCTTGCAAAGTCTCACAGCAGATGTGCCATTGTTATGCCCTATGAACATGTTTCTTTGCTGTAGAAAGGATGCAGTTTGACACCGCTTTAACTGCCCTGGCTCAATGTTATGGAATCCTGGGACTGAAGTTTGATGGCCATCTGTCAGGGGTGATTTGAATGCAATATTCCTGCTTCTTGGCAGAATGGGGTTGGACTGGATGGCCCATGAGGTCTCTTCCAACTTTTTGATTCTATGAGGCACTGGCACTCTTTGAGAAGTGCTAAAGACCTTGTAAAACTACAAGTCCCAAGTCCTGGAGGATCTAGAAATACTAGAAAAATCTTATTACTGGTTTGTTTTTAAAAATAGTATTTTCAGTTCACTTTTTTCTCCAATTCCACAGTGGTCCAAACCCCTAATTCCTGTGAAAATAGAGGGCTTACTTTGGGAGTTTTTCTCTCTCAGACAGTTTGCTAGGTCCTAAGGCCAGATCAACACTGGCCCTATACCCCAGGATCTGCTCCCTGATTATCTGCTTATCCCAGATTATCTGGAAATGTAGACTCATATAATCCAGTTCAAAGCAGATAATCTGGGATCAGAGGCAGCTCTAAGTAATTTTCCACGGTAAGCAAACAGTATTTTGCCCCCCTCCCCCCAACCAATCACTGATATATATTTTCTGTTCGTCGTGGGAGTTCTGTGTGCCACATTTGGTTCAATTCCATCATTGGTGGAGTTCAGAATGCTCTTTGATTGTAGGTGAACTATACATCCCAGTAACTACAACTCACATATGTCAAGGTCTATTTCCCCCAAAAGCACCCCTGGGCAAAATCAACTATACTGCAAATGCTTACTTTGCGTAATGGTTGAGCCGCCCCTGCCTGGGATCAGATCCTGGGGCACAGGACAGTGTAGATCCAGCCTAAGTAGCATTTATTTCCCTCCTTATAAAAATCTCCAAAACCAGAATGCGTCTTAGAACTGTGGGTACTTATTTTTATATACATACGTACATTTTATATACACCTTGGTCTTTGATGTGGGTGGACTACAACTGCCATCATCCTAGGTCAATCCCACCCCACAAAAAAACCCATCCTGTTAGTATTAAAAGTTGGCCATGAGTGATATGAGTGCAAAGTTTTGGTTCAGATCCATTGTCACTATGAGAGACCTCATAGTACTCTCAGGAGGTGGGTGGATTCCAATCCCCATCATCCTGTATTAGCTCTCAGTCAATGGGTGTGCTGCCATCTCATCATCCTCTATCAAGCTAAATCAAGAAATAGTTTTCTAAGATCTACAGAGACACTCTCTGGAACACCTCAGCAAGCAAGAGTCCAAAAGTGGCAGGCTCAAACCCAGAACCTCAATCAATGGCTGATATCAAATGAGAGACTCCCCCCTGGGCACACAGAAGACTGGGCAACTTGGAAGGCACTGAACAGACTGCGCTCTGGCACCACGAGATGCAGAGCCAACCTTCAGAAATGGGGCCACAAAGTGGAATCTGCAACATGCGAGTGTGGAGAAGAGCAAACCACTGACCACCTGCTGCAATGCATCCTGAGCCCTGCTACATGCACAATGGAGGACCTCCTTATAGTAACACCAGAGGCACTCCAAGTGGCCAGATACTGGTCAAAGGGCATCTAATCAACTAACAAGCTTGTAAACTTTGTATTTTGTTTGTTTGTTTGTTAAAAATGCAATACAACTGTTTGGTTTGCTCCTGACACGATAAATACATAAAATAAATCAAGCTCCCCCAAACTCTGCCAGTATTTTAAGTTGGTCACAATGGATATGTGCGCCAAATTTGGTTCAGATCCATCATCAGTGGGGTTCACACGGTTCTCTGGATGTTGGTGGACTACAACTCCCATTATCCTGAGTAAAGCTCCCCCTCCTCAAAACTCACCAACATTTTAAGTTGGATATGATGAGCATGTGTGCCAAGTTTGGTCCGGCTCCATTTCTGGTGGGATTGACCTGGCTTTTTGGATGTGGGAAATGATTATGAAAAGTACATAGAAACATAGATGCAAATAGATAGATTCTGTTGGTGGTATTGAAACTGGTGTGCGTCTTACAATCTATGGCATTTTAGAATGAAAGAAATGTGCTACGTTTCACAACAGTTGGTTCTACAGAACATGGAAAACAAAGTATGTTTTCCATCAAGCTTTGTAGAGAAAATTCACCAGTTGATTAAATTGGGCACCAGGGTAATGCAGGCTTAAAGGATCGATTTAGGTGATTTGTACATGCTGGCAAAGCCTCAGTTCTCTCCAGGGGAGGAGATATATATATATATATCTCCAATTTTTCTAGAAGATATCAGCACTTACCCTGACAGCTCAGCGGAGATGCCATCTCAATGTGTGGCTGCGGTTGGCAATGTGCATAATACATTTGACTCAGTGTCCAACTAGGAGGAGGAGGAGGATGGACACCGCAGGGTTCTTGGTATGTTTGACAAGACAGATCAGCCTCACCTTTGAAAGATGAGCTCAGGTAAGCAAAAGCTTCAAGAAGATTAAGAAAGCCAGAAATAGGACCTGCTTTGTGAGGCCGGACTTCTTCTCCGTTCTGACCATCTCTTACCAGGTGCCTTTGGAAAACTCACAAGAAATGAGCATGAAGGTGTGGGCCACATTTGAGGTTCAGAATGGAATCCATTGCCTTGGAACATTTATTTATTTATTATTTAAAACTTTTATATACTGGTCTTCTCACCTCCAACGAGGGACTCAGGCCGGTTTACAACAGAGGAATTCATACACAATAGTTTAAAAAATCACATCCAATAGTACACTAATATAAAGCACAATTAAAATACAATCATACAATTATATAAGGCCAAGTCGTCAGCACAAAATCACTATTCATCCCCCATCCGTCCGTGTGGTCAAGAGTTATTGTCTCACTCATCAAATGCCAGATTCCAGAGCCAGGTTTTCACCAACTTTCTAAAGGTCAGGAGGGAAGGGGCAGTTCTAATCTCCAATGGGAGAGAGTTCCAGAGCCGAGGGGCCACCACCGAGAAGGCCCTGTCCCTCGTCCCCACCAGATGCGATTGCGAGGGTGGTGGGACTGAGAGCAGGGCCCCTCCAGAAGATCTTAACAACGTTTATGGTTCATAGGGGAGATTCCGTTCGGACAGGTAAACTGGGCCGGAGTCATTTAAGGATTTATAGGTCAACACCAGAACTTTGAATTGTGCTCGGAAGCTAATTGGCAGCCAGTGGAGCTGGTGCAACAGAGGAGTAGTATGCTCCCTGTACCCCGCTCCTGTTAGTAATCTGGCTGCCGCTCGTTGGACATGATTCATAGCCTTGGAACATGTGCTCCCATGTTGCAGCACAAATGTGATGGTGGTGGAATAGTCATAGGGATGAATCTTTGCAGTAAAATAAGGTATGATCCAAAGGAGCTCTACGAAGAATCACTCCTGAGTCTTGGATTATTTCTCTTGCTGTGCTTATACAGGCTTTATTTGAATCTACTGTTTTATTGTTTTCTCTTTATCTGCTATCATCATCATCATCATCCTGTTTGTTCTAAAGCAGAGAACAACACTTATACACACACACACAATGTAAACCCTTAAAAAGAATACAAACTCTAAAAAAGGATTAAACATTGAAACTATTAAAAATAAATATTTGAAACCATTAAAAACCCTATCCCCATGCCTAAAACCAGTGTTTCTCAACCTGGAGGTTGGGACCCCGGGGGGGGGGGGGGTGTCACAAGGGGGTTTCAGAGGGGTCGCCAAAGACCATCAGAAAAAACATATTTCTGATGGTCTTAGGAACCCTTTTGGCATAGAAGGCTGAAGTTCTCTCCACCTGTGACCTCACTACCTTTGAGGATGCTTGCCATAGATGCAGGCGAAACGTCAGGAGAGAATGCCTCCAGAACATGGCCATATAGCCCGAAAAAACCTACAACAACCCAATGGTCAAGATTGTTCATCCCATTCTATTTTTGATTCCTTCCCTTACAAAGGAAATGATGATTTTTTTCTTCTGTTTTTTGGAAAAACTGTTTTTCTTTAGAAGGTTGCACAATCTGAATTAACATCAGCACTTTCCTTCCCCTGGCGTTGACCCCTGGTGAAGAGGAGCGAGAGTGTTTCTTATGCAACTGGGCCATTATTCATAATGCATGAGGCTTCTCTGCAATCTGGAGACAGCCCCAGGAGGGTCTCTAATGCCTCCTCTTCCCCCTTTCCTACCCAAGACTTACTCTTAAGAAGTCATTGCAGGTGATGCCCTTGATAGCTGCTGCAATCTTGTTTACAAGGCTGGTGTATCTCCTGGATAAGAATACGACTGGGTACAACTCAGCTCTGTCCATGCAGAGTGGAAAAATGCATTGTCGAAGGCTTTGATGGTTGGAATCACCGGGTTGTTGTAGGTTTCTTGGGCTATATGGCCATGTTCTAGAAGCATTCTCGCATTCTCTGCAAAGATGCAGGTTTGCAGCTTGGGTGTGATCCTGGAGTCATTGCTGAGTCTGGAACCTTAGGTCTCAGAGGTGACCAGGGGAGCATTTGCACAGTTAAAACTTTTGCACCAGCTGTGCCCATACCTTGGGAAGTCTGACTTGGCCACGGTAGTCCACGCTCTAGTTACATCCCGTATAGACTACTGCAACTCTCTCTACGTGGGATTGCCCTTGAAGACGGTCCGGAAGCTTCAACTAGTCCAACGAACGGCAGCCAGGTTGTTAACAGGAGCGGCGCTCAAGGAGTATACAACCCCTCGTTGGGCCAGCTCCACTGGCTGCCAGTTGCTTCCGGGCCCAATTCAAAGTGCTGGCTTTGGCCTATAAAGCCCTAAACAGTTCTGGCCCAACTTACCTGTCCGAACGTATCTCCCCTTATGAACCACTGAGGACTTTAAGATCATCTGGAGAGGCCCTGCTCTCGGTCCCGCCTTCGTCACAAGCACATTTGGCGGGGATGAGAGACGGGGCCTTCTCAGTGGTGGCCTCTCGGCTATGGAATACCCTCTCTAGGGGAATCAGATCTGCATACAACTCAGCTTTGTCCATGCAGAGTGGAAAAATGTATTGTCGAAAGCTTTGATGGTTGGAATCACTGAGTTGTTGTAGGTTCTTGACATTTCAGAGGCAAGTTAAAACGTGGCTTAATATAGGAAATCGAATGACCTGACAATGGAATTGGACAATGCTTGAGAATATTGAGACGCTGATGATGTTGCTTTTATTGATTTTGTGATGTCTTATGCTGTTTAATGTTTTTTATCTATTATGTTTTATGTATACTGATTTGTTGGAAACCGCCTTGAGTCGCTAATTGGCTGAGAAGGGCGGTATACAAATCTATATAAATAAAAATGTAATGTTCATTTGTGGGATTAACATAACTCAAAAAACCGTTGGACGAATTGCCGCCAAATTTGGCCACAAGATACCTACTAACCCAAAGAGTGACCATCACTCCAAAAAAATTGATTTTGTCATTTGGAAGTTGTAGTTGCTGGAATTTATAGTTTACTTACAATCAAAGATCGTTCTGAACTCCACCAATAATGGAATTGAACTAAATGTGGCACACAGAACTCCCATGAACAACAGAAAACACAAGAAGGGTTTGGTGGGCATTGACCTTGAATTTGGGAGTTGTAGTTCACCTACATCCAGAGAGCACTTTGGACTCAAACAATGATGGATCTGGATCAAACTTGGCACGGATACTCAATATGCCAAAATGTGAACACTGGTGGAGTTTGGGGAAAATAGACCTTGCCATTTGGGAGTTATAGTTGCTGGGATTTATAGTTCACCTACAATCCAAGAGCATTCTGAACCCCAACTATGACAGAATTGGGGGAAACTTCCCACACCGAACCCCCATGACCAACYGAAAATACTTAAGGCCATCCAGTCCAACTCCCTTCACCAGGGCAAGAAAATGTAATCAAAGCCCTCCTGATAGAGAGCCATTCYGCCATAGCTATAGATAGATATATATCATTCACACACASAGAGAGAGATTTYGTATCATAGATTTGAAAGGGACCCCTAAAGAAGGACAATTATATGTTGCAGGTTCCCGAGTAGGCAAATCAGACAATCTCCACATCAACACTGACAAAGAAACAGCAAGAAATACTGTTTACCCACAAGCAGAAAGACATTACATTTATTAGAAACCAACACTTRCACATTACTTTATTTTCCAGATCACCACACTGGGCCACAGCAATGTGTAGCACGGGATGGCTAGTACAGTAAATAAATAAATACATAAATAAATTCTCTCCTGACGTTTCGCCTGCATCTATGGCAAGCATCCTCAGAGGTTGTGTGGTCATTATTATTTTTAAAAGACTGGATGCCTTGTAAAACTACAACTCCCATACTTCCATAGCATTGAGCCATTGAGTTCAAGTGGTGCCAAACTGCAGTAACTTGACAGTGTAGCTGCACCCCATGAGAGTAAACTTGAGCTAGGATCTTGGCTTCAATCTACAATACATACCTATGTATAATGTGTGCATCCATCTCTGTCCATCGCAAAAGGCACCCTGGCCTTTCTGATCCCAAACTAACGTTGTTATCCATTACACTCGTCGACAGTCTTGCTTGCTAAGCTTGCAAAGATTTGGAGCCAGATATTCCCATTATTCTTTCCAACGTATCTTTGGGAGTGATAAGTGTTGGCAGTTTTGGGCATTGCGCGTGTTGATTAAATAAATACCCCAGGAGGAAATGCAAGGTTGCAAGTATTGATTCCTCCCAGGAAGGGAGCAACCCAGCAGTGATAATTGTCCTGTTTAAGGAGTGTGAAATTAGATTGTTAGAAGCAGGGGGTCGAAATAGTGCCTCAAAGTTGGCTTGAGAGGCAGAAGGGAAAGAAGGATGGCAAGAGAGAACAGAGAAGAGGGAGCAAATGGTCATATTTGTTTACTTCCCACTTGATTGCTTCTCTCCCTGCTTCTTGTTCAACCCAGAGCTTGGAAAAGTAACTTCTGGAGGTGCCAAAGCACTGAGCCCCATGGCGGCTCCCTTAATATATTTCTAGCTCAGAAAAAAGTGCTTTCTTAAAGCAGAGCTTTCCAAACTGTGTGTCACAATATGTTGGTGTGTCAGCTACAGTGTGTAGGTGAGTCGCACAAACATAACCAGAAACCTCCTAGTGAAATAAACAATACATCATATGAGATGTGTTTTATCCACAAAACTTTCATTATTATAATTTATGTATGTGTCTATACATACATATGTACTTTGGCCACATCATGAGGAGACAGCAAAGCCTAGAGAAGACAATTATGCTGGGGAAAGTGGAAGGCAAAAGGAAGAGGGGCCGACCAAGGGCAAGATGGATGGATGGCATCCTTGAAGTGACTGGACTGACCTTGAAGGAGCTGGGGGTGGTGACGGCCGACAGGGAGCTCTGGCGTGGGCTGGTCCATGAGGTCACGAAGAGTCGGAGACGACTGAATGAATGAACAACAACAACTATAATATATCTCTTATAAGGGGTTAGTTTAACCTCTGGTTTGCGACTAAAGTGGAATGACGGTGTCGTGAAATGATATAGGACGAAAAGTATGAAAAGTTTGAAAAACTCTTGACTTTAAGACTCTTCTGTACATAGAATCATAGAATTATACAGATGGAAAAGACCTCATGGGTCATCCAGTCCAACCCCATTCTGCCAAGAAGCAGGAAAGTCACATTCAAAGCACCCCTGACAGATGGCCATCCAACCTCTGTTTCAAAGCCTCCAAAGATGGCACCTCCACCACACTCCAGGACAGAGAGTTCCTTCTGAACAGCTTTCACAGCCAGGGAGTTCTTCCTCATGTTCAGGTGGAATCTCCTTTCTTGTAGTTTGAAGTCATTGTTCCATTGCGTCCTAGTCTCCAAGGCAGCAGAAAACAAACCTGCTCCCTCCTCCCTATGACTTCCCCTCACTTCTTGATCCATGACCTTCATCAGATCTCCTTGCAGCCTTCTCTTCTGCAGGCTAAACATGCCCAGCTCTTTCAGCTGCTCCTCATAGGGCTTGTTCTCCAGACTCTTGATCCTTTGAGTGACCCTCCTCTGGAATCCATGACATGTGAGTGTGGAGAAGAGCAAACCACTGATCACCTGCTGCAATGCAACCTGAGCCCTGCCACATGCACAATGGAGGACCTTCTTGAGGCAACACCAGAGGCACTCCAAGTGGCCAGATACTGGTCAAAGGACATTTAATCAGCTATGAAATTTGCAAAATTTGTGTGTTTTTTAAACTGTTTGTTTGTTTTGCTCTGTTAGAAATGTAATACAATGTTCTGGTTGCGGATGACACGATAAATAAATACCCTCCTCTGGACACATTCCAGCTTAGAGTCAACATCTCCCTTCAATTGCGGTGCCCAGAATTGGGCACAGTATTCCAGGTGTGGTCTAACCAAGGCAGAATAGAGCATGTGGAGCAAGACTTCCCTGGATCTAGACACTAGACTCCTATTGATGCAGGCCAAAATCCCACTGGCTTTCTTTTAGCCACCATATCACATTGTTGGCTCATGTTAAACTTGTTGTCCACGAGCACTCCAAGATTCACTAGGAGTTGTCAAAGGCTTTCATGGCTAGAATCACTGGGTTGTTGTAGGTTTTTCGGGCTATATGGTCATGTTCTAGAAGCATTCTCTCTTGTTGTTTCACCTGCATCTATGGCAGGAATCCTCAGAGGTTGTCTGAGGATGCCTCACAACCTCTGAGGATGCCTGCCATAGATGCAGACGAAACATCAGGAGAGAATGCTTCTAGAACATGGGCATATAGCCCATAAAAACCACAACAACCAATTCATTGGGAGCTTTCCATGGTCCTGCAGGTTTTGATGCATATTCCGGATTGCAGAGCTTTCCAAACATTTCATGTCAGTGATACATTTTTAAAGACATGCATCATTTTGCGACACAGTAATTCAGTTTTATTCACAAATCAGAGATTAAACCAAACCCTTGTATGAGATATGAACACATAGCTAAAGGTAAAGAGTCTGACTCTGGAGGATGGTGCTCAGTGCCATTTCTAAGCCAAAGAGCCAGCGTTATCCATAGACACCTCCTAGGACATGAGACCAGCATGACTGTATGGAGCACCATTACCTTCCTGCCTGAACGTTACCTATTGATCTACTAACATTTGCATATTTCGCCTGCATCTAATGCAGGCGAAACGTCAGGAGAGAATGCCTCTAGAACATGGCCATATAGCCCGAAAAAACCTACAACAACACACTAATTTGTCCTGACACACAGTTTGGAAAGCTGTCTCAAGGGCTCTCGAATTTCAATGGAACACCCTCCTTTTTCACTTGGAGCTTTCCATGGTCCTGCAGGTTTCCATTCCTATTCCCTATTGAGAAACTGCTTTGCATCCTTTTTATCAGCTTATTGGATTACTCAAAAGTTTTTTGCACTGTATGGCCAAAAAAACTCACAGCAATTTTATTTTATTTACTAGCCGTCCCCTGCCACATGTTGCTGTGGCTGAGTCTGGTGATCTGGAAAATAAAGAAACGAGAAAGTGTTGGTTTCCAATATATGTAATTTCTTTCTGCTTGTGGGTAAACAGTATTTCTTGTTGTTTCTTTGTCAGTGTTGATGTGGAGAATGTCTGGTTTGCCTACTCTGGAATATGCAACATATCATAGTCCTTCCTTAGGGGTCCCTTTCAAATCTATGATACTATATCTCTCTCTGTGTGTGAATCATATCTATCTATATCTATGGCTGGATGGCTCTTTGTCAGGAGGGCTTTGATTATGTTTTCTTGCCCTGGTGAAGGAAGTTGGACTGGATGGCCTGAAATAATTCCTGTTCATCATGGGGGTTCTGTGTGGGAAGTTTGCCCCAATTCTGTCACTGGTGGGGATTCAGAATGCTCTTTGATTGTTGGTGAACTATAAATCCCAGTAACTACAACTCCCAAATGTCAGAGTCTATTTTCCCTAAACTCCATCTGTGTTTATATTTGGGTATATGGAATATTCATACCAAGTTTGGTCCAGATCCATCATTGTTTGAGTCCACAGTGGTCTCTGGATGTAGGTGAACTACAACTCCCAAACTCAATGTCAATGCCCACCAAACACTTCTAGTGTTTTCTGTTGTTCATGGGAGTCCTGTGTGCCACATTTGGTTCTATTCCATCATTGGTGGAGTTCAGAATGCTCTTTGATTGTAGGTGAACTATAAATCCCAGCAACTACAACTCCCAAATGACAAAATCATTTTTTAAGTGGTGGTCACTCCTTGGGAAAGTAGGTGTATTGTGTCCAAATTTGGTGTCAATTCACCCAGTGGTTTTTGAGTTATTTTAATCCTACAAACAAACATTATATTTGTATTTATATAGATTTATTTCATATACTTTTACCCCACCCTGAGGGGACTCAGGGCAGCCTCACATAAGAACCAAACGATGCTATCATCATACAGATAATAAACAAATACATTAAAACAATTCATTAAAACAGTAAATTAGTCATGCCAATTAAACAAGTCCAAGTCTGGGATTAACTTGATATTGCAGTATCTTCTTTTCCAGTTGCTGCTGTCCACTAATCGAATGCGTGGTCCCAAAGTCAAGTCTTCAGTTGTCTTCTAAAGGACAGGAGGGAGGTGGCCAACCTGATGTCCCTGGGGAAAGAGTTCCACAGATGGAGGGCCACTGCTGAGAAGACCCTGTTTCTCGTCCCCACCAACCGTGTTTGTGACAGTGTTGGGACCAAGAGCAGGGCCTCTCCTGAAGATCTTAAACTTTATGACGGCTCTTAACAGGAGATATATTTGGACAGGTAGTCTGGACCAAAACTGTTTAGGGCTTTCATGCTTCTGACCATGAAAGTCTTTGACAACATATCTGCTTATTGCTTGACCACCTACCTCCTGGATGCCTCAATTCACCAACATTGCATTTCCCACATTGCTTACAAACTTACTTACTTAGGTGATCCCTTGTTGTCTGAGTAGGATTGTCTTCCAAGATTGGTGTACTGGTGGTGGGTCCGTATGTGACTGTGGAGCCCTATTCTTGACCTGCATCTTCTCCCACAGTGAGGGCATCGGTTTCCAGGTGGAAGGCGGTCCCGGTCGGGGTTGGCGTGACACATCTTCCTCTTGGCACATTTCTCTCTTTCACCCTCCATTCATGCCTCTTCAAATTATACAGCACTGCTGGTCACAGCTGACCTCCAGCTGGAGCGCTCAAGGGCCAGGGCTTTCCCGTTCTCAGTGTCTATGCCAGAGTTTTTAAGGTTGGCTTTGAACCCATTTTTAAATCTCTTTTTCTGTCCACCAACATTCCATTTTCATTCTTGGGTTCGGAGTAGAGCAACTGCTTTGGGAGACGGTGGTTGGGCATCTGGACAACGTGGCCAGTCCAGCGGAGTTGATGGCGGAGGACCATCGCTTCAATGCTGGTGGTCTTTGATTCTTCCAGAATGCTGACATTTGTCTGCCTGTCTTCCCAAGAGATTTGCAGGATTTTTCAGAGGCAAAGCTGATGGAATCATTCTAGGAGTTGCATGTGACGTCTGTAGATGGTTCATGTCTTGACCACCTACCTCCTCAATGCCTCAATTCACCAACATTGCATTTCCCAAATTGAGTACCTTCCTAAATACAGAAGGGCTTTCACTCAAGCAAGACTGAACACATTGCTGTCTGCTGTGATTGAGACCCATTATTTTTTAATCCATTGCAAGCACATGTCTGTCCTCACTTTGAGAGCCGGCATTGCACCACCTGACATCCGCTGGGAAGTAGCAGCCAATAGTGAAAGGACCAAGGCAGAGACATCTCCAGCTCATCCCCTGTTTGGGTATCAGCCAGCACGTCAACGACTTAAATCAAGAAATAGTTTTCTAAGATCTACAGAGACACTCGCTGGAACACCTCAGCAAGCGAGAGTCCAAAAGTGGAGGCTCAAACCCAGAACCTCAACAAATGGTTGATACCAAATGAGAGACTCCCCCTGGGCACACAGAGAACTGGGCGACTTGGAAGGCGCTGAACAGACTGCGCTCTGGCACCACAAGATGCAGAGCCAACCTCAAGAAATGGGGCCACGAAGTGGAATCCACGACATGCGAGTGTGGAGAAGAGCAAACCACTGACCACCTGCTGCAATGCAACCTGAGCCCTGCCACATGCACAATGGAGGACCTTCTTGCGGCAACACCAGAGGCACTCCAAGTGGCCAGATACTGGTCAAAGGACATTTAATCAACTACCAAGCTTGCAAAATTTGTTTTTTTAAATGTTTGTTTTTGTTCTGCTAGAAATGTAATACAATCGTCTGGTTGCCCCTGACATGATAAATGAAATACTTTGATAGAAGGACAGAATCAGTCCATGTTTTGCCCTTTGTTTCTATGGCTGTGAGGAAGGAACTATTCTCTCCTCTCTTGACATTTACGCCAGGGCATGCATCTGATGTTTATGTATCTTTTTCTTTAAAGAACCAAGATAATGCAGCAGCAACTGCATTTACAAAATTCATAGTTGTGTGTTGTTAAGACAAGGACGAGCGTGCTTTTCTGTGCCCTGATTTGCGTACCTTTCAGCATGTTTTGTACCATATACTATATGGACTTCATTTAACGATAATGGCTTGCGAAGACTACAAAAATGTC
Source organism: Anolis sagrei ordinatus (assembly GCF_025583915.1). Lineage (NCBI taxonomy): Eukaryota > Metazoa > Chordata > Lepidosauria > Squamata > Anolidae > Anolis > Anolis sagrei. Next base: position 199,878,500 of record NW_026847549.1, read on the forward strand.
ACATTTAACTTTATTAGAGTATTAGTTTTTGCTTGCAACAGCTTACAGATGATGCAAATATTTGCTTAGTACTGGGTTGTTGTGTGTTCTCCAGAATGTATGGCCATGTTCCAGAAGCATTCTCTCCTGACACTTCACCTGCATCTATGGCACGCGAAATATCAGGAGAGAATGCTTCTGGAACATGGCCATACAGCCCGGAAAAAAACACAACAACCCATTGATTCCAGCCATGGAAGCCTTTGACAATACTTTGCTTAGTGGTATTTGGAGTTTTGAGACATCCATCTCATGGAGGCATCCACCATCTCTATGAATTCTTGTTGGGAAGATGGAAACTATAAAATTCCCAGAACCAAGTGATTCTGTAACGAAATGTTATTGCTGTTGTTGTTGTGCAAGGATTTTAATGAGAATTATCTCATTCTCCCATCAAATGCTCTTTTGCCTCTTATTGATTTTTGAAGATGCTCCCCTTTTAAAAAGTACGTCTGATCATTCTGTTTGTTCCTGAACATTTTGTACCGAAGGACAAATAGAAATATTTGTCAATTCATAAAGCCAAGGCGCGTGCACTGAATGGGAAGGCTTTAAGGACTTCGTTGTATTACAGCAAGGTCTCAGGCTGGATATTAACAAAATGTTTTGGAAACTTGTGCAAGTGTAATTCACAGTAGCCAGACTTTTGATTTGCTCATATATTCCTAGTTTGAAAAAATCTTTTGCTATTCTTGTTCATTTGTTCAGTCACTTCCAACTCTTCGTGACCTCATGGACCAGCCCATGCCAGAGCTCCCTGTTGGCCGTCACCTCCCCCAGCTCCTTCAGCGTCAAGCCAGTCACTTCAAAGATGCCATCCATCCATCTTGCCCTTGGTCGGCCCCTCTTCCTTTTTCCTTCCATTTTTCCCAGCATCATTGTCTTCTCTAAGCTTTCCTGTCTCCTCATGATGTGGCCAAAGTACTTCAACTTTGTCTCTAGTCTCCTTCCCTCCAGTGAGCAGTCGGGCTTTATTTCCTGGAGGATGGACTGGTTGGATCTTCTCGCAGTCCAAGGCACTCTCAGAACTTTCCTCCAGCACCACAGCTCAAAAGCATCTCTCTTCCTTCGCTCAGCCTTCCCTATGGTCCAGCTCTCACATCCGTAGCTGTTGTTAGCTTCCATTAAATCAGTGTTTCTCAACTTGGGGGTTGAGACCCCTGATGAAGTCGTGAGGGTCCTAAGTCCTAAGAAAACACATATTTCTGATGGTTTTAGAAACTCTTTTGGTAGAGAAGGCTGACGATCTCTCCGCCAGTCCTTCTTTTCCTTTTTGGCGTTGGTGACCTACAACTCCCAAGATTGAAGAACAGCCCCCAAACCCCCTCCAGTATTCAATGTTGGCCATATAGATAGTGTGCCAAGTTTGGTGCAGGTCCATTTTGGGCTGGGTTCAGAATGCTCTTTGATTGTATGTGAACTATAAATCCATCAACTACAGCTCCCAAATGTTAAGGTCTATTTTCCCCAGACTCCACCAGTGTTCACATCTGGGCATATGGAGTATTCGTGCCAAGTTTGGTCCACATCCATCATTGTTTGAGTCTCTGGATGTAGGTGAACTACAACTCCAAAACTCAAGGTCAGTGCACACCAAACCCTTACAGTATTTTTTCTTGATCATGGAAGTTCTGTGTCCCAAAACTGGTTCAATTCCATCATTATAATTTGCTTGTCAGCTGTATTCCATCCTTCCTGGAAGTAAGCCTTACCTAAGTATCCAAAGAATCAAGTTGGTAGAGGTAATGCAATTGGTTGGTTGACACTTTTTTCTAATCCAGGCTCCATTATAAGCTTCACAGATTACTAAAATAGAAGAAAAAATTCCAAAGTCTAATTCTGATTCTGAAAAACAGACATTTTTCTGTGCGATATGTACATCTGTTTAAAAGATTAATAAATGATCTTGCAGGTCTCCACATGATGCAAGTCAACTTTTTTTTTTTTTGGCTCCAATGGAAAGTGTGTCCCATTAAATTAGCAGAGCCAATACATTTTTTATTTATTTCATGCATTTCTACCCTGCCCTTCTTCCCCCCGAAGGGGTTTTTTTTGGGGGGGGGGGTGGATTATTATTATTATTATTATTATTATTATTATTATTATTATTGGATACATAACAAGATTTGTACACAGCAAAGAAGATCACTCTGCTGGCTTTTGTATTGGATCGCACGTCGGACACTTCCCAAGTGTCTAGGACTGTGCAAATAATGCATACAGATCCGAGTAGGGTGGCCTTTTGCAGCTGACAGGTGGTGATTTTGTCAGCGCCATTTGCGTTTAAGTGCAGGCTAAGGTTTTTAGGCATTGCACCCAGTGTGCCAATCACCACTGGACCACCTTGACTGGCTTGTGCCAGAGCCTTTGCAGTTTGATCTTTAAATCCTCATATTGTGTCATCTTTTCCAGTTGTTTCTCTTCAATCCTGCTGCCAACTGGTATTGCAACATCGACAATCCATACTTTGTTTTTAACACGATCATGAGGTTAGGAGTATTGTGCTCCAAAAGTCTGTCTGTCTGAATCCGGAAGTCCCAGAGTAGCTTGACATGTTCATTCTCTGTAACTTTTTCCGGCTTGTGATCCCACCAGTTCTTTGTGGCAGGCAGATGGTCTTTGTGGCACAAGTTCCAATGAATGATCTGAGCAACGGTGTTGTGCCTCTGCTTGTAGTCTGTCTCCGCGATCTTCTTGCAGCAGCTGAGGATGTAATCTATTGTTTCATCTGCTTCCTTGCAAAGTCTACACTTGGGATCTGTCATTGACTTTTCAATTCTGGCTTTGATGGCATTGGTTCTAATGGCTTGTTCTTGGGCTGCCAGATTCTGGTCCTCCTTTGTCTCCTTTTCCAAAATTCCATTTGTGAGCCAACAGCCATTTTTTTCTTTGTCAATTTGGCTCTCAATTTTCCCCAGGAACTGTCCATGGAGAGCTTTCTTTCACCAGTTTTCTCTTCTGCTCCGCATTGTATTATTATTATTATTATTAGAAACACAGCAAGATGAATCCACAGAAGAAACTCTGCTGGCTGTTGAATTGGATCACATGTCAGACACTTCCCTTGTTGTTGTTGTTGTTGTTGTTGTTGTTGTTGTTATTAATGCCCTGCTTTATCTCTCCCGAAGGAGACTCAAAGTGGCTTTATGGTTATGGAAGTGAATGTGGAAAAGCAATCAACAGGCTGAGGGAAAACGATAGGGTGCATCTATAGTTTAGAATTTACGCAGTTCGGCACCCCTTTCACCACTACAGCTCAGTGCTATGGAATTGTGGGTTTTGTAGGTTTGCAAGGTCTTCAACTGACCAAAAGTGCTGGTGCCTTTCAGCAGTGGAACTCTCTGCCCTGGAGTGTGGTGGAGGCTCCTTCTTTGGAAGCGTTTAAACAGAGGCTGGATGGCCATCTGTCAGGAGTGATTTGAATGCAATATTCCTGCTTCTTGGCAGAATGGGGTTGGACTGGATGGCCCATGAGGTCTCTTCCAACTCTTTGATTCTATGATTCTATACAAATCCCACAATATCATAGCATTGAGCCAAAGACATTGAAGTCATGTCAAAGTGCATTAATTCTGCAGTGTTGGTGCAACCATAGTCTCCACTCCATTCTGCTTTGGCCAGACCTCACCGTGAATCCTAAGTCCAGTTATGGACATCACAGTTCAAGAGTGGGGATCGTTTATTTCCTCACTCCTTATTAAACTACAATTTGAACCATTCCACATTATAGACCCAGGATTGAGTGAGGCTGATGGGATTTGGAGTCCACAGACATACAGAATTCCACAAGTTGCCCAGTATCCATATTGCTTAGCACCAGCTTGCGACAATCTCTTCAGCACATGCTTAGCGGAGGATTTTGTAATCAGAGAAGCCATGTGCTGTGCATTGTTTTTTCGGCAGATTGTTTTAAGATGCCACCTTGCTTTTCATAGTCGGCCACTCTCGGGTGCGTAAAAGAGACTGGCAAGGCTTCCCCAGCTGCTTAATCTTCTGAGCCAAAAATCTGCTCTTGTTTTCGTCTGCCTCAGATGCAGAGAGAAATATGCTGCACTGGGTTGTTGTAGGTTTTTTCGGGCTATATGGCCATGGTCTAGAGGCATTCTCTCCTGACGTTTCGCCTGCATCTATGGCAAGCATCCTCAGAGGTAGTGAGGTCTGTTGAAACTAGGAATAAGGGTTTATATATCTGTGGAATGACCAGGGTGGGACAAAGGACTCTTGTCTGCTGGAGCTAGGTGTGAATACTTCAACTAACCATCTTGATTAGCATATAATGGCCTGACAGTGCCTGGAGCAAACTTTTGTTGAGAGGTGATTAGATGCCATAGATGCAGGCGAAACGTCAGGAGAGAATGCCTCTAGACCATGGCCATATAGCCCGAAAAACCCTACAACAACCCAGTGATTCCAGCCATGAAAGCCTTCGACAATGTGCTGCACTGGGTTCAGAAAGCATTTTTCTCAGTTATGACACGAAATGGTTCCAAGCAGGAGATGAAATGAATCCAGATTTTGTCATTTATACTGAAGGTTGGACATTATAAGAATGGCGTAATCAGAGTTGCAAATTCCACCTTGGCTTGCAATTTTACATAAGGCATTCAAATTGCTCTCCTTGCACAGCAGAGTTGCAAAGCTGACTTCAAGTTGCTTTTGTCATTTTGCAAGACTTCCCTGCGTTCGGAGTCTTGAATCCTATTATATATTATTTGGAGGAAAACATTGCAAAACATTTTCAGAAGTCTAAACTGTTCAGGGCGCATACATTTTGGGGAATGTGCTGCTTATTTGACTTGTGTTTCTCTGCCACTGAAACATAACCAAACACAATGAGCAGTGTGGGTTGCTTGAGCATACTTGAGTTGATACGGCAAAGGAGGGCCCATAAAAATCAAATAGAAATGCCAGCTAATTAAATCAAACCCCGTTCTTTTCCTGGTCAACACCTGGCCGCCAGCTGCAATGGTACAGCGGGAGTTTGTGAAGGACAGCACAAAGAATTCTTCAAGACATTCTGTCGGATCCATTGTGATGTGAGGCGTGATGGGGTGAAGCCGAGTCTGGTTTCCACTCCCGTCTAATGAACTGTGGGTTGGAGCTGAAAGGTGTCGCGGTGCATGCCATGGGAGGCTGGAAGGAGCCGAGGCAAAATCAATGGGATGGGAGAGATTTGAAGCTGTCAGGAGGAAGTCACGCTTTGTCCAACCAGGAAGGAGGTGAAGGCTAAGGGGCTCCAAAAGTGGAGTGAAATACACAAACTCCCCCTTTTGAAAAAATTAAATTATTCATTCATTCATTCATTCAAATAGACATACATTAGCAAGTGTTTGTTGTGTACAGTGCAATACTTTCTATCTATTAGTGTTCCATAATCATTTCTCAGATATTATATTCCCTTTAAGAGGTCACAATCTACTATTTAAATAATACATATCAAAGTATCTTAGACTCTTGCTCAACATCTGCTTCCTCCTTGTCTACAGACTTATAGGATCCTCTATAACGGCGCTCCATGCAGTCATGCCGGCCACATGACCTTGGAGGTGTCTACGGACAATGCTGGCTCTTCAGCTTAGAAATGGAGATGAGCACCACACCCCAGAGTCAGGCATGACTGGACTTAATGTCAGGGGACTACCTTTACTATATACATTTTAGTTTACTTTTTCCTTGAGATGTTGAATGATTGGTTGCCATTCATTTTTGAAGCCAAATATAATGATGCATAGTCCTACAGCTCGGGAGATGATCTGAGAAGGAATCCCACTGGAGCATTGCAGAACACCAAAATACTTGGGATTTACCCTGGACCGTGCTCTGACTTACAAGAAGCACTGCTTGGCTATCAAGCAAAAAGTGGGTGCTAGAAATAATATCATACAAAAGCTGACTGGCACAACCTATGGATCACAACCAGACACAGTGAAGACATCTGCTCTTACACTTTGCTACTCTGCTGCTGAGTACGCATGCCCAGTATGGAACACATCTCACCATGCTAAAACAGTTGATGCGGTGGACAATTTCAACAGAAAGGAGGAAAGCATGAAAATGAACAAAATCTGGCTACCAGTATTAAAAAAAACTCTAAAATTACAACAGCACAACAACAGAGAGGAAACAAACAAGGACATCTAATCAGCTCTTAACAAATGTTTGCTCCAGGCACGGTCAGGCCATCAAATGCTAATCAAGGTGGTCAGTTGAAACACACCATAGCTCCATCAGACAAGAGTCCTTTGTCCCACCCTGGTCATTCCACAGATATATAACCCCTTTTTCCTAGTTCCAACAGACCTCACTACCTCTGAGGATGCTTGCCATAGATGCAGGTGAAACGTCAGGAGAAATGCCTCTAGAACATGGCCATATAGCCCGAAAAAACCTACAACAAACCACAATAAAGTTAGTTACACCACTGGAGAAACTACACTGTTTAGCCGGTATTGCACCACCTGACATCTGCTGGGAAGTAGCAGCCAATAGTGAAAGACCAAGGCAGTGACATCTCCAGCTCATCCCTTGTTTGGATATCAGCCAGCATGTCAACGACTTAAATCAAGAAATAGTTTTCTAAGATCTACAGAGGCTGAAACACCTCAGCAAGTGAGAGTCCAAAAGTGCAGGCTCAAACCCAGAACCTCAATCAATGGTGGATACCAGATGAGAGACTCCCTCCTGGGCACACACAAGACTAAGTGACTTGAAAGTCACTGAACACACTGCGCTTTGGCACCATGAGATGCAGAACAAACCTTCAGAATGTCAAGGTCTAACTCTCAAATGTCAAGGTCTATTTTCCCTAAACACCATCAGTGTTCACATTTGGGCATATTGAGTATTTGTGCCAAGTTTTGTCCAGGTCCATGATTGTTTGAGTCCACAGTGCTCTCTGGATGTAGATGAACTACAACTCCAGAACTCAAGGTCAATGCCCACCAAACCCTTCCAGTTTTTCTGTTGGTCATGGGAGTTCTGTGTGCCAAGTGTGGTTTAATTCCATCATTGGTGGGGTTCAGAATGCTCTTTGATTGTAGGTGAACTATAAATCCCAGCAACTACAACTCCCAAATGACAAAATCAACCCCCCACAGCACCACCTGTAGTCAAATTTGGGCGTATCGGGTATTTGTGCCAAATTTGGTCCAGTGTATGAAAATACATCCTACATATCAGATATTTAAGATTGATAGCAGTAGCAAAATGACAATTATGAAGTAGGAAGGAAAATAATTTTATGGTTGGGGGTCACCACAACATGAGGAACTGCATTAAGGGGTCGTGGCATTAGGAAGGCTGAGAAACATTGCTTTAGGGGAATCCTATATTGAAGCATATGTTGACTTCTCTGGCCTTTTCCCTTTCCTGTCCCAAGATAGATTTCCTGAAATAAATGTGAGAAGCAGAGTTTGGAAAAGGTACTTTTGGGGAGTTCAAATTTCGTAAACCCCTTAGCTGTGTTGCTGAATGGCGGATTTGGAGAGCTATAGTCCAAGAAGGAAATTTCCAAGTTGTGGTTGGAAACCACCTAATAAATGTACTCTTGAAGCCTTTCATGGCCAGAATCACTGGGTTGTTTTAGGTTTTTTCGGGCTATATGGCCATGGTCTAGAGGCATTCTCTCCTGACGTTTCGCCTGCATCTATGGCAAGCATTCTCAGAGGTAGTGATGTCTGTTGGAACTAGGAAAATGGGTTTATATATCTGTGGAATGACCAGGATGGGACAAAGGACTCTTGTCTGTTGGAGCTAGGTGTGAATGTTTCAACTGACCACCTTGATTAGCATTTGATGGCCTGGCAGTGCCTGGAGCAATCTTTTGTTGAGAGGTATACCATGCAGCTGTGGACAAGGAGTCTCCATAGGGACCACCAAATGCAGCAGCATTATCCAAACATGAATCAAGGAACATGAAAGGCACTGCAGACTACTTCAACCAGAGAAATCAGCCATAGCAGAGCACCTGATGAGCCAACCTGCACACAGCATTTTGTTTGAGAACACAGAAATGCTGGACCACTCTCACAACCACCATGTCAGACTACACAGGGAAGCCATTGAAATCCACAAACATGTGGACAATTTCAACAGAAAGGAGGAAACCATGAAAATGAACAAAATCTGGCTACCAGTATTAAAAAAACTCTAAAATTACAACAGCAAAACAACAGAGAGGAAACAAACAAGGGCATCTAATCACCTCTCAACAAAGGATTGCTCCAGACACTGCCAGGCAATCAAATGCTAATCAAGATGATCAGTTGAAACATTCACAGCTGGCTCCAGCAGACATGAGTCCTTTGTCCCACCCTGGTCATTCCACATTGTTGAGTCCTCGTGGACAACAAGTTAAACATGAGCCAACAATGTGATGTGGCGGCAAAAAAAGCCAATGGGATTTTGGCCTGCATCAATAGGAGCATAGTGTCTAGATCTAGGGAAGTCATGCTCCCCATTCTCTATTCCGCTTTGGTTAGACCACACCTGGAATATTGTGTCCAATTCTGGGCACCACAATTCAAGAGAGATATTGACAAGCTGGAATGTGTGCAGAGGAGGGCAACTAAAATAATAAAGGGTCTGGAGAACAAGCCCTATGAGGAGCGGCTTAAGGAGCTGGGCATGTTTAGCCTGAAGAAGTGAAGGCTGAGAGGAGATATGATAGCCATGTATAAATATGTGAGAGGAAGCCACAGGGAGGAGGGAGCAAGCTTGTTTTCTGCTTCCCTGGAGACTAGGACGCGGAACAATGGCTTCAAACTACAAGAGAGGAGATTCCATCTGAACATGAGGAAGAACTTCCTGACTGTGAGAGCCGTTCAGCAGTGGAACTCTCTGCCCCGGAGTGGTGGAGGCTCCTTCTTTGGAAGCTTTTAAACAGAGGCTGGATGGCCATCTGTCAGGGGTGATTTGAATGCAATATTCCTTCTTCTTGGCAGGGGGTTAGTCTGGATGGCCCATGAGGTCTCTTCCAACTCTTTGATTCTATGATTCTATGATATATAAACCCTTTTTCCTTGTTCCAACAAACCTCACTACCTCTGAGGATGCTTGCCATAGATGCAGGCGAAACATCAGGAGAGAATGCCTCTAGACCATGGCCATATAGCCCGAAAAAACCTACAACAATCCACCCAATAAATATTGCAAACTTGCGATGGTTCGTGACCGGCTGACGAAGGCTGTCCCTTACGGAATGTCTTCCTCGGCATCCCGCATTCATATGCCATCTCTCCAACCCGACGGGGTGCCAGCAGTCAATGCAAACCTATTTATTTTGCAGGCGCTTAGCAGTGGGCAAGGCATTATGCAGAAAACCTTAATGGACCTCTTTCTGGATTAGATCAGCTGTTTCCCTCTCTCCTGTCACCCGCCAAGAGAAGTCTGAGATGTTGTCATGACTACTGTGGAAATGAACCCAAGTTTTTTTTCTTCCTTAGGAGAGTCAAATCATTTCAGAAAGAGGAAACCTTTTTGTCATCGTTCTTCTCCCGCAGTCACTAACAGGTACATTGCTCTGGAACAGTTTCTCCTCCGTCAACAAAGCATTGCTCCATGGCATCTCATCTTGCCTGCAGCCCTTGCAAAACTACAAATGCCAGGATTCAAGAGTTTTGAGCCATGGCAGTTAAAGTGGTGTTAATCTGCAATAATTTTATAGTGTAGATCAGTGTTTCTCAAACTTCCTTGATTTTGTCATTTGGGAGTTGGAATCATAGGATCATAGAGTACTAGAGTTGGAAGAGACCTCATGGGCCATTAAAAAACAGGATAGTAAACAACACTCAGAAAACAGGGGAATTCCAGACAGGAAACAACCAGGGCCAGCTAACACTTCTCAATAAAGGATCTCCCCAAGCAGCAACCAGCCAGGCTTTGGAATCATACAATCAAAGAGTTGGAAGATACCTTGTGGGCCATCTAGTCCAACCCATTATGCCAAGAAGCAGAAAAATTGCATTCAAAGCACCCTCGACAAATGGCCATCCAGCCTCTGCTTAAAAGCCTCCAAAGAAGGAGCCTCCACCGCACTGTAGTTGCTGGGATTTATAGTTCACCTACAATGAAAGAGCCCATGTCTGGTCTAGACACTAGACTCCTATTTATGCAGGCCAAAATCCTATTGGCTTTGAAGCTGCCACACCATTCAATAATAATCAAGGTGGCGATTGCAACATTCACACTTGCTTCCAACGGACAAGAGTTCTTTCTCCCACCTTGGACGTTATTCCACAGATGTATAAGCCCCACTTGCCTAGTTTCCAACAGACCTCACAACCTCTGAGGATGCCTGTCATAGATGTGGGTGAATTTTCAGGAGAGAATGCTTCTGGAACATGGTCAGACAGCCCAGAAAACTCTGTTGACCAAACTCACTCTGGTGGCCAAAATTGGACACTTTATTCCAGACGAGCAGAATAAATGTTATGATTCTTTCTCTAGAATAGGATATTATGGTTCTCTTTTTGCAACCCATAATGTTATTTGTTTTGATTGCATCACAATTTTGACTCAGTTCTGTAGCTGTTGTAATTCGGCTAGGCACCATCAGAAAAGACTAAAAACATTGTAAGACAACAACACCCACCATTCCACAGTGCTAAGCCATTGCAGTTAAAGTGGTGCCAAACTGCATTGATTCTGCAACGTTGATGCACCCTTGGACAATGTTCAATCCAACCCTACTGTATACATCTCCATTTTACAGACTTGGAAAGGATTTTATTTATTCTTAGAGCAAGCTGCTGTTAGTGCTGTGCACCTGAAAACAGATCACAGGAGCTGTCTTCATAGACCTGTCAGTGGCTTATGATACTGTAAACCACCGCCTCCTCCTGAGAAAAATGTATAATATCACAAAGGACTACCACCTCACCCGCCTCATAGGAAACCTGCTACAAAACAGGAGCTTTTTTGTTGAGTTCCAGGGCCAGAGAAGCAGATGGCGGAAACAGAAGAACGGGCTGCCTCAGGGGAGCGTGCTTGCTCCATCCATGTTCAACATCTACACAAATGACCAGCCACTGCCAGAAGGGACAGAGAGTTTCATCTATGCTGATGATCGTGCCATTACCGCTCAAGCAGGGAGCTTTGAGATGGTTGAACAGAAGCTCTCCGAAGCTCTAGGCTGCTCTTACTGCCTATTACAGGGAAAACCAGCTGATCCCTAATCCATCTAAAACACAGACATGTGCTTTTCACCTCAAGAACAGAGAAGCATCCCAAGCTCTGAGGATCACCTGGGAAGGAATCCCACTGGAGCATTGCAGCGCACCCAAAATATCTGGGAGTCACTCTGGAACGTGCCCTGACCTACAAGAAGCACTGCCTGAATATCAAGCAAAAAGTGGACACTAGAAACAATATCATACGAAAGCTGACTGGCACAACCTGGGGATCACAACCAGACACAGTGAAGACATCTGCCCTTGCGCTGTGCTACTCTGCTACTGAGTATGCATGCCCAGTGTGGAACACATCTCACCACGCCAAAATAGTGGATATGACTCTTAATGAGACATGCTGCATTATCACGGGGTGTCTGCGCCCTACACCACTGGAGAAATTACACTGCTTAGCCGGTATTGCACCACCTGACATCTGCCGGGAAGTAGCAGCCAATAGTGAAAGGACAGAGGCAGTGACATCTCCAGCTCATCCCCTGTTTGGGTATCAGCCAGCACGTCAACAACTTAAATCAAGAAATAGTTTTCTAAGAGCTACAGAGACACTAGCTGGAACACCCCAGCAAGCAAGAGTCCAAAAGTGGCAGGCTCAAACCCAGAACCTCAACCAATGGCTGATACCAAACGAGAGACTCCTTCCTGGGCACACAGAGGACTGGGAGACTTGGAAGGCGCTGAACAGACTGCGCTCTGGCACCACGAGATGCAGAGCCAACCTCAAGAAATGGGGCCACAAAGTGGAATCCTCGACATGCGAGTGTGGAGAAGAGCAAACCACAGACCACCTTCTGCAATACAACCTGAGGCCTGCCACATGCACAATGGAGGACCTCCTTGCGGCAACACCAGAGGTACTCCAAGTGGCCAGCTACTGGTCAAAAGACATTTAATCAACTACCAAGATTGCAAACTTTGTGTTTTGTTTGTCCGTTTGTTTGTTTAAAAATGCAATGCAACCTTCTGGTCTGCCCCTGATATGATAAATAACCATGCATTCTCTGCATCCGACTCTATTGCATTTGCAATATCCCCCAATTTAGATGAGGAGTGGGTTGCCACTCTGGAGCGGGCACATCTCTCTGAGCTCAGGTGCATAAATGGAAACAATCTCCATAATTATACCCCAGCTTGCTGATAGTACGCATCGTTTTCTGGCAGGAAAGTAAAAAGTCCTTGGCAAAATTTGACAATGAAACTGCTCAGCTTTATTGCAATGGTCCATTAGTGGATTCTAGGAAGATGCGCCAGCTGAAATTATCCTCTCATAAGAAAGCTTTAGTTTTACCCTTTTGCTTAATCCAAGATTAAAGTTACTCTGGGGATAACATAAGGAGTTTGGGCAGCCCAGGGCTTTGTATATTAAAAGAATCGGGCAGCAAAGTGTGGCCCTTGGGACACTAAATCATGGACTGTGAAATCCCCAGGAAATTTTTCACACAACCCTTCCTCAGTATTTCAAAGTCATTGTGAAATTTAGCAAAAATCCTGAGTTTATTGCGATATTTAGTTTAGCAATATTTCTTAAACGCTGGAAAGCCGTTATAGACCTTATAGTAACCTTTAGATTACTAAATCTAAAGGTTACTATAGATTTAGTAACCTTTCATTTTAGTGGTTAGAAAGAATAACTCATCAAAAGAGCAGAATATCCCAGAATTTGTTGCAGAGCAAGATATGAATAGCTATATGCATATATGACAATCAAAGTGAAGATTTTTAAATTTTATTTATTTATTTACAGTATTTATATTCCACCCTTCTCACCCCGCAGGGGACTCAGGGCGGATTACAATGCACACACACGGCAAACATTTAATGCCATTTAGACATACAACATATATAAACAGACACAGAGGCAATTTAACATTCCAGCCTTTCTGTCTTCATGGGGGTATGCTCGGTTCCGGCCACATGGGGAGCTGCCGCTTCACCGTCCACTTGTGACACCGAGTCCTTGATGGAGTACTTCCTCATTCTTCTGCATGCTGCTGGAAGGTTTTATGGTGTCGTAAATTAGTTAAATTAGCCTCCCTGCATAAAGCAGTACCTATATTCCCTATTGACAGATGCAACGGTCTTTTGGGGTGCATAGGTCAACAGCAAGCTAGACTATTAATGCTCGGGATCTTACTCCAACCTGGGCTGGCTTCAAACTCATGACTTCTCGGTCAGTAGTGATTTAATGCAGCTGGCTACTAGCTAGCTGCTCCACAGAATGATTGGAAGTCATTTACCTCTACCTTCTCCTCCTTTTTCTCGTCTTCCTTTCCCCCCTTCCTACCTCTCCTCCTCCTCTTTTTCTTTCTCTTCTTCTTCTCCTTCTTCCACTTTTTTGTCTCCTCATCCTCTTCTTCCTCTTCCCCCTCTAGTTGTTGTTCTTCTTTCCCTCTAATACTCCTACTGCTCCTCCTCTCTCTTCTCCTCCTCTTTCTTCTTCTTCCCTTCTTCCTCTTCTTCCTCTTCTTCTTCTTCTTCTTCTTCTTCTTTCCTTCTTCTTTCTCCTCTTCCTTCCTTCTCTTTCTTTTTCCTCTTCTCCTCTTTCCCCCCTTTTTCTTCTTCCCCTTACCTCTCATCCTTCCTCTATTTCCTCCTTCTTCTCATCTTCTTTCCTCTTCCTCCTCCGCCTCCATCTCCGGTGATATAGTTCAGCATGTGATTGTGTCTGATGTCAGTGGGGATTATGGTTTTCCTGGGTATTGTTTGATGTCAATGGGGATGATCGTTTTCCTGGGCCTGAGCTTTCAAGTTCTGGCCTTGTTGAAAGGCCCAAGGTTTCTAATGAATGGAGTGCTTCTCCTATAGAGTCTGAAGGTCAAATTCCTGGAAGGGTCTGACAACAGCCTTTTTCTTGGGAACTGTCTTCTGAGGATGAATGGTTAGGTGCAGAAATTAATGAGATAGAAGATAAAAGACAAGACTTTTGTAAAATAAGATAAACTTTCCAAGTTTGCTGAAGGTCAGCCCGTTTATTAGAAAAGAGAGAAAAGAGGTCCTTATCTGGTTATAAAGGTAAGTGGAATGTTTTCCTTTCGTTTCATGAAACAGGAAAAGCTTTATATAAGACGGGGAAAGGATTTTAGATCAGTCTGGTCAACATTGGAGTTTCATGACCATTTTGTTTCCAAGTGGATTTCTGGTTTCATGTTTCAAGTTTTGCCAGGTTCCTGTTCTGTGTATTGGATCACCATGCTGTCTTGTTCTTCTGGATTTTGCACCCTTGGATCTTGTGTTTTTACCTCTGCACCTTGAAGTTCATGGACTATCTATTACCTTTGGTTTATACTGTTCTGAACTATACTGTGGATACCATGTTTATTGCTTTGCTTACATATATCCTTCAATAAACTGCTTGCTGATTTTACTGAACCGGTGTGGTGCTCTGGCATACAACATCCATCTCCTCTCCTCAATCCCATTCGTTTCTTTATTTCTGATTATTTTTCAATATACACTGAAACTTTTAATAAACAATACTATTTAAAGCAATCCATGGCTTGTGGCCTCTTGTTACTTGGCCAATATTTTGACCACACTCCTCTCAATGTTCGGTCAGCCACATATGTCTTGGTTTCCATCTGTGGTTGGGTTTTGCTTTCCCCTCCAGACTCAGTTTTGTGGTCTTGGGAACAATCAATACATAAATCCAAGCCAAGATCCTACATTGTGCTCCGGTAGTGTAAATTCACACCCTCAGCGTCCAGTGGTGGTCATCCTACACTTTCCTTCTGCTGACACTCTGCAACTAAGTACCAATCTGCAGATGTACTTGCTATTTCCACAATATGGAGGGCAGTGATTAAAAGTTAATGTGCAAAGGGATGTTTGTGGAGCTCTGCTTACACAACAATGAACTGAATATGGGCTTGGTGCCATGACCAAAAAAGTGCAGCCACGTATGTTTGGGAACTTAAATAGGTACAAAACAGGATGCCAGCCTTGAGTGTAGGGAGATGTCTCATCTGTCAAGGGGCTCCGCTATGGTGACCCAAAATCACCCGTTACATTTCCCACAATGACATGCAATGATACTAAGCCAGGTAGATTGTGGGGACTTAAAAGAGGAGAGCTAGATCCATCGTATTTGGCAATTGTTGGGCTATGATACATTTCTGAAACTTATAAATTCAGTATTTGATATTTTTTTGCAACCCTAGCCAATGCCTTCAAATGTTTGCCCTGTTTCTGGGTATATTTGATCTGCTGGTTCCAAAAATGGCAATGGTTTCCCCCACCAGTCCTAGTTTTTGAGATACAGAACATATACCAGTCACAATCTTCTTGCCAATAGAAAACCATGATACACATATCGAAGAAACTAGAGCTGATGTGGTCTATCCAGTGCTATTTTCTGAAACAGGACATGTTCTGTAGAACTAGAGCTGATACGGTATGATGGCACGCCTGAGCCTTTGGGAAAACTATAGTCCCTGGCTTTGCTTGGGGCTATCTGTATACCTTCTGTTCAGATTAAGACCGGATTGTTGTAGGTTTTTTCGGGTTATATGGCCATGTTCTAGAGGCATTTTCTCCTGATGTTTCGCCTGCATCTATGGCAAGCATCCTCAGAGGTAGTGAGGTCTGTTGGAAGTAGGAAAATGGGTTTATATATCTGTGGAATGACCAGGGTGGGACAAAGGACTCTTGTCTGCTGGAGCTAGGTGTTTCAATTGAGAACACAGAAATGCTGGACCACTCCAACAACAACCATGTCAGACTACAGAGAGAAGCCATTGAAATCCACAAGCATGTGGACAATTTCAACAGAAAGGAGGAAACCATGAAAATGAACAAAATCTGGCTACCAGTATTAAAAAAAACTCTAAAATTAGAACAGCACAACAACAGAGAGGAAACAAACAAGGACATCTAATCACCTCTCAACAAAAGATTGCTCCAGGCACTGCCAGGCAATCAAATGCTAATCAAGGTGGTCAGTTGAAACATTCACACCTAGCTCCAGCAGACAAGAGTCCTTTGTCTCACCCTGGTCATTCCACAGATATATAAACCCATTTTCCTAGTTCCAACAGACCTCACTACCTCTGAGGATGTTTGCCATAGATGCAGGCAAAACATCAGGAGAGAATGCCTCTAGAACTGGCCAACCTGGGGTTGGGGAGCGCGCGCCGATATAGCCCACAAAAAAAAACCTACAAAACAAGCCAGTGATTCTGGCCATGAGAAGCACTTCGGTTACCCCAATACCATAAGATATAGATAAGGAACCTTTAACACAGAGAAGATTAGGCAAGGTGAAAAGATAACCTGTTTATCTTTATTCATCATGTTTACTGTAAACATGATGAATAAAGGGTTAACTCCACCCAGGACTATCATAAGGTAACTTAAAACAAAAGGAGCCTTTGCTGGCTGCTGTCATTTTTCTAGAGTCTTTGAAAGTTTTCTGCCTCTAGTGCAAGGTGATGGTTATAAACTGTCTCAATCTTCTTTCTTGTGAAGCATAAGCTGGTCACAAGCTTCTGTTGTCCTTTGGACTGCTGGTATAAAAATACTGCTGAATGCAGATGCTAAGGATGCCTGTTTGAATTGCTTGGGCCTAAGATTACCAGACAATCCCAAGCCTAAATCACAGTAGCTCTGCTGTAGAAAAGAGGAGGAGTCCAGCAAGGGAGCTCTATACAGGGAAATGGAATAGACCAACTAAGGCTGGCCTCTGGGGGGATTATGCTCCACCCAAAAACTAATACAAAGGAAAGTATCTACATTATTCAGAAAACCTAAACAGGGGGAATTGAAGCAGAGGAGAGGAGAAGGCAGAGCTAAGACTCCACGTTTGGTCTATCCAATGCAATTTTCTGAATTAGCACCCCAAATAACCAAATCGAATCTAAGGTTGACCAAAAACTGATTCATGACCCTTTTGGTACTAATCTTGGAGAGTGGTCCCTGGCCAAGTAGTCTCTGGTTTAAAAAAACGTTGGGAATCACTGATGTAAAGAAATACTTACATTTCTTGAAGAGAGATATTGACAAGCTGGAATGTGTCCAGAGGAGGGCGACTAAAATGATCAAGGGTCTGGAGAACAAAAGCCCTATGAGGAGCGGCTTAAGGAGCTGGGCATGTTTAGCCTGAAGAAGAGAAGGCTGAGAGGAGATATGATAGCCATGTATAAATATGTGAGAGGAAGCCACAGGGAGGAGGGAGCAAGCTTGTTTTCTGCTTTCCTGGAGACTAGGACGCGGAACAATGGCTTCAAACTACAAGAGAGGAGATTCCATCTGAACATGAGGAAGAACTTCCTGACTGTGAGAGCCGTTCAGCAGTGGAACTCTCTGCCCCGGAGTGTGGTGGAGGCTCCTTCTTTGGAAGCTTTTAAACAGAGGCTGGATGGCCATCTGTCAGGGGTGATTTGAATGCAACATTCCTGCTTCTTGGCAGGGGGTTGGACTGGATGGCCCATGAGGTCTCTTCCAACTCTTTGATTCTATGATTCTATGAGTCCAATGCAAATCTGTTTTCTAAGTCTTCCCAAGCTCTGGTACACTATCATTAAGAGAGAAAGTATTTCTGTCTCACTATATATTTGCCTAATTTTACATTGCCTTGTCTGCTCCGGGTTTTAGTCCGAACTTCGATGGAGCTTTCCAAAGTTCTGAACCTTATACCCAAAATAGATTGTTCAAACTTCAAGCAAATCTGATTGTCCACAACCTGAAAACTCTTTCGCTTCTTTGTGTTCCCATTTTCTCCAACTTTTCCATCTCCGGTGACAAGTTTTTTTGAGCCAAAGCAATTGGGACAGCTCTCTGAACACTCCACAGTTGCTGTGTCACAACTGCCAAAGAAATTTATTACATCTATCTAAAGCTGGAGCTACACTGCATTATATAGTCAATGTAGAACAATATCATGCAATCCAGTGCAGTTAAACTGCATTATACAGCAGCGTAGATGAGGCCAAGAGTTCTCACTTGGTCTCCGATCCTCTTTAGTAATATAGTGGCGTCATATGCTGCGGTGGCACAATGGGTTAAACCCTTGTGCCTGATGAACTGCTGACCTGAAGGTCGGCAGTTCAAATCAGCGAGATGGGGATGACTCTATTAAAAAAAGTAACCAGATGAGTCTGGCATGATTTTGGAAAGGACATATTTGACATAGTCTGGCATGACATATTTGGAAACATGTACCCAGAACCACACAGTTTTTTCAGCATTTGTTAGATGAATGATTGTGCGTATAGTTCATTTTACTAGGGTTAGATGTCAACACTATATTATTTTTCAATCATTTCTCCCAGTTTTTTCAAGCTGTGGTTAGTTCAATCCATAGTTGATGCAGAACTTGTGGATGTGAAGGTTTGCCTAAATGGATGAGTCACCAAAAGGATTGCAATTATTTTACGCGATGTCTGTAGCAAATTGGATTTTGGCCACAATCTTCTTCCTTGCAAGAGAGAAAGAGAGACGGAAGACCCTCTTTTGGGCCAAATTGCCAGATGTGCATTTTCCAAAAGGCATCTTCCTCCCACAATGTTTTATTCCGAGACGGCATTTGAGTTTGCTGAGGCGGAAAGCCATATGTTCTGTCACCTGGAGAGTGAAGTCTCCGTTGGAAACAGATGACGTTTTATGTAACCTGATAAACAAACATATGCAGTTTCTAAAAGTGGGCCATATGGCTCCCAGACTTTGAGGAAGAGAAGGTCCGCGATTTGCCTTCGGGATAGCATGGAGAACATGATGCTGTTGCTGTATTATAATATTTTCTCTCTTTCCAAATGTAGCCAGATTATTCCACTTCCCAAGCTACAGCTGGGTGCATTTGTTTGATTTGCCTTTCAAACATGTGCTTTTCTGGCTGTCATCCCAGAACAAGAACTGCATTAAACATTCAAAAATAGATGCAATTGGGTCCCGGCATCTGTCAAAGAAAATGTAACCTTTCCTTCCTCCTATCAAGTCTAAAGACCAGCAAAGGTATGCCCCAAAAGAGGTCCCAGAGGAATTACCTTTTTGGAAAGATGTCACAAGTTTAGTCATAGAATCAAAGAGTTGGAAGAGACCTCATGGGCCATCCAGTCCAACGCCCTGCCAAGAAGCAGGAATATTGCATTCAAATCACCCCTGACAGATGGCCATCCAGCCTCCATTTAAAAGCTTCTAAAGAAGGAGCCTCCACCACACTCCGGGGCAGTGAGTTCCACTGCTGAACGGCTCTCACAGTCAGGAAGTTCTTCCTCGTGTTCAGATGGGGAAGAACTTCCTAGTCAATTCCTGTGCTATCTCCACAAAGGCTCAAGTTGGAAAGATGGTAACTTCTCAGAAAACATTTACCAGTACATGCAAATCATAAGTTTCAGTTCCTGGAAATCTCCCAACAATATGGGTGGCAAAATTATTGGCCGTGATGCTAGTTCACAGCTTGAGTGTGATCCTGGACTCATCGCTGAGCCAGGAAACCCAGGTTTTGGCGGTGACCAGGGGAGCATTTGCACAGTTAAAACTTGTGCGCCAGCTGCGCCCATACCTTGGGAAGTCTGACTTGGCCACGGTGGGCCAAACTCTGGTTACATGCCTTTCATGTTCCTTGATTCGTGTGTTGGGCAATGCTGCTACGTGTGGTGGTCCCTATGTAGACTTGTCCACAGCTGCATGGTATACATAGGGACCACCAAACGCAGCGCCCAGACACGCATCAAGGAACATGAAAGGCACTGCAGACTACTTCAACCAGAGAAGTCAGCCATAGCAGAGCACCTGATGAACCAGCCTGGACACAGCATTTTATTTGAGAACACAGAAATGCTGGACCACTCCAACAACCACCATGTCAGACTACACAGAGAAGCCATTGAAATCCACAAGCATGTGGACAATTTCAACAGAAAGGAAGACCATGAAAATGAACAAAATCTGGCTACCAGTATTAAAAAACTCTAAAATTATAACAGCTAAACAACAGAGAGGAAAAAACCAGGCACAGATTAACACCTCCCAGCAACAGATTTTCCCAGGCTCAGGCAGGCCTTCAAATGCTAATGGAGGTGATCAGCTAAACATTCACACCTAACTGCAGCAGGGAAGAGCTCCTTGCCCCACCCCAGCCATTCCACAGATATATAAACCCATTTTTCCTACTTCCAACAGACCTCACAACCTCTGAGGATGCTTGCCATAGATGCAGGCGAAACGTCAGGAGAAATGCCTCTAGAACATGGCTCTATAGCCCGAAAAAACCCACAAGAACCTAGTGATTCCAGCCATGAAAGCCTTCGACAATACGTTTTTATGTATGTTTTATATTGTAATGTTGATTGTTTTTAATGGCCCTTTTATGAATGCCTGACTTCGAATTGTGCCAATCTGTAACCCACCTTGAGTTGCCGTATGGCTGAAAAAGGCGGGCTATAAATATTGTAAATAAATAAATAAATAGTACACTTAAGAGAGTTAAAAGTTTGTAGGGCAGAAGATGATTTCTACATACGTCATGAAATATGATGTATGGTTTGAATCGAATTGTATGAAAGATGTATAGTTGGGGTCTATATCGTCTAGATCAGGCATGGGCTAAGGCCTGGGGACAGGATACAGTCCCTTGGCCGCTTAAGTCAGGCCCTCATTTTCCCTTCCTCTTGGCATAAGGACACAGTGGCCCACTGCATTCTTTTCCAAAAAGGTGAGGGAGAAAGGCACGTAGCAGCTGAGAGCTCTCTGGAATGCTTTCGGCCACCGTGTGTTTCACCCTTCACCCAGCATAAGACCAGTGCAAGTGAATTCCATCCTTATTGTCATGTATCATGCTCTGCAGTTGATAGTGGTTGGAGGTGGTAGGCCTAGCAGTTGGTGATGGAAGGGTTAATGTAAGTCTTCGTTCTAAAGGATGGAGTAATCTGTAAGTAAGAGTTCATGGGTGAAATAAATTAAGGGTGGAGGTATGCAAGAGATGGGTTGCAGCTGGGTCTTTCTGGATATAAGCACCTAGCCTTGGGACTGATCTTTGGGGGGAAAGTGTTTGTTTTATTTTGGTGGTAGATGCTGCTGGTTTTCCCCCAGGTTTGTGGATTTTTGGTGTCCTGACCTGTCTCCTGAACCTTTGGGACCCTGGAATCTTTGGACTGGCTTTTGACTACGGTATAGACTCTTTGCTCATTGAACTCTCGGCGTTTGACCACTGCACTGGACCTTTTGACTACGGTGTTATCTTGAACCTGCAACAGTGTTTGCTGAAAGTTTTGTTTTATATTCTGTGGCTGAGTGCTATCTTTATGCTTTGGACTATTAAAACAGCCAGAAAGTAAGTGATTTTTTTAAATTAAATTGTTTAACACAAACTGGGAGTTTGGTTCATCTCTACCTGAATAAGACAGAGCCCTGACAACATGACAGAATACTTTTCTCCTGAAGATCAGTCCCAAGGTTAGCTCCTTATATGCAGAAACACCCAGCTGCAGCCTATCTCTTGCATACCTCTACCCTTAATTGCTTTCACCCATGAACTCTACGTAGTGACATAGAATCTGTATGTCTATATGTCCAATGTCATTCTTTATGGAGCACCTGGTGGTGCAGTGGGTTAAACCCCTGTGCTGGCAGGACTGAAGACTGACAGGTCGCAGGTTTGAATCCGGGGAGAGCGTGGATGAGCTCCCTCTGTCAGCTCCAGCTCCTCATGGAGGGACATGAGAGAAGCCTCCCACAAGGATGGTAAAACATCAAAACATCTAGGTGTCTTCTGGGCAACGTCCTTGCAGATAGCCAATTCTTTCACACCAGAAGCGACTTGTAGTTTCTCAAAAAAGAAAGATGTCGTTCTTTGTGTAAAAGTGTAAAAGTTCTGATACCTTTTCTCATACTAGAAAATTGCAATAAAAAGAACCTATGCTTTAAAGTGGAACCCCTGGGGGCACAGCAGTTTAAACCGCTAAGCTGCTGAACTTGCTGAACAAAAAGTTGGTGGTTCAAATCTGGGGAGTGGGGTGAGCTCCTGCAGTTAGGCCCAGCTTCTGCCAACCTAGCAGTTCAAAAACATGCAAATGTGAGTAGATCAATAGGAACTGCTACACCAGGAAGGTAACAGTGCTCCATGCAGTCATGCTGGCCACATGACCTTGGAGGCGTCTATGGATAATGCCGGCTTTTCAGCTTAGAAATTGAGAAGAGCACCACCCCACAGAGTTGTACACAACTAGACCTAATGTCAAGGGGAAACCTTTACCTTACTATACTTGAAAGTTATTTAAAAGATATTCATAACACATCCTTGTTAAGTAATGTAACTTTCTGCATACAAAATTTTGTATGTACTGTGCTACACAATTATTCTGTTGAATGGAAACAGTAGATTATCAAACCAAGGCATCCGGTTTGTGAGTTTGGGTAGTGTGAGTCGGACCTCCACCATCTTCATAGAATCATAGAGGTAGAAAAGACCCTAAGGATCATTTAGGGTCAACCAGATAAGCATTAGGAAGAATTTCTTGACAGTGAGAAACGTTTAACAGTGGAATCTGCTGTCTCTGAGTCTGGTGGAGTCTACTTTTCTGGAGGTTTCTAAGCAGAGGCTGGATGGTCATCTGTTGGGAAAGTTTTGATTGTGTGTTCCTGCATAAAAGAAGGTAGTTGGACTGGATGGCCCTTGAGGTCTAATTCAACTCTATTATTGTGCTGGTACGGCTGTACCAAAAGCTCCAACTTCCTTTTCTTTCTTTGAGTGTTTGCATGTATTCCAAAGTTTCATGCATTTTGCAATAAGGTGGCTTCCCTTGGTTTGCAATTATAGGGCCAATGACCCATCAATCATTGTTAAGTTTTGGTTCCGCCCCTTTCCCCAGGGCTCTGGGAGGAGAGGGAGCCATTTTAGGTCAGTCTGGCATTAGAAAGCTTAGTTACAGGACGTGGATTAGCTCCACCTGTAGTGTTGGGGTTCAGCCTGTGTCTGAACCTGATTCTCGGATTGTATTTCCTGATGCTAATGAACATGTTGATTCTGAGGGCAATGTAGAAGATGACGGTTTGTGTAGTGAAACTCCTGCAGCCTTGGAAAGTGAAAGTTCAAATTCCTATGAGAATGTTTCAGAGCCAAGCGATGAACTTTCACTCCCTTTTCCTCCCAGAGAATCTGACACCTTGTCTCTCTAATGAGGATAGGAGAGGGCAGATTTGGCAGAGCAGGGGAGAATCTCAAAGTTTACGAAGGACAGCTAGACTGAGAGAAATGCAAACAAAGCCTGCAGGCGTGTCATGTAATAGATTTCTCGGCCTTAAGTACCTCACACCTGGATGCATCTTCAGACCAGGCATCACTCCAGATTCAGGCATCATCCTTGGCAGGTCTCCTGATTCCAGTGGCCTTATTCCTAAGAGGCTTCCTAGTTGCTTCAAGTACGGTTAGTGGATTGCTAACAGGTTCCAGGATTTAGCAGTGTTACTGTGGGTTTTTGATCTTGTTCATGGACATTTCTTGTTGCTGATTTATACTGTGCCTTTTTACCTTGCATATTTCCTCTATTTTTGTACTCATCTTTCTTCAATAAAAAAAGGATTGTTTTTCCTGGAGTCAAGTGTGGTGGATTGTTGTCTGAGGGTCCAGTTTCCTGCTCTGGGTTGCAACATGTAGAGAAGCTTAGTTTCTCATAGCATCCGGGGGAAACAGTTCCAAAGGACTCCAGCTGGAGAATCTACAAAGCCTTGACTGATAGGTCTACTCGGGACCCAAGAAGCAGTTTGGAGCCGGGAGTAGAGCCCACACCAGCAAAGTTTAGAAAGTAGATTGCCCAAGGAGGGGTTAAAAAGGGTTTTCCTCTTAAAGAAAAGAAACAGTTCACAAAGCCTGTCCCTTGTCGACAAGATTAAGAAAGCCACCAGTTGATTCAAACCCTTGAAGTATTTGTTTGACTTGTTGAAGATCTGAGAAGTATTTGATTGTTTTGTTGAAGACCTAAGCAATAATAAAGGACCTTGTTAAACTTTTCAAGCTTCTAAAGACTCTGTATAGGAAAATCCTTAGGGCCTCTCACTCGAGGCACCCCGGCTTCCCGCTGGGCACAAAGAGCACGTCCTGTTCAAAAGCCAACTGCTATAGGCCCAGCGTGTGACAGAACAATTATGCTAAAACACCAATATGATGTTAATCAATGCACAATTCGACATGCAAATGCAACCAGACTGTCATAACAGGAGAGTATGCTTCCTTGCTTGCCATGTGCACATCTTTTCCATCCCAATGAACATCATTAACAGGCCACATTTCAGCTGCTGCCTATAAGCTTGCATGAAATTAAGAGAATTCAAAGACCAGCTAGTAAATTAGTCACAGCTTTATTAAATTGATGCTCTTAAATTACAGTGGAACTTTACTTTTAACCCTTGGAACAGTGAGTCTCTCTCCTGCCTTTACCCGACCCAATAATGCAGCATCTACAAAAACCCAACATGTAGTTAATGTCTCCCCACTATCTGTTTGACATGCTCATGGTTTATTTTTCTTATGGCCACCAGTGAGAATACTTCCAAAAAATTAAACTCATATGTTGAGACGGTCGCCTAAATACGATAGTGGTGTTCCAGCTTTCATTTGTCAGAGATATAAGGAATGTTTCATAAACAACGTTCAAAGCAGCAGAATAGCCTTCAGACCCGGCATTTATCAGACGTAGGGGACTACATCTCTCATAATGCACAGCAGGGATGGCCAGTGTTGTCTGGGGATTATGGGGATATATTGATACACATTTGGAGAAGGTAGAAAAACCAAAGTGCTCTTCCAGCAGTCACCAGCCAATCCCTCTCCAATGCCAGAAATACATCTTAATGGTGTAACGTTAGAAAATGTTGACCATTTCCACTCCCTTGGCAGCCACCTCTCCACAAAAGTCAACATTGACACTGAAATTCAATACCGCCTGAGCTCTGCAAGTGCAGCATTTTTTCTGAATGGAGCAGAGTGTTTAAGGACCGGGACATCCGTAGGGATACCAAGGTGCTTGTTTATAAAGCTATTGTCTTCCCAACTGCAAGACGTGGACTATCTACAGACGTCACATGCAACTCCTGGAACAATTCCATCAGCGCTGTCTCTGAAAAATCCTGCAAATCTCTTGGGAAGACAAGCGAACAAATGTCAGCGTGCTGGAAGAAGCAAAGAACACCAGCACTGAAGCGATGGTCCTCCGTCATCAACTCCGCTGGACCAGCCACATTGACCGGATCCCTGACCACTGCCTCCCAAAGCTCTACTTCGAACTAAAGAATCAAAAATGGAATGTTGGTGGGTAGGAAAAGAGATTGAAAGATGGGCTCAAAGCCAACCTTAAAAACTCTGGCATAGATACTGAGAACTGGGAAGCCCTGGCCCTTGAGCGCTCCAGCTGGAGGTCAGCTGTGACCAGCAGTGCTGTAGAATTTGAAAAGGCATGAATGGAGGGCGAAAAAGAGAAACGTGCCAAGAGGAAGGCGCGTCAAGCCAACCCCGACTTGGACCGCCTTCTACCTGGAAACCGATGCCCTCGCTGCGGGAGAAGATGCAGATCAAAAATAGGGCTCCAGAGTCACCTACGGACCCACCGCCAGGACACTACACTTGGAGGACCATCATTCTTGGACTATGAGGGATTGCCTAAGTAAGTAAGTAAGTAAGTAAGTAAAGTAAATAAGGAGAAGGTAGATGTGCCTGCTTGCTTGGTTTAGTCTGGAGTTCAATTCTTTGCTTGCTGAATAAATAAATGAACTTACACTGCTTTCATTTTGTCAACACAGAATATTATGGAATTCCGATTTTGCAGGGATCCCACTGGGAAAATGCGCTTTGTAAAATTTCCCAACACAAAACAGAGTAGAAGAGGCCAGATGATGTTGAAGCCAAGAGGAAAGTGCGTCAAGCCAACCCTGACCGGGACTGCCTTCTACCTGGAAACCAATGTCCTCACTGCAGGAGAACATGCAGGTCAAGGTTAGGGCTTTACAGCCACCTATGAATCCACCACCAAGGCACTACACTTGGAAGGCCATCATACTCAGATAACTAGGGATCACCCAAGTATATATAAATATCCCCACTATAGATTGAAGACCTTGGGTGGTTCCTTAAAAGTTCAGGTGAAATCCCAGAACAAATTCTCCATGGCTCCACGGCTAGTAGAAACTCACCTGGTTATCCATGAGAGGTGAAATCACCCCTAGGCAACCATCCAAGAAAGTTCTTGCAAATGGGGGGGGGGGGGAGGAGAAGTAGGCTGGAATTTAATATGGAACTTATGTAAGTGGATTTACATTGACAGGAAATTGGAACTGAGGCGTTTCACAACATCTACATTCAGTAAAGGGCTCCCATAATGTTACCCTTGCGAAGAGACATGAACATTGCATATATGGGCAGGTGCACATTTTGCACACACGCATCAGGACATTCACTGATGCTCATTGGAAGATCCATCCTTCCACAGATTTTCTGTTTTGCTGCTAAATATATATATTACCATGATAAGGCTCTCCACCTTTGTGGGTTTGACTTTTGTGGATCTGATGTCCAAACACACATTTTGGTGCTTCAAATGTTAGCCCTGTTTCTGGGTGTATTTGACCTGCCAATTCCAAAAATGACACCAGTTTTCACCTGCCAGCTCTAGTTTTTGAAATGCAGAACATATGCCATCTACCGCTCCCTGCAGTCATGCCGGCCACATGACCTTGGAGGTGTATACGGACAATGCCAGCTCTTTGGCTTAGAAATGGAGATGAGCATCACACCCAAGAGTCAGACACGACTGGACTTAATGTCAGGGGAAAACCTTTACCTTTACCTATGCGATCTACCAGTTGCCATCTGCTCGTCCAAATACCTGGGAGTCACTCTGGACCGTGCTCTGACCTACAAGAAGCACTGCCTGAACATCAAGCAAAAAGTGGGTGCTAGAAACAATATCATACGAAAGCTGACTGGCACAACCTGGGGATCACAACCAGACACAGTGAAGACATCTGCCCTTGCGCTATGCTACTCTGCTGCTGAGTATGCATGCCCAGTGTGGAACACATCTCACCACGCTAAAACAGTGGATGTGGCTCTTAATGAGACATGCTACATTATCACGGGGTGTCTGCGCCCTACACCACTGGAGAAACTACAGTGCTTAGCTGGTATTGCACCACCTGACATCCGCCGGGAAGTAGCAGCCAATAGTGAAAGGACCAAGGCAGAGACATCTCCAGCTCATCCCTTGTTTGGGTATCAGCCAGCACGTCAATGACTTAAATCTAGAAATAGTTTTTCTAAGATCTACAGAGACACTTGCTGGAACACCTCAGCAAGCGAGAGTCCAAAAGTGGCAGACTCAAACACAGAACCTCAACCAATGGCTGATACCAAATGAGAGAGACTCCCCCCTGGGCACACAGAAGACTGGGTGACTTGGAAGGTGCTAAACAGACTGCGCTCTGGCACCACGAGATGCAGAGCCAACCTCAAGAAATGGGGCCACAAAGTGGAATCCACGACATGCGAGTGTGGAGAAGAGCAAACCACTGACCACCTGCTGTGATTCAACCTGAGCCCTGCTACATGCACAATGGAGGACCTTCTTGCGGCAACACCAGAGGCACTCCAAGTGGCCAGATACTGGTCAAAGGACATTTAATCAACTACCAAGCTTGCAAACTTTGTGTTTTGTCTGTTTGTTTGTTTTGTTCTGTTAGAAACGTAATACAATTGTCTGGTTGCCCTGACACGATAAACAAATAAATAAAACCTATGCCATCTACCAGTTGCCATCTGTTTGCCCACAGAAAACCATGATAATCATATCTAAGAAAGTAGAACTGATGCAGACGATCCCATGCAATTTTCTGAAACAGCGTCCCAAATAACCCCAGGACAGGCCTAAAAACCAAGATGCTAAGAAATGTCTTTGTTGGAATGTGTTATTCGTGGATTAGATTAAAATGGATATATTATGGGAGTTTGGGTTCTGGTTGTTGCCGTTGTTGTCGCCATTGTAGTACCTATTTAGACTTATTTGCAAAGCTATTCCAGAAAAGGACAACCTAAAGAATGGATGCTGAGCACTTAGTAAGAGCAAGGAAGCCCTGTTCTTTCATTTTTCGGTAGGTGAAAAAGTCCCTCACCATGTAGTAATGCCATCTCCAGGAGAGTCTAGAGCAGGCATTGGTAAATTTGGGCCCTCCAGGTGTTTTGGACAAAACATCTGGAAGGTCAAAGTTTGCCCACGCCTGACCTAGAGGGTCCTCAGTTCTACAGGATGCCCTCATGCTTCTCTGTCACTCTCAGGGCTTCATGCATGCTGGCCGCTGAGAGCCTCCGGTTGATGTTGCGATAGCTGCAGCGCAGCAGGTTCCAGAAGGTAGTCCTCAGGTCCCGGTTGCAGAAGGCGTAGATCAAGGGGTTGACGAGGGAGTTGGCATAGCCCAGCCACAGCAGGGTCCTCTCCAGCCGCAGCGGGATGCAGCTGCAGTGGCTTCCGCAGATGAAAGGCCTGGCGGCAGACATCAAGAAGAAAGGCAGCCAGCAGAAAGTGAAGGCCCCCACAATGATGCCCAGGGTGCGGGCAGCTTTCTGCTCCCTCTTGAAGATGGAGATGTTTTTGCGGTCTTGGCGCAGGAGCTTCGACAACGTGGCACACTCCTCCGCTGCCTTGTTGCGCTTGGTGTTGGGTTGGTGCCGGGCACCGGCTTCCGCACAAGAAGCTCCATCTTGTCTGTGGGATCTTGGGAAGTCCATGAAGCGATGCTTCTGGGCGCTGGCCTTGGCCGCCTTGTAGATGCGGTGGTACATCACCAGCATGACCATCATGGGAATGTAGAAAGCCACACCGGTGGAGTAGACGGTGTAGCCAAAGTCCTGGCTAATGAGGCACACCCGCTCCACAGTGATGTTCTTGGCCCAGCCAAACAGCGGTGGGAGTGTGATGGAAGCGGAGAGGAGCCAGACAGTGAACACCATCTTGGCCATCAGCTTCCCATCTTGTCTCACCGGGTATGTCAGCGGCCGTGTGATGCCCAGGTACCTGGAAAACAGGGAGCAAAGGCTGTGACATTGGGCTTATTAGATAGATAATGCACTGTTAGACAGGAATGCATTGGCTGTAACCCTATTGTGTAAAACAGGTGGAAAATACAGTTCTAATGGACATGTGGTCACACACACACACACCTGCAGAGTGATTAAGTGGGTGGCGATGTGTAACTTAAGGGACATGATGGAAAAGGCTGAGTTATGGCCAATGACAGTTATGACAAGGGCTGTATCATTCACTTTTGTCCCTGGTTGATGACAAGCAAGCAGTGGGTATAAAAGAAGGAAGGAAGCGAGTGTTCTTTCTCTTCCCATGTGTCTCTTGCCTTGCGTATGTTCCCATGCATCTGTTGCAGGTATCTGTTGCCTACGTCATGAGTATACGCTGTATATTTATTTATTTATTTGATTATTTCCTATATTTATACCCTGCCCTTCTCCCCCCGAAGGGGGACTCAGGGCGGCCTAACAAAAGCATCATATGATGCTAGCATCATAAAACAACCACAGTACAATCAAAATATTAAAAATTAAAACAACAATTAAAATAATTAATTAAGACACATCCATTAAAATCAAAATCCAAAAACCAGTCCGGGTCAATTCATTGCCATAAGTTGTGTGATCTTCTTCCACTTGCTGCTCACTGATCAAACGCTTGGTCCCATAACGAGGTCTTGATTTTCCTTCTAAAAGACAAGAGGGAGGTGGCCAATCTGATATCTCTAGGGAGGGCATTCCATAGGTGGGGGGCCACTGCTGAGAAGACAGCATGTGACAAAATGGGTACGGAATATATTGTGAGACCATGAAGGAACTCCGCAGAGCCATCCAAAACAAACATCATGGGACACTGATAGCGGGAGTCTGTCTCCTTCAAGACAATGTGCGTCCACACACCGCTCATGCAACACAAGAGTTGTTGACTTCATTTGGTTGGGATGTTTTAAGCCACCCTTCTCACAGCCCCAATCTGGCACCCAGTGACTATCATCTGTTGACTAAATTGAAGGAATACCTGGGTGGAAAATACTTTTCCAATGACGAGAGGTGAAAATTGAAGTGACAAACTGGCTGAAAAAGGTGAAGGGAAACTTCTATGACACAGGCATCCAAAACTCGTCCCAGGGATGATAAAATGTATTGAACTATTTTATTTTATTTATCGTGTCAGGGGCAACCAGACAATTGTATTACATTTCTAACAGAACAAAACAAACAAACAAACAGACAAAACACAAAATTTGCAAGCTTGGTAGTTGATTAAATGTCCTTTGACCAGTTTCTGGCCACTTGGAGTGCCTCTGTTGTTGCCGCAAGAAGGTCCTCCATTGTGCATGTGGCAGGGCTCAGGTTGCATTGCAGCAGGTGGTCTGTGGTTTGATCTTCTCCGCACTCGCATGTTGTGAATTCCACATTGTAGCCCCATTTCTTAAGGCTGGCTCTGCATCTTGTGGTGCCAGAGCGCAGTCTGTTCAGCGCCTTCCAAGTCGCCCAGTTTTCAGTGTGCCCAGGGGGGAGCTTCTCATTTGGTATCAGCCATTGGTTGAGGTTCTGGATTTGAGCCTGCCACTTTTGGATTCTCACTTGCTGAGGTGTTCCAGAGAGTGTCTCTGTAGATCTTAGAAAACTATTTCTTGACTTAAGTCATTGACGTGCTGGCTGATACCCAAACAAGGGATGAGCTGAAGGTCTCACTGCCTTGGTCTTTTCATTATGGGCTGCTACTTCCCGGTGGATGTCAGGTGGTGCAATACCAGCTAAACAGTGTAATTTCTGCAGTGGTGTAGGGCGCAGACACCCCGTGATAATGAGGCATGTCTCATTAAGAGCCCCATCCACTGTTTTAGCATGGTGAGATGTGTTCCACACTGGGCATGCATACTCAGCAGCAGAGTAGCATTGTGCTATGTATTGAACTGAATTGTGATTATGTCAAAAAATAATGTAATGCCTATACGACAATCCATGTAAGTTTTATTAAAATATATTCATTTTTTGTATTTAAAAAAAAAACCTTGTAACCTTCCTTTCTGGATAACCCTCGTATTTTGTACAAAGTGCAATGTGTCGAGATTAAAAGCCTCTGGTGAGCTTGGATGAAAACTGAATCGAGTTTTTCTGAACAGTGAGCAGCACAAGGTCAGACGGTGCAGTTACACTCTGCTGACAACTGATAAGCACTCTGCTGTGTTTGGGTTCGTTTCGGCTTGCCTTTGAGACATTCAATCCATTGCGCAATGTATCCAGGGAGAGCGTAATTGGAAGGAAACTATAAATCATGCACCTATTCCGCCTTAACAAGGCTTCCCTTCATGTATTGTTTACTGTTCCAGGCCCAAGTACCGGTGCACAAGTGCTGCTGAGACGTGTGTCTCACAACCTCTAACATTTCACAGAGACACTCCTACACAGTTGCATAAACTCCCAACACATTCGCAGAACTGCCAACATTTCACAGATTAGAAACACGGATATGAATATGTTTAGCCTGGAGAAGAGAAGACTGAGGGGTGACCTGGTAGCTATGTTTAAATACTTGAAAGGAGGTCATTCTGAAGATGAAACGAGCTTGTTTTCCGCTGCTCCGAAGATTAGAGGTGCAAACTGTAGAATTTATGCAATTCGACACTGCTGTAACTGCCATGGCTCCATGTTGTGGGGTCACGGGAGTTGTAATTTGGGGATACACCAGAGAAGACTAAAGATCCTGCAAAGCTACAACTTCTATAGAATCTATAGCATAGATCTATGGCAGTTAAAGTTTGCAGATGACACCAAATTGGGAGGGATAGCTAATACTCCAGAAGACAGGAGCAGAATTCAAAATGATCTTAACAGATTAGAGATATGATGAGCCAAAACGAACACAATGAAGTTCAACAGCAACAAATGCAAGATACTCCACTTAGGCAGAAAAAAATAAGGTGCAAAGATACAGAGAGGGGGATGATGCTTGGCTTGTTAGTAGTACTTGCAAAAAAGATCTTGGAGTCCTCGTGGTCAGTGTAATGTTCGTTGTTTGAAGGTGAACATGAGCCAACAATGTCATGTAGTGGCTCAAAAAGCCAATGGTATATTGGCCTGCATCAATAGGAGTCTAGTGTCTAGATCCAGGGAAGTCATGCTACCCCTTTGCCTTGGTCAGACCACTTCACCTGGAATCGCACTGTGTCCAATTCTGGGCGCCGCAGTTGAAGGGAGATGTTGACTCTAAACTGGAATGTGTCCAGAGGAGAGTGACTAAAGTGATCTGGAGAATAAGCCCTATGAGGAGCGGCTTAAAGAGCTGGGCATGTTTGGCCTGAAGAAGAGAAGGCCAAGAGGAGACATGATAGCCATGTATAGATATGTGAGGGAAGTCATAGAGAGGAGGGAGCAAGCTTGTTTTCTGCTGCCTTAGAGACTAGGATGCAGTGGAGCAATGGCTTAAAACTACAAGAAAGGAGATTCCACCTGAACATTAGGAAGAACTTCCTGACTGTGAGAGCTGTTCAGTAGGGCTGGGCGGTTTCGTTTCGTTAATTCGTAATTTGTTAATAATTCGTTAATTTTTTTAATTACAAAACGATAACGAACCATTCTGGAGCAATTTTTTTAAAAAAACGAATTTTTAAATAGTTTTGTAAATGCTTCGTATTTCGTTATTGTATTCATTTCGTTATTGTTTTGAGGTCGTTTCGTTATTATTTCCGCATGTCTGGGGCAAGTTTTATGGTTGTTTTTTGTTTAATTAGTGAAAAAAAATTATAATATCACACCAACAGTCAACAACAGAGGGAGAGGGAAGCTTCAGAAGTTTTTGGAGGTTTTTTAGCGTATTTCGCGGTCGCGTCCGCCATTAATGAATCAATTCGTTACTGTTTCGGAAATTGATTCGTTAATGTTTTGTAATTTTTTCACATTTACGAAATTTCGTAAATATCGAACTTTTTAAAAGGAAAATTTTGTAATTATTTTAAATAACGAAACGCAAAAACCCCCAAAAAAGAATCGATTTTAGAAACAAATTTTTCCGTTGTTACCCAGGCCTACTGTTCAGCAGTGGAACTCTCTGCCCTGGAGTGTAGTGGAGGCTCCTTCTATGAAGGTTTTTAAGCAGAGTCTGGGTGGCCATCTGTCAGGGGTGCTTTGAATGTGATTTTCCTGCTCCTTGGCAGGGGGTTGGACTGGATGGCTCATGAGGTCTCTTCCAACTCTATGATTCTAAGTGGAGCCAAACTGTATTAATTCTACAATATACGAGGGTTGAATGAAAAGTAATGCCTCCACCTTCGTAACTCCTCAACAGATGGCAGTACTGGTGTACAATATACGAGAGAGGAATGAAAAGTAATGCCTCCACCTTCGTAACTCCTCAACAGATGGCTTGTTCAGCAGACTCTTCTCTACAGTTCCATTTTGGTGGGAAGCCTTAGCATTGAACAGTTGTGCTGTTAAAGTGCGAAGTATGGAACTCTGGGCAGAGGGTCAGTCAATGCAACTTAAGCAACGTGCAGTCACTGAATTCTTGACAGCAGAAGGTGTCACCCCCAAAGGAGATTCATCAGAGAATGCAAGCTGTTTATGGTTATTGTGTTGATGTGAGTACTGTGCATCATTGGGCGAGAAAGTTTAAAGATGTTGAGGTGGGAACATCTGACTTGCGTGACAAACAAAGAGTTGGACGTCTTGTGACAGCAACCATCGAGTTTCACAACCAAAAGGTTGATAGATTGATTCAGAATGATCGTTGTATCATTCAGAGAGAAATTTCAAGCATAATCAGCATTTCTGTTCCCGATAATGAAAGAAGATCTGTGGGAACATCATTATTCTTCTGATGAAGACGTTGAGTGAACTGTGAGACGCTGGTTCGCGGAAACTGAGTGTCGACTTCTTCCGTGACGGCTTCAGAAAACTTGTTCATTGTTGGCAGAAATGAATCCAATTGTCTGGCGATTATGTGGAAAAGTGAATAGTGGTAGTTAAAGAGCACATTCTAAGGATTATTTATGTGCTTGATTTATTAAATTATTTCCATCCAAACCCAAGTAACGAAGGTGGAGGCATTACTTTTCATTCAACCCTCCTAGACACAAGAGAGATTAAAACTCAATGAAAATATATTTCACCCAAAGATTAGGCAGGAATTTTAGACTCAGAGTTTAAAAATAGAATCTGGACCAACCAGGGTATCCTAAAAACACAAAATCCTATTGAATCTTGGAAACTAAGTAGGATCAGCTTTGGTTAGCACTTGGATAGGAGACGGCCAAAGAATACCAAGTGTTGTAGGCTGTATTGCATAGGAAGGAACTGACCAAACCACATTTGAGTAGTAATTGACTAGGAAAAACCCATGAAATTGTGTGACGGTGCATTTGGCCCCACTTATATGTGAATGTATAGCTAAATTCTTTGGTTAACTGGAGCTGTCAATCAATGTCATTTTGCACCGGTTGAATTGCTCCCCCAGCCCAATTGTTTGGCTCCATCCCTTCCTGGGGAGGAGGGCAGTGCTTTCTTTTTCATTTCACCATCAAACAACTCAGCAGATGGACATGAGAAAGACTTGGCTCTAAAGCCCTCAGTCAAGTCATCTCTTATTACCAATTCTTAAGTTTGTACTCTTAAGATTCATTCTTCATGCCCAGTTCACCCTGGACGACTTTGCGGAAGCTTAAGCGCCTTCAAACCAGTCCTTTGGCATCGGGAGGAAGACTTTGTGCCTTCAATATAGGTCACTGGGCTGGGGTTGTGAATGTTCATGCATTCACAGCCATTGAGAAAGAGGGAACTTGGAAATCTTCTCAGCTGGAAAACTCCTTGGACCCAAGACTTCAGACACTATAATATATATATTCTTTACCCCCTGTTGAAACATCAAGTTTATATCTAAGGAAGATAACTCATTGTGAACAATAAAGACTATTTTGAGTTATTTCAGAAATTTCAGCTAGTCCAGCGGGCGGCGGCCAGGATGTTAACTGGTGCTCCTTACAGAGAGAGGTCAACCCTCCTGTTCAAGGAGCATCATTGGCTGCCGTTCATTTTCCGGTCCCAATTCAAGGTGCAGGTACTCACCTACAAAGCCCTAAATAGTTTGGGACCTGCCTACCTACGTGACCGCATCTCCATTTATGAACCTGCACGCTCCCTCCGATCATCTGGAGAGGCCCTGCTCACGATCCCACCTGCGTCGCAGGTGCGTTTGGTGGGGACGAGGGACAGGGCCTTCTCTGTAGTGGCCCCCCGACTCTGGAACTCTCTCCCTAAGGACATCAGACAGGCCCCAACGTTGGCTGTCTTTAGGAAGAGCCTGAAGACCTGGCTGTTCCAGTGTGCCTTCCCAGAATAGGAAACTCCTGGCTTCATGTCCCAAACGCACTTTGTTAGAGATTCAGGATTATCTGCACATTGCATCTACCGCCAAATACCTCTCTATATATTACCTGTCAGGCTCAGTACTTTTAATTTTTGCCCATTACATTTGGCCCGGCCCCTAGGTTTTTAATTACGTCACGGTGTCATTGTTTTACTGTTCTATTGTTTTGCTTGGTGTTTTATTATTTGCTTATGAGTTTTACTGTGTATTGTATGTTGTTGTTGTCGGCAGCCTCGGCCTTTGTAAGCCACATCGAGTCCTTCGGGAGATTTTGCGGGGTATAAATAAAGTTAATAATAATAATAGTGCCTTGATCCTTGAGAGTTCCAGTTCTCTAAAGGAGGGCAAGAAGCAATCCTCTGGGGAAAAGATGCCACGTCCATGTTTCTTTCACTAAGATCTATAGCCCTCAGGCGCGACGGCACAAATTGACAGGATTACCATAAGTCGGCAGCTGACTTGAAGGTATATATGCACACAAGGTTGTATATTTTCCCAGAGGGGAAATATACCACCTTGAGGGTGGTCTGCTAAGAGACACCAAACTGCATTAATTCTGCAGTGTAGATGCAGCTCAGGAAGCACATTTCATGTGCAGAAAATATGTTTTGTGTGCAAAACAATGAAATATATTTTGTGCAGCTGAACACCTCATAAGGGACGTCATGAAGCGGAAAGAATCTCACGGCTTCTATTACTCTTTTCAAGTGTTAAGAAACTCTGTCTCAACAGGGGAACGGTTTAAAAACGGATCTTGTTTCCATCCCTGGCGGCTGGTGCCTTGCTTACAATTATGAGATTGATGCAGGCACATGAAGGGAAAACTAACAAAAGCGGCTTCTTAATTAAATGCCTTTTGAGGCTTAATGGATTGAACCCGAAGGGAGCCTGTTTTACATCGTTTCCTATCCGTTTGCGATTTCTCGGTGACGAAAGAAGAAGTAGCAGAGAGATGGAAAAAGGAAGTAATCCATTGTAACTTGAGCACTTTCCCTTATTTTTCAGCAAATCTGCTGGCTTTTCACTTGGAATGTAAATATTTTTCAGTTAAAAAACTATTTTTACACAAAAGTGCTAATGGGTTTTTAAAAATAATTCCACATATATAAATAAAGTCTGGAGAAGTAACCTTATCCCAGGGTGGTCTTCTCTTAGGTCTGATCCACACTGCCCGATAATCCAGTTTCAGAATGTGGATTAACTGCATTGAACTGTGTAGACAAAGCAGGGGCCAACTATGGCCCTCCATGTGTTTTGGACTTCAACTCCCACAATTCCTAACAGCCTACCGGCTGTTAGGAATTGTGGGAGTTGAAGCCCAAAACACCTGGAGGGCCAAAGTTGGCCCATGCCTGGTGTGTTGTTTTTGTTCATTCGTTCAGTCGTCTCCGACTCTTCGTGACCTCATGGACCAGCCCACGCCAGAGCTCCCTGTCGGCCGTCACCACCCCCAGCCCCTTCAAGGTCAGTCCAGTCACTTCAAGGATGCCATCCATCCATCTTGCCCTTGGTCGGCCCTCTTCCTTTTTCCTTCCACTTTCCCCAACATAATTGTCTTCTCTAGGCTTTCCTGTCTCCTCATGATGTGGCCATCATGGCATGATGATGATGCCTGGTGTAGACTGATATAATCCACATTCTGAAACTGGATTATAGGGCAGTGTAGATCCAGCCTTACTTGCAAGGAGTTACAAGTGGCACATCCTACCTTAAAGAGGCCTCCTTTGAGAAGGAACACGGAAAAGATAGCACCAATTGGCAACATTTATGGAAGGCCTAGTTGTACCCATGTCTTCCAAGCTTCGATATGAAGAGTGTTGGGTTACATAGGTTTTTGGTTTCACATCTTCATAAAACCATGGAGTTGGGATTGTCAGCATTAGTGTTAGTAGCCTGCAGAATGACTTAGCCCTTTTAACTCTGTGATAAAAATAACTCATAAAAATACACATGAGTCTTTCACTTTAAGCAGAAATAAAATAAAGTTCTATTCACTGTATACAAAACAAGACAGAAGAATTGCTTTCACCAAATATAACAAAAACAATATCTTTGGTGAGTTCTCTTCATTCAATGGCGATATGCAGATATGCAGAATAATATACATTCTTTCTGATTTTGTTGCCAGTAGAGCGACCTTGTCTTGCTGTAAACAAACTTTATCTTCAGGATGCTGCAGAAACGCTCCCTGCACCAACCAAAGGCTTTTCAGCTCAAAATGAGCCCTCAAGCAAAGCTTAGAATGCAATGCTCAAAGTTTCTAAACACTTAGTGCCTTACTATATACAGGAACTAATATCACATGCAATTAACCCACGACAGCTGCAACAGAAAAAAACCCTGATCCTTTCTAAGACTTGGAAAAAGCCTGTTGCAAACCCTTAGTAGCAACAGGGATGGTCACTTAGTGCAACCTGATGCCATGGCAGAATATATTTTTAATTTTTTTTATGTCCATAGAGGAAAGTTATCTCTATGTAGCTGCATAATCGGAGTGCTATCTTTGTACGATTCTTCATTCAATGTGTCCAGTTCAGCTATTGCTTCATCAAATGCTGCTTTTGCCAGACTGCAGGCCTTCTCTGGTGAGTTTAGAATCTCATAGTAGAACACAGAAAAATTGAGTGCCAAACCAAGTCGAATAGGATGAGTTGGTTGGATCTCTTTCTTGCTGATTTCAAATGCCTCTTGATATGCTTGCTGGGAATTTGCTACTGTTGTTTGCTTGTTGTCACCAGATGCCACCTCTGAAAGGTATCTATAGTAATCTCCTTTCATTTTCAAATAGAAGACCTTGCTTTCTGGTTGTGTAGCATTAGCAATAAGATACTTATCCAGCAGTTCCAAAACATCATTGCAAATGTCCTGCAGTTCAGTCTCAATTTTCTCACGATACTCTCTTCCTATCTGTTGTTTCTTCTCATTTTGTTCTGTCTTCTGTTCAATGCTGGAAATGACACGCCAGGAAGACCGACGAGCACCAACCACATTCTTGTAGGCAACAGACAGTAGATTCCTTTCTTCATTGGACAGCTCATGTCCCTGTTCAGTAACAGCCTTCATGGCAGCAGCCATATCATCATAACGCTCTGTCTGCTCGGCTAGTTTAGCCTTCTGCACCAGCTCACTTTTGTCCATGGTTATTCCTCAGGCAGGTCCCGGTAAGGCAGTGGGCGAGGGGCGAGTGAGTGCAGCTCCGGCTTCCCAACCGTTGCTCCTCCAGCACATATACACACCCTGCAGCTCTTGCAGGCACTTCCGGCCTGCACTTCCTCCTCCACCTCTCCCTCCTTCCGCTTCGGCAGAATATACCATCAAAGTCATGCTGAAAGATACACATCCAGCCTCTGTTGACAGACGATCAAAGAAGGAGAGTCCATCACCCTCCAAGACAGCCTTTCTCAACCTGGGGGTCTGGACTCATGGGGGTCGCAAGGGGGTGTCAGAGGGGTCGCTAAAGACCATCAGAAAACACTGTGTTTTCTGTTGGTCATGGAGGTTCTGTGTGGAAAGTTTGGCCCAATTGTATCATTGGTGGGGTTCAGAATTTGATTGTAGGTTAACTATAAACCCCAACAACTACAACTCCCAAATGTCAAGTCTATTTTCCCCCAAACTCCACCAGTCTTCAGATTTGGGCATATTGAGTATTTGTGCCAAGTTTGTCCAGATCCATCACTGTTTGAGACCAAAGTTTTCTCTGGATGTAGGAGAACTCCAACTCCAAAACTCAAGGTTAATGCTCACAAAACCCTTCCAGTATTTTCTATTGCTCATGGGAGCTCTGTGTGCCAAGTTTGGTTCATTTCCATTCTTGGTGGAGTTCGGAATGCTCTTTGATTGTAGGTAGATTATAAGTCCCAGCAACTACAACTCCCAAATGACAAAATCAATCCTCCCCCAACCCCACCATATTCAAATTTGGGCGTATGGAGTATTTGTGCCCAATTTGGTCCAGTGAATGAAAATACATTCTGCATATCAGATATTTACATTACAATTCATAACAGTAGCACAATTACAGTTATGAAGTAGCAATGAAAATAATGTTATGGTTGGGGGTCACCAAAACATGAGGAACTGTATTAAGGGGTCACGGCATTAGGAAGATTGAGAAACACTGTTCCAAGACAATATATTTCATCGTCTTACCATTGAAAAGTTCTTTGTGAAGTTTAGGAGGTATCTATTGCCTTAGTTTGTGTTTGCTTAGGATATTTAAAGATAGCTATCATGGACTTCTTTTCTCCAAGCTAAACATACCTAGATTGCTCCTCCAAAGTCATGGTTTCCAGACCCTTTGACCACTTCTGGATATCTTTCTTGAATTGTGGTGACCACAGTGCTATTCCAGGTGAGATCTGACCACAGCAGAATAGAGTGTCATCACCCAACACTGAAAACAATACAATCTTTTGGGTTTTGGACTGGATTGGAGGCTCCACTGATTTGTTTGCCATTTATGAGATTCCTATAATGTAAGTGACTCTTTAAAAAGCAATAGATTTTAGGGGAAAGACGATAATAAATCTGAGGGAATCACTCGGGGTGTACCTTGGCTGAACGGGATGTTCCTTTTCATTACTGAGTAATATTTTATACTGAAAGCCAACAAAGACATTTTAGTAAGGAATACATAAAATAAATCTCCATGTCTCAGACTTTATGGCTCCTGCCCATAGGAGCCCTTAGAAGTTAAATAGATGCCATCTGGAATTGGCTTTGAATTCTGCCCGACTGCGTTTTGCATTCATAGACGATGCTCTAACTTGTGCAATTAACTTTAAGTGGCTCCTTTCTATTTTTGCTCAGACTTCTCTCCTTTGTTCAGGGAAGGTTAAAATAAAAGTCATGTATCCAGGGGATAAACATGCGGATGGAAGTGGAGCAGGAGGGGCTAAAAACATGGTCGAGTAACTACCCAGGTAAGAGATATTTGGGCCAGTCAAGGGTCTCAGAGGGCACATATGTGCTAGAGATAATGGAGGACAATGACCATTTGGTGTTGTTCACATGTCCTACACTTCACCTCCTGCTTCCCCCTATCTGATTGAGGATGATGGGATTTGTACTCCAACACATCCGGGGCATGCCTGCTTGTGACCAGTTGGAAGGAACTACAACTGGTCTATGACAATCTTGATATGCTGGAATAAGTGTTGCAAGAGAGCAAGCAAGGATTTCTTCTCTGGGACATAAAATGACAGATCCAAGGCCGAAGACCGAAGGATTAGAGGTATGACTAGGGTCTAAATCCTGTTAATATCTAACTAGAGAATTGACCTTGGTGTGGATAAGCAAGTCTACTCCAGTCAGATTGGCTTTGGTGTTGATATACTCTCGTTGGAACTAACCAACAGGATTCCAGGCGGGATGTGATCACTTACCCTTGTGTTGATATAACATGTCTACTCTAGTTGGATTGGCCTCCATGTTGATACAACAAGCCTACTTAGTTGGATTGGCCTTCATGTTGGTACAAGTCTACTATAGTTTGATTGGCCTTTGTATTGGTACAAGTCTACTATAGTTGGGTTGGCCTTCATGTTGATACAACAAGTCTACTTAGTTGGATTGGCTTTGTGTTGATACAAGTCTACAACAGATGGATTGGCTTCCTTGTTGATACAACAAGTCTACTTAGTTGGATTGGCCTTGCATTGATACAAGTCTACTACAGATGGATTGGCTTCCTTGTTGATACAACAAGTCTACTTAGTTGGATTGGCTTTGTGTTGATACAAGTCTATTACAGATGGATTGGCTTCCTTGTTGATACAACAAGTCTACTTAGTTGGATAGGCTTTGTGTTGATACAAGTCTACTACAGATGGATTGGCTTCCTTGTTGATACAACAAATCTACTTAGTTGGATTGGCTTTGTGTTGATACAAGTCTACTACAGATGGATTGGCCTTCTTGTTGACGCAACAAGCCTTCTTAGTTGTATAGGCGTTCATGTTGGTGAAAGTCTACTATAGTTGGATTCATCTTCACATTGGTACAAGTTTACTATAGTTGGATTCACCTTCATGTTGGTACAAGTCTACTATAGTTGGATTGGTCTCCTTGTTGATACAACGTGTCTACTCTTGTTGGATTGGCCTTTGTGGCCTATCCTACTTGGATTATCCTCCATGCTGATACAAGATGTTTACTCTAATTGGGACTAACCAACATGGTTTCAGTCTAGATATGATAGGTCACAAGAGACAAGAATGGTGTTCTCCAACCCAATGAGAAGATTGCTTCAACAATGAAACACATTACTTTGAAGATGGTAATTGGGTTCAAATTATGGGAAAGGGGATTCCACCTAAACATTAAGACTTTAAGAGCTGTTCAAGAGAACAATCAAACACTGCCTCAGAGTTTGGTGGCGGTTCCTTCATTGGAGGCTTTTGAACAGAAGCTGGATGGCCATCCATTGGGGGTGCTTTGATTGTGCTATTCCTGCCTGGCAGAAGGGAGTTGGATTGGATGGCTCATGTGGTCTCATCCAACTCTATGATTCTGTGATTCTGTGGTGGGGGTAGGTTCTCTTTCACTCAAGATCTTTAAGTAGACCTGAACAACCATACATTAGGGGATAATTTGGGTTTCCATCATGGCAGTAATGGTTTGAACTAGACATCCTACAAGATCCCATGGCCCATAAGAAGGAGTACAGATGCTTCCTTACCTGTCGACACTGATGACACAGAGAGTCATGATGGACGCTGTGCAGCACATGACATCCATGGCGATGAAGACATTGCAGAAGACCTCCCCAAAGAGCCACTCTCCTCCCACAAGGTCTGTGATGATGACGAAGGGCATGACGGCGAAGGCCACGGACAAGTCGGCAGCTGCCAAGGAGACCACCAGGTAGTTGGATGGCTGCCGGAGCTTTTTGACGATGCACACGGAGATGATGACCAAACTGTTGCCCGCGATGGTCAACAAGGTGATGACGGAAAGGACCGTCCCTATGACGACCTTCTCTGTGTCCCCATAGAGCAAGATATCCTCCCCACAGTCTGTCACGTTGGTGGCATTGGCAGGAAACAGGTCTGGTTTGGTCGCTTGGGAAGGTCCCTCAGTCATGAATGGAGCTGGGGTGGACCTCTTCCTGGGAGACTCTTCCTCCGTTTCCTCCACGATGGGAAGTTGCTGCTCCAAAAAACAACTGGGACCGATCCTTATCAGCATCCTTCGGATTCACTGCTGTGTGGACAGCAGGTACAGACCAAGGATTTGGCTGGAGGTCAACCTCTTCCACTGCAAGAACAAGCATCTGGAAGTTAGAGGAAGCAAATAGAGATACATGTCAATGCACAGATGAGGTTTGCTCAGGTATGAGGAAACTTCAGCCCTCTAGGTGTTTTGGACTTCAACTCCCACAATTCCTAACAGCCTACCGGCTGTTAGGAATTGTGGGAGTTGAAGTCCAAAACACCTAGAGGGCTGAAGTTTGCTCATGCCTGGGATTGCTTCTTCTTCCCTTCCATTGTAGCTCAGATACTTCTGAATTTCCACCTAATCATGGGATGGAGCTGAGTCTCAAAGGGTTAGGACACCAGGAATTTGGATTAGCAAGCATGACTATGTCATCTTCTCCTTCCTTGAGGCCTCCTTCTTCCTCTGTGCTTTATTGACATCCTTTAAATATCTAAAGAGTGAGGTATGTGTGTAGGAATACCCAGAAAAATATCTTTATGAACTATCTGTGTTTACATGCAAATTGTTTAGAAGTGGTTTGATCCAGAATAAGTAAACAAGGTAGGACTTATGTGGAATTAATGCAGTTTAGACCCACTTTAACCACCATGATTCAATGCTATGGAATCCTGGAAGTTGCAGTTTTATAAGGTCCTCTTTAGCCTTCTCTACCAAAGAGTGCTGGTACTTCGCTAAATTATAAATCTGGGATTCAAGAATCCTGGGAGTTGCAGTTTTATAAGGTCCTCTTTAGCCTTTTCTGCCAAAGAGTGCTGGTTCTTTGCTAAACTATAAATCTTGGATTCCAGAATCCTGGGAGTTGCAGTTTTATAAGGTCTTCTTAGGTCTCCTCTGCCAAAGAGTGCTGGTACTTCATTAAACTATAAATCTGGGATTCCAGAATCCTGGGAGTTGCAGTTTTATAAGGTCTTCTTTAGCCTTTTCTACCAAAGAGTGCTGGTACTGCATTAAACTATATATCTAGGATTCCAGGATCCTGGGAGTTGCAGTTTGATAAGGTCGTCTCTAGCCTTATCTGCCAAAGAGTGCTGGTACTTCACTAAACTATAAATCTGGGATTCCAGAATCCTGGGAGTTGCAGTTTTAAAAAGTCATCTTTAGCCTTCTCTACCGAAGAGTGCTGGTACTTCATTAAACTATAAATCTGGGATTCCAGAATCCTGGGAGTTGCATTTTTATAAGGTCTTCTTTAGCCTTCTCTGCCAAAGAGTGCTGGTACTTTGCTAAACTATAAATTTGGGATTCCAGAATCCTGGGAGTTGCAGTTTTATAAGTTCATCTTTAGCCTTCTCTGCCAAAGAGTGCTTGTACTGCGCTAAACTATAAATCTGGGATTCCAGAATCCTGGGAGTGCAGTTTTATAAGGTCGTCTTTAGCCTTCTCTGCCAAAGAGTGCTGGTACTTTGCTAAACTATAAATCTGGGATTCCAGAATCCTGGGAGTTGCAGTTTTATAAGGTCGTCTTTAGCCTTCTCAGCCAAAGAGTGCTGGTAGTTCGCTAAACTATAAATCTGGGATTCCAGAATCCTGGGAGTTGCAGTTTGATAAGGTCTTCTTTAGC
This sequence comes from Anolis sagrei ordinatus, assembly GCF_025583915.1. Taxonomy (NCBI): domain Eukaryota; kingdom Metazoa; phylum Chordata; class Lepidosauria; order Squamata; family Anolidae; genus Anolis; species Anolis sagrei. Next base: position 199,922,869 of record NW_026847549.1, read on the forward strand.
CTTCTCTACCAAAGAGTGCTGGTACTTCACTAAACGATAAATCTGGGATTCCAGAATTCTGGGAGTTGCAGTTTTATAAGGTCGTCTTTAGCCTTCTCTGCCAAAGAGTGCTTGTACTTCACTAAACTATAAATCTGGAATTCCCCATCTACAGTGCCATGCAAAATCCAGACTATCTGCTTTATATGGCAGCGTAGACTCATACAATCCAGTTTAAAGCAGACAATCTGAATTGTATGGCAGTGTAGATCCAGCCTCAGTTAAAGTGGTATCAAACTGCATTAATTCCATGGTGTAAATGCACCCCAAAAGAAAGATGCATCTTCTTCCTTCACTGACTCGTTCTTTTGGCATCTAACGAAGCCAGTGCGAGTCAGTGAAGGAAGTGGATGTGTAACAACTGCGGAAATCAGAAAGTGAAGGATTTTCCTCATTTCATATATTCAAATTCTGTTGGTGAATTGCTTCAATAAGAATGCAAATGCATGCATTTTGCATTACATTCACAAATGTGTTTGGATAGATCTTCCTGATGCCAAAAATCAAACTTTTTATCAGCCTTCTAAACGGATCCCTCCCTCCGACGTGAATGAATATGATGTGCGTGTGTCTTGTTGTAAGATGGCACGATTTCCATCTGCAATCTTTATCAGCCCATTAATTAGAGGGTTTGCTCTTTTTGCAAAAAGATATGCTGCCCGGGGCAACCTACCAGCAGATGAAAAGGGTTCCTAAATGGATAAAGCTTAGCGCAGTTAATCAATTAAATGGCAAAGCCGTAGCAAAACGTTATTAAAAGGGGGAAATGTACTTGCAGCCGTCACCGAACTTAATATAGGGGCCAGGTCTCGGGAACTTGGGTTAAGTTGATAGCAGCCTATTTGGCAGGGCTCAGCTGCATATCCCATCATCCCCAGATCGGTGGGATGATGGGAATGATTGCCCAGTCAATCTGGGGGGGGGGGATTAAAAGGTACACTGTTAGCCCCACCAGTTTGAAAACATTCAAATGTGAGTAGATCAATAGGTACAGCTGCAGAAAGGTAACCTTGGATTATTCCTTGGAGTACCCCCTGGTGGCGCAGCAGGTTAAACCGCTGATCTGCTGAACTTGCTGACCGAAAGGTTGCAGTTTCGAACCCAGGGAGCAAGGTGAGCTCGTGCTGTTAGCCTTAGCTTCTACCAACCTAGCAGTTTGAAAACATGCAAATGTGAGTAGATCAATAGCTACAGCTTCTGTAGGAAGGTAACCTTGGAGTATTCCTTGGAGTAGTACCCTGGTGGCACAGTGAGTTAAACCTCTGCGCTGCTGAACTTGATGACCGAAAGGTCGGCAGTTTGAATCCGGGGAGTGGGATGAGTTCCCACTATTAACCCCAGCTTCTCCCAACCTAGCAGTTCGAAAACATGCAAATGTGAGTAGATCAATAGGTACTGCACTGGCAGGAAGGTAATGGTGCTGATGCAGTCATACCGGCCACATAACCTTGGAGTAGTCTATGGATAGCGCGAGCTCTTTGGCTTAGAAAATGAGATGAGCACCAACCCTTAGAGATGAACATGACTAGGCTTAATGTCATGTTTACTTTTACCTATTCCTTGGTAGTAAAACCCATAAAATCCTTGGGGTTGGCATTATAGTCAATGGGGACACGTACACACATTTAGACGAATGTTTTTCTTAACTTTCTCCCAGCTTTCGCAGAATAGTTTTTGCAGATTTTACTCTTATAACTGAATATACCCTTCCTAGGAGATTTATTAGTTTCTGACGCTTCTGCACTACTTTTCATAGGAAAGTAATACAGATAATATTCTTATTTGAATTGCTACACATGCACACTCAAACGTACGCATAATATTCCTATTTGAATTGACACATATTGCACATACATATCCACAACTTTTGCTTGAATTTGCTCTGCAAACCTAAGATATTGAGATAATCATAAGTGTGGTTAACTTGGCACAGCTGCAAAGGAAAGATGGGACTCAGGGTGCATCTACACTGTAGAATTAATGCAGTTTGACACCACTTTAACTGCCCTGACTCAATGCTATGGAAATATGGGATTTATAATTTTACAAGAAGCCTCCGGTAGTGCTGGCAGGACTGCTGACCAAAAAGTCAGCGGTTCAAATTTTTGTGAGATGGGGTGAGCTCCCATTTGTCAGCTCCAGCTTCTCATGCAGGGACATGAGAGAAGCCTCCCACAGGATGGTAAAACATCTGGGCGCCCCCTGGGCAACGTCCTTGCAGATGGCCAATTCTCTCACACCAGAAGCGACTTGCAGTTTCTCATGTCGCTCCTGACATGAATAAATAAATAATAATTTTACAAAATCTTTAGCCTGCTCTGTCAAATAGTTC
>NW_026847549.1:199930239-200015239 GCF_025583915.1 Anolis sagrei ordinatus
AGGTCTTCCAGGGAAGCCTTACCTGCGAGGCAGGAGGAGATGCCTTTGCTTGGCTCTCCTGGGCTGAGCATCTTCTTCTCTCCAGGCTCAGGACTCCTTCCTTTCAAAGGGCTTCTTCTTCAGCTTCTGAAGAGATGCTTTCTTCAAAGGCTTGGATTTGCAAAGAGATAATTCAGCAACTTCAAGGATGTTTCCCCCAAAGAGAGCGATGGCTGCGAAGATGTGCCCTTTTGCTGAGCGACCTGCTCACTCAGATGGCAAGAGGACCAGATGCACCAAAAATAAAAAAGTGGAAAGAAAGAAGAGGAGGCAGGCTTCCTTCCTTCCTTCCTCCCTTCCTCCCCTTCAAGTCACTCCCCTCCCCATGCCTTCACTTGGAAAGCATCCTTTCCAAGTCTTCCCCTCTTGCTTCTGATTCTGGCAGAAGGAAAGAAAGAAAGGAAGAAGCAACGCCAGGGAGAGCGGAAAGGTTGCTGTCAAAAGTCTGGACAGATGCTCGGTTGTGGAGCTCAGGGGGAAAAGGAAGACAGAAATGCACATTATCTCTTCATAAATATAGAAAGCCACAGACTTCGAAAATGTTGCCTGGCTCTCCAAATCTCAGACCACCCCTTTGGTTGCTTGAAAGCTCTCCAAAGAATAAACCACTGCTCTGCTTTTGATCAAAAAGCATAAATATCCTGGACCGTTGGGCACATAACAAAGGCAGGGTTGCAATTTGCAATTATATCACCATCATCATCACATAGATCAGTGTTTCTCAACCTTCCTAATGCTGCGACCCCCTTAATCCTGTTCCTCATGTTGTGGTGACCCCACAATCATAACATTATTTTCTTTGCTACTTCACAACTGTAATTTTGCTCCTGTTATGAATTTATATGTAAATATCTGATATGCAGGATGTGTTTTCATTCACTGGACCAAATTTGGCACAAATACCCAATATGCCCAAATTTGAATTCTGGTGGTGTTGGGGGTGGGTGTGTGGATTTTGTCATTTGGGAGTTGTAGTTGCTGGGATTTATAATTCACCTGCAATCAGAGAGCATTCTGAACATCACCAACGATGGAATTGAACCAAACTTGGTACGCAGAACTCCTATGACCAACAGCAAATACTGGAAGGGTTTGGTGTGCATTGGCATTGAGTTTTGGAGTTGCAGTTCACCTACATCCAGAGAGCACTGTGGACTCAAACAATGATGGATCTGGATCAAACTTGGCACAGATACTCAATATGCCCAAATGTGAATACTGGAGTTGGGGGGAAATTGACATTGACATTTTGGACTTGTAATTGAAGAAAATAGACTTTGACACTTGGGAGTTGTAATCCTGGGATATATAGTTCACCTAGAATCAAAGAGCATTCTGAACTCCACCAACGAAGGAATTGAACCAAACTTGGCACACAGAACTCCCATGACCAACAGAAAATACTGGAAGGGTTTGGTGGGCATTGGCCTTGAGTTTTGGAGTTGTAGTTCACCTGCATCCAGAGAGCACTGTGGACTCAAACAATGATGGATCTGGATCAAACTTGGCACAGATACTCAATATGCCCAAATGTGAACACTGGTGTTGTTTGGGGAAAATCGACATTGACATTTTGGAGTTGTAATTGAGGAAAATAGACTTTGACATTTAGGAGTTGTAGTTGCTGGGATATATAGTTCACCTACAATCAAAGAGCATTCAGAACTCCACCAACGATGGAATTGAAACAAACTTGCCATGCAGAACTCCCATGACCAACAGAAAATACTGAAAGGGTTTGGTGGGTATTGACCTTGAGTTTTGGAGTTGTAGTTCACCTACATCCGGAGAGCACTGTGGGCTCAAACAATGATGGAGCTGGACAAAACTTGGCATGGATACACAATATGCCGAAATGTGAACACTGGTGGAGTTTGGGGAAAATAGACCTTGACATTTGTGAATTTTAATTGCTGGGATTTATAGTTCACCTACAATCAAAGAGCCTTCTGAAACCTTCTATCCCAGATTGAAAAATGCTGGCATAGATATTACAAAAATTGAATCTGAGTCCAAATTGTCAAATTGTATTCACATTATTTATATATCGATTTCAAATATTGACATCTTCTAAATATAGAGAAAAGGCTTGTTTTTCCTGTTGGCCTGGAAGGTAGGACCAGGTCTAACCCTTTGAGGTTGCAGAAGGGTAGATTTCGACTGACCAACTAACAAAATGAATTTCAACAGGAAGAAATGTATGGCTCTACACTCGGGCAAGAAAAATGCACAGATAAAGGATAGAATCATAGAATAATAGAGTTGGAAGGGACCACATGAGCCATCCAGTCCAACCCTTTGCCATGCAGGAAAAGCACAATCAAATTTCCCTGGTAGATGGCCATCAAGCTTCTGTTTAAAAGCCTCAAAGGAAGAAGCTTCCACCAGGCTCCGAGGCAAAGAGTTCCACTGCTGAATAGTTCTTCTTACTGTCAAGAGGTTCTTCCTAATGTTCAGGTGGAATTTCCTTTCCTGTCATTTGAACCCATGGCTCCACTGAGTCCTAGTTTCCAGGGCAGCAGAGAGCAAGCCTGCTCCCTTTTACTTATGACACCTTTTCACATATTTCTACATGGCTCACTATAACAAACAGTGAGTAGTAGAGAAGATTTTAAATTAAATTTATATACGGGAATATATATAATCCCAACGCTGCTCAGCCGAATTATAACGATAACACCTCCACTACAGACTAGCTCACCAAAATATAGAGGCAGTATGGTTGCTGAACCAACTGTCTATTTAAAAGTTAGGAACTGGGAACCACTGGAACTGAGAGACATAAAATGATTCTTCAAAAGATTTCCGCTGCCACCATATTAATAATAAACAGGCTGAGTTTATGTTGAGAGTTTGTTCTGTGAACACACTCTGTGTCACTATAATTTTCTTAGAGGCTGCTGAAAGCTGACTTGAATATTGCTTTGACCACAAAGGTATTCACACCAAGGCTGGTATACGTTGATAAAAATAACAAGAACGTTTATTGAACAGGCTTGAAATATTCAGGTACAAATGCTTAATGGTTTCAGTAAAATACTGGCATAAAAAGCTTGTGGTTGTGTTTGAGTAAAGATCTTAAAAACTTCTGGGTTACAAGTCTTAAAAGTTTCAACACAGAAAATTACTTCAGGAAATGAATCTCTGAAAGTAACTCCCAAAAATCCCCCTTAGGAATCTAGCCAAAACCCTGAACTAGCCTTCCTTAGGAATTGAACAGACCACTAACGGGGTTCTGCTCCACACAGTATTCTAGCTATAATGGTGCTCCATGCTAGCCCTGTTTCTGGGTGTATTTGACCTTTCGATTCTGAGAATGACACCAGTTTTCACCTGTCAGCTCTAGCTTTTGAAATACAGAACACATGCCATCTACCGCTCCCAGCAGTCATGCCGGCCACATGACCTTGGAGGTGTCTACGGACAACGCTGGCTCTTTGGTTTAGAAACGGAAATGAGCACCAACCCCAGAGTCAGACACAACTGGACTTAATGTCAGGGGTTAACCTTTACCTTACCTCGTGTATTTATTTATTTATTTACATTTCTAACCCACCTTTCTCCACCCTGAGGGGGACTCAAGGTGGCTTTCACTTAGGCAACTATTAGATGCCTTCAAAAACAATTAACAATGAAAACATTTAAATAGAATTATAAAATACATTAAAACATTTAAAACATATAAAACAATACCTTCACTGTATTGTCGAAGGCTTTCATGGCTGGAATCACTGGGTTATTGTGAGTTTTCTGGGCTGTATGGCCATGTTCAAGAAGCATTCTTTCCTGACAAAGGATTCCCCCAGGCAATAAGAAGTCAGACCTTGAAACTGTTGTTTTTTATTCGTTTAGTCATTTCCGACTCTTCGTGACGACCTGGACCAGCCCATGCCAGAGCTCCCTGCCAGCTGTGGCCACCCACAGCTCCTTCAGAGTCAAGCCAGTCCCTTCAAGGAGACCATCCATCCATCTTGCCCTTCGTCGGCCCCTCTTCCTTTTTCCTTTACCCAGCATCATTGTCTTCTCTGAGCTTTCCTGTCTTCTCCTTTTGTGGCCAAAGTACTTCATCTTGGCCTCTAATATCCTTCCCTCCAATGAGCAGTTGGGATTTATTTCCTGAAGTATGCACCGGTTGGATCTTCTCGACCTTGAAACTGCTCAGCCATTAAATGCTAATCAAGGTGTCCAATTGAAACATTCACACCTAGCTCCAACAGACAAGAGTTCTTTCTCCCACCCTGAACATTCCACAGATATATAAACCCAATTTTCCTAGTTTCCAAAAGACCTCACAATCTCTGAGGATGCCTGCCATAGATGCAGACGAAACGTCAGGAGAGAATGCTTCTGGAACATGGCCATACTTGTCTGTTTGAAGCAAGTGTAAATGTTGCAGTTAGCAAGCTTGAATAGCACTTGAGTAGCCATTAAGTTTGCAAAGTCAATCAGTGAAGGTATCTGCATAGAGGTAGCCTGGCCACTGTTGCCTGGAGGCATCCTCTGTTTCAGAGGTGTTCACTGATGAACCAACCTGGACAAAGAATATTATTTGAGAACACATACATGCTGGACCACTCTGACAACCACCATGTCAGACAACACAGAGAAGCCATTGAAATCCACAAGCAGGCAGACAATGTCAACAGAAAGGAGGAAACCATGAAAAGGAAGGAAATCTGGCTAACTGTATTTAAACAACAGTAGAATGAAGTAAATAAAGGGCACCACTCAGGAACAGGGGAATTCCAGACAGCAAACAATCAAAGTCCAGTTAACATCTCCTACACAGAGGATGCCTCCCTCCACGCAGCAACAGCCAAGCTACCTCTATGCCAGTGGTTCCCAACCTTTGGGTCTCCAGCAAGCTTACCAGTTATTAGGAACTGTGGGAGCTGATGTCCAAAACACCTGGAGGTCCAAAGGTTGGGAGCCAGTGCTCTATGCAGATACCCTCGCTGATTGACTTTGCAGCTTCATAACTACTCAAAGCTATACAAGCTCGCTAATTGCAACATTCTCACTTGCTTCAAACAGACAAGGGTTCTTTCTCCCACCTTGGACATTATTCCATAGATAGAGATACACTCCCCCTGATCCACTGTCAACAGAACCTCTGCAGATGCCATTAGCCACAGATGCAGGCGAAACGTCAGGAGACTTTATGTTCACTCCTGGTCATGAGTCCAAAGATGACCAGGTGAGAAATGGATGCCCAGGATAAGACCTAATTTGAGAAAGCCTCCTCTGCTGTCATGCGCTGGGCCTATAGCAAATGGCTTTTGAACAGGACATGCTCTTTGTGCCCAGCGGGAGGCCGGGGTGCCTCATCTGAGAGGCCCTAAGGATTTTCCTATACAAAATCTTTAGAAACTTGAAAAGTTTAACAAGGTCCTTTATTATTGCTTAGGTCTTCAACAAAGCAATCAAATACTTCTTGGATCTTCAACAAGTCAAGCAAATACTTCAAGGTTTTGAATCAACTGGTGGCTTTCATAATCTTGTCCACAAGGGACAGGCAACTGGCTTCGTGAACTGTTTCTTTTCTTTAAGAGGAAAACCCTTTTTAACCCCTCCTTGGGCAATCTACTTTCTAAACTTTGCTGGTGTGGGCTCTACTCCTGGCTCCAAACTGATTCTTGGGTCCCGAGTAGACCTACCAGTCAAGGCTTTGTAGATTCTCCAGCTCCTTTGGAACTGTTTCCCCCCGGAATTTCCCCCGGATGCTGTGAGAAACGAAGTTTCTCTACAGGTGGAGCTAATCAACGTCCTGTAGCTAAGCTTTCCAACACAAGACTGACCTAAAATGGTTCCCTCTCCTCCCAGAGCCCTGGGGAAAGGGGCGGAACCAAAACTTAACAATGATTGATGGGTCATTGGCCCTATAATTGCAAACCAAGGGAAGCCACTTTATTGCAAAATGCATGGAACTTTGGAAAACATGCAAGCACTCAAAGAAAGAAAAGGAAGTTGGAGCTTTTGGTACAGCCGTACCAGCACACCTCCCTTCTGGCCTGGCACCTGTTCATCCAACCTCAAGTCCCAGCATCCAGTACTTGGTCATACAAGGTTACTGGACTCATGTGTTTTGCAGACTGATGCTTTGAGAGATGAATGAATAAGAGGCACACAAGGGAAGTATATGATGCTGGAAACCATGAAAAGGAAGGAAATCTGGCTACCTGTTAAAAAAAACATGGCCAACAGAACCTCTGCAGATGCCATTAGCCACAGGTGCAGGAGAAACGTCAGGAGAGAATGCTACTGAAACATTGGCATACAGCCGGGAAAAAAACTCACAGCAACCCAGTAATTAAGGCAATGAAAACCTTCGAGTGAACTTTGGAGTGAATTTCTTCACAAGTTAAAATGGGGGGTAAAACTGCATTCATTCTCCTGTGTAGATGCATCCTCAAACTTCTAATTACCACCCTTGTGCTTCCCCTCAATCCAATCCTGAGACTTTAGGCAGCTTAGAAATATACAAACAGATGCAATGAAAAAGTTGCTGCCCATAAAACATACCAAAAACTATAATTAAGCTATCCATCTTGAAACATATCCACACAAGAGCCAAAATAAGTTTGTTTTCCAAGATTATAAACCCAAGGAGAAGGTTGGTTCTGGACTGAACTGCAGAAAACGACACTCACATGAGATTTGGGGAAACAGGAGTGTGAACACTTATCAGTTTAACCTTGTTCTTTCATATGAATGCAGAGGTTGCGCACGTATGGCGAACGTTGAGCGATGTCCCAATATTCCTTGTGTTTCTAGAAGCAAGAAGGACTCATTTACACATTAATGGCTGCCTTGCAAGGATTATGCAGGAAGGGAATTGGGGAAATGCCACCGAGGCGGAGAAGAATGAATTAATTGGGAGCGCCTTCGCTTTAATGAAAAACTTATCAGCTCATCCAAAATCTCGCGCTAAATATAGAGTCGCTTGAGATGGTGAAATATGTTAATAATAGAAGTACTTTCAAAACCTTGCTAGAGGAGGCCTGTGAAATCAATGGGAACTTGGTAGGGTCAGCATTTATCCAAAGATGCATCTGCACTGTATAATTAATGCAGTTTGACACCTCTTTAATTACCGTGCCTCGATGAAATTGAATTTTTAATTTTGCTTTTTGGGCCAAGCTGGGATAGAGCCAGCATCATTTTAACAGCTTGAGTTCTTGGAGAAGACTAGCATTCAAATCTATGCTTAGCTTATTATTATTATTATTATTATTATTATTATTATTATTAGTCATACCCTGCCACGCATTGCTGTTGCCCAGTCTGTGCATATGTGTTTTGTGTGTACATGTGTGTATATATTTGTATATTTGTGTTTGCACATATGTGTGTTTGTGTGTGTGGTTTTGCACATGCGTTGTAATGGTTTTTTTTGTTTTTTGGCTTTGTAAGTCTCTTCTGCTGTGTTTTTCAGTGTTTTTATGAGTGATGGTTACTCGTTGGCCTGATAGGTGTATTGTTGAAGTCAATACGGACTTTAGGAGGGTCTCTCCAGTAAGAGAGACCCCTAGGACCGCACCAAAAAGGGTCCATGACCTTGGTGAGCCGTCAGAGAAGCCTGATTCCAGCAATTTTATTAATATTAATAATTGAAATGAGACTCTTGCCAAGGCGAAGAAGAGGCATCGAGGTTTAATGAGCGATTCAGCTGAAGCGGATGCAATTGCAGTGATCATTCACATGCAAGCATATCAGTACATTGATCAGAGGCATATTTATAGCAAAATACAGGTTTGAAAGTTTCAAAACTCCCTCCCTCTGCCCTCCAATGGGAGAGCTTTCCCTGCTTCAGTGCCTTGAGAGAGGCGGGATGAAAATAGAAAAAATGAGCCGGCGATAACCAGTCTATTGTCCTTGAGTGGAGTTGCGATGATCCTTGATTACTTTCATCCTGGCCTTCCTGCCACAATCAGATAAGGCACAAAAGGGGAGGCTGGGGAAATGTCCGGTTCTGAATGAAGTCTCCTATTGTGAAATGGCCAAAAGTCTGCAGAAGGAAATCCCCAGGCCAATGGCCTTAATCCTGGAGTTTAGAGTTTCTTTTGTTGCCCCTGATTGCCCTTTCAACAACTGGCCACTTCCTGGATTGATTTACCCAAGGGGAGGGGGAAGGAGTGATAGGTTTGGGTGTCAGGGCAAGAATAAGGAGAATACATGGGGGAATACAGAAATCCACAGAAATTCATATCAAATATCTCCTTCCCCATCCCACCCTGCCAAAGAAATTTAATAAAGAAATTATTTTCAAGCAATATGAGTCCATAGTTCATTTTGAGGGAAGTTCATGAGCGGGAAGGATGTCCTTGTGAGTCCAAAACATTAGGCAGAGCTGCCACGCTGGGATCGAAGCTGGTCCTTGGGAAACTACAACTCTCATGAAGGGCAGAAGTCCCAAGATCCAGCCATTCCCCAAAAGCCTCGTGGGGTCCTTGTTGTTGTCAGTGCCTTGGCAATGTGACCAAGACTTAACCCCTATTGTGTAGTCTGGTGCCCTTGCCCTTTGCAGAACTATAAGTCACTATCCCTTATTTGGGGGGGGGGTTGTTAGGTATCTTGTGTCCAAATTTGGTGTCAATTCGTCCAGTGGTTTTTGAGTTATGTTAATCCCACAAACGAACATTACATTTTTATTTATATAGACTAGCCGTCTCCTGCCACGCGTTGCTGTGGCCCACATGGGGGTTCTGTGTGGGAGGTTTGGCCCAATTCTATTGGTGGGGTTCAGAATGCTCTGTGATTGTAGGTGAACTATAAATCCCAGCAACTACAACTCCCAAATGTCAAGATTCTATTTTCCGCAACTCCACCAGTGTTCACATTTGGGCATATTGAGTATTCTTGTAGAGTTTGGTCCAGATCCATCATTGTTTGAGTCCACAGTGCTCTTGGATGTAGGTGAACTACAACTCCAAAACTCAAGATCAATGCCCATTAAACCCTTCCTGTATGTCATGGGAGAACTATGTGCCAAGTTTGGTTCAATTCCAACGTTGGTGGGTTCAGAATGCTCTTTGATTGTAGGTGAACTATAAATCTCAGCAACTACAACTCCCAAATTACAAAATCAAAATTATTTGAGTGAAGGACATACACTGTTGTTAGGTGTCTTGTGTCCAAATTTGGTGTCAATTCGTCCAGTGGTTTTTGAGTTATGTTAATCCCACAAACTAACATTACATTTTTATTTCTATAGATCACTACCTGTCCCCAGCCATGCGTTGCTGTGGCTCAGTCTGTGTATATGTGTTTTGTGTGTGTATATGTGTGTTTGTGTATATATAGGTGGTTTTGCACATTATTTTCCATATTATTATTTATTAATTATAATTGCATTGTTGTTTTAGTTATTGGAAAACCCCTCCACATTTGCTTAGGTTATTATTAAATATTATTAGTGTTGCTAATAATAAATAATAATATTTAATAATAGTATCCAGCTTTTCTCTCATAAACTATTTTTTAAAAAAACAAACAAACAAGGATTTTTTTAAAAACTGTATTTTCTTGCGGTGGACAAATCTTGGAAGAAGAACATTGATAGGACAGGCGGTGTTGTATTTCAGTGTCAATGTTGACTTTTGTGGAGAGGTGGCTGCCAAGGGAGCGGAAATGGTCAATATTTTCTCATATTACACCATTAAGCTGTATTTCTGGCATTGGAGAGGGATTGGCTGGTGAGTGCTGGAAGAGCACTTTGGTTTTCTCGATGTTCAATGAGAGGCTGAGTTTCTCGTATGCTTCTGCAAAGGTGTTTAATGTGGCTTGTAGGTCTTCTTCTGAATGCGCACAGACTACGTTATCATTGGCATATTGGAATTCTATAGCAGACGTTTTTGTGACCCTAGTTTTGGCTTTCTGATAGTTACTTTTTCCTGCATGCTAACTTATTGAGTTAATTATGTTCATGTTTCACTTTCAGAAAACACATGGAAATCTCTCTGGCACCCCTAGTAGCTGATTCCTCACAAATATGACAACTTGGAAATTTTTGAGAAAAATGCAAAAGATATTGCAAAACTGTTTTCCCCAGTTGCAGACAAAGCAGCCGATCCATCCATTGAACTTTTCCTCCTCTGTGAATCAATGGCATACATATATTTATCACCCTTCTGTGCTAGGAATTTGTGAGGAATTATGGGAGTTGGAGTTCATTCTGATATGGAAGGCTCCCATCCCTGGTTAATACTGATGAGTATTGATTCTTCAGGTTTGGATATGGATCCCTCTTTCCCCAAAAAATATCTCTAAAAATGCCAAATATTGTTGAAGGCTTTCATGGCTGGAATCACTGGGTTGTTGTAGGTTTTTTCGGGCTATATGGCCATGGTCTAGAGGCATTCTCTCCTGATGTTTCGCCTGTATCTATGGCAAGCATCCTCAGAGGTAGTGAGGCAAGCGTCCTCACTACCTCTGAGGATGTTTGCCATAGATGCAGGCGAAACATCAGGAGAGAATGCCTCTAGACCATGGCCATATAGACCAAAAAAACCTACAACAACCCATGCCAAATATTGATTCTGGGATATTTTTTTTGCATGGAATATACTTAAACTATTTGTGGTGTCCCAGAAGTTGTAGTTTTCCAAGGCCGAGAGACTGCTGTTGCCTTCCCAAGCTCCCAACTCCCGAGAGTCCATAGCAATTTCACATTGCTATAATTAATCTTAAGAGCAGTAACAAAAATGATGATTGATTCTTTCTTTTGCCATTTTATATCTCCAAAATGTAACAGAAGTGCTGTATTTGGATTTCCGAGTCTAAAGATCCTCGAGAGTGAAGACTTGGGTTTTCTCCTTGTGAACGTTGGGGTTTTTGCAAAGAGCTTCCTTCCGCTTGCAAATCAGAAGGGAGGAAGTTCAGGCGTGAGATCTGAGACCCAAAATAACCTGCCTCATTAGCATGCATTTTTCTCCTTCTCTTTTAGGAATATTCGCTATGATTCATCTCTCCCATATGGTCTCCGGAACATCCAGGGAATATACCATATTTATTCATAGCTCGTCTTTCCTTTTGCGGAGGCCAGGGGAGAAGAGTTATTTTGCATCTTCACAACAACCCTGTAAGGTAGATTTGGGTGCAAAAAAGAGTTTGTGTTGTGTTGGAAGCAAAGGAGTACCATGTCCCAGTTTCTCTCCTCCTGCTCTCACTCCACCAGCCACTTCTTTCCAGTGGTTCCTCCTCTTCATCCTGGAAAGAAGTGACCACACTTGGAATATTGTGTCCAATTCTGGGCACCACAATTCAAGAGAGGTATTGAGAAGCTGGAATGTGTCCAGAGGAGGACGACTCAAATAATCAAGGGTCTGGAGAACAAGCCCTATGAGGAGCGGCTTAAGGAGCTGCGCATGTTTAGCCTGAAGAAGAGAAGGCTGAGAGGAGATATGATAGCCATATATAAATATGTGAGAGGAAGCCACAGGGAGAAGAGAGCAAGCTTGTTTTCTGCTTCCCTGGAGACTAGGATGTGAAACAATGGCTTCAAACTATCAGAGAGGAGATTCCATCTGAACATGAGGAAGAACTTCCTGACTGTGAGAGCCGTTCAGCAGTGGAACTCTCTGCCGGCACCCGGAGTGTGGTGGAGGCTTCTTCTTTGGAAGCTTTTAAACAGAGGCTGGATGGCCATCTGTCAGGGGTGCTTTGAATGCAATATTCCTGCTTCTTGGCAGAATGGGGTTGGACTGGATGGCCCATGCGGTCTCTTCCAACTCTTTGATTCTATGACTATCTGACTGCCATGAAGATGGTTCTGTCGTGAGCAAGAAGCTTTGTCAGTCATTGAACATCGAGAAAACCAAACTGCTCTTCCAGCAGTCACCAGCCACTCCCTCTCCAATGCCAGAACTATAGCTTAATGGGGTAACATTAGAAAATGTTGACCATTTCCGCTCCCTTGGCAGCCACCTCTCCACAAAAGTCAACATTTATACTGAAATACAACACCGCCTGAGTGCAGCATTTTCCCGAATGAAGCAGAGAGTGTTTGAGGACCAGGACATCCGTAGGGAGACCAAAGAGCTTGTCAATAAAGCCATTGTCCTCACAACCCTGCAAAACGTGGACTGTCTACAGACATCATACGCAACTCCTGGAACGATTTCATCAGTGCGGCTGCTGAAAAATCCTGCAAATCTCTTGGGAAGACAGGCGGACAAATGTTAGCATGAAGGAAGGAAAGAAGGAAGGAGGGAAAGAAGGAGAGAAAGAGGGAAGGTTGGCCACAGCAACGTGTGGCAGGTACAGCTAGTCTATATAAATACAAATGTAATGTTCGTTTGTGGGATTCACACAATTCAAAAACCACAGGCCAACAAGTGACCATCATTCACAAAACACAGAAAAATACAGCCAAAAAACAAAAAAAAAATTACAACACATACTTAAAACCACACAAACACACATATATACATATACACACAAATATATACAAACACAAAACACATCTACACAGACTGGGCCACAGCAACGCATGGCAGGGGATTGCTAGTAAATAATAAACAAACAAACAAACAAACAAAGAGAGGTAGGAAAAAGAGAGGGAAGATGGGAAGATGAAAAAGGAAGGGAGAAAAGGAAGGAAGGAAAAAGAGGGAGTCATAGAATCATAGAATCATAGAATCAAAGAGTTGGAAGAGACCTCATGGGCCATCCAGTCCAACCCCTCTGCCAAGAAGCAGGAATATTGCATTCAAATAACCCCTGACAGATGGCCATCCAGCCTCTGTTTAAAAGCTTCCAAAGAAGGAGCCTCCACCACACTCCTGGGGCAGAGAGTTCCACTGCTGAACGGCTCTCACAGTCAGGAAGTTCTTCCTAATGTTCAGATGGAATCTCCTTTCTTGTAGTTTGAAGCCATTGTTCCTCGTCCTAGTCTCCAGGGAAGCAGAAAACAAGCTTGCTCCCTCCTCCCTGTGGCTTCCTCTCACATATTTATACATGGCTATCATATCTCCTCTCAGCCTTCTCTTCTTCAGGCTAAACATGCCCAGCTCCTAAGCTGCTCCTCATAGGGCTTGTTCTCCAGACCCTTGATCATTTTAGTCGCCCTCCTCTGGACACATTCCAGCTTGTCAATATCTCTCTTGAATTGTGGTGCCCAGAATTGGACACAATATTCCAGGTGTGGTCTAACCAAAGCGGAATAGAGGGGTAGCATTACTTCCCTAGATCTAGACACTATGCTCCTATTGATGCAGGCCAAAATCCAATTGGCCTTTTTTTGCCGCCACATCACATTGTTGGCTCATGTTTAACTTGTTGTCCACGAGGACTCCAAGATCTTTTTCACACGTACTGCTCTCGAGCCAGGCGTCACCCATTCTGTATCTTTGAATTTCATTTTTTCTGCCAAAGTGGAGTATCTTGCATTTGTCACTGTTGAACTTCATTTTGTTAGTTTTGGCCCATCTCTCTAATCTGTCAAGGTCTTCTGTCAAGAAGAGTCAGTGACTTCAGGGCAACTATCACATAAAAAGTTATTTTTCCTAAAGTAAAGGATGCCTGTCTATCTCCTTTAGTGTAAGGGGCTTCAGGAGAACAATCCCATGGAAAGCTAGCACCACGGACAACAGGATCTCTGCTCGGTGAGCATATGCTAAACCAAATAGACCAGGACAGAAAAACAACTCACCAGGTTGAAGACAAGTCTTACAGGTTTAATGCAATTTCATCAGGTGCTCTGCTATGGCTGATTTCTCTGGTTGGAGTAGTTTGCAGTGCCAACCTGGACACAGCATTTTATTTGAGAACACAAAAATGCTGGAGCACTCTCACAACCACCATGTCAGACTACACAGAGAAGCCATTGAAATACACAAACATGCAGACAATTTCAACAGAAAGGAGGAAACCATGAAAATGAACAAAATCTGGCTACCAGTATTAAAAAATTCTAAAATTGCAACAGCAAAAACAGCAGGGAGAAAAACAGGCAGGGACATCTAATTACCTTTCAAGAAGAGTTTGCTCCAGGCACAGTCAGCCCATTGTATGCTAATCAAGGTGGTCAGTTGAAATATTCACACCTAGCCCAACTGACAAAAGTCCTTTGTCTCACCCTGGTCATTCCACAGATATATAAACCCTTTTTCCCAGTTCCAGCAGACCTCACCTCTGAGGATGCTTGCCATAGATGCAGGCGAAACGTCAGGAGAAATGCCTCTAGAACATGGCCATATAGCCCGAAAAAACCCACAAGAACTGAGTGATTCCAGCCATGAAAGCCTTCGACAATACAAAGTTGAAGTACTTTGGCCACATCTGGGGGGGGGGGTCAGGGCTTCAGGGGAACAATCCCATGGAAAGTGGTGTTTCCAAAAGAAAGCCTGTTTTAACAAGGGTGCTTTTATGGTTGTAGTGGTTACCGCGAATAAGAGGATCTGTGCCCGGTGAGCGTATGCTAAACCAGACATCACTTATTCATAGTCTGAAAACTTTTCCAAGTACTTCTTTGGAAGCAATGGCTTCAATCTACAAGAAAGGAGATTCCATCTGAACATGTGGAAGAACTTTCTGACTGTGAGAGCCGTTCAGCAGTGGAACTCTCTGCCCCGGAGTGTGGTGGAAGCTTTTAAACAGAGGCTGGATGGCCATCTGTCAGGGGTGATTTGAATGCAATATTCCTGCTTCTTGGCAGGGGGTTGGACTGGATGGCCCATGAGGTCTCTTCCAACTCTTTGATTCTATGATTCTAGAACTGCTGCATTACCTTACATGAACCGTAGGTGGTGCTGCTGATCAACAAAAATAGACCTCAGGGAGGAAAAAATAGAAGTTGATCATTGGTTCCCAAACTTTTTTTCACCAGAGTCAACTAGACCAGGGACCACTCTCCAACATTAGTACCTAAAGGGTTACGAAGCAGTTTTTGGTCAGCTTTAGATTTGGTTTGGGTATTTGGGATGCTGATTCAGAAAATTGCATTGGATAGCCCACATCAGCTCTAGTTTCAGATACAGAACATTTACTATCCAGGAGTCGCCATATACTTGCCCACAGAAAACCATATTTAATAAGCCTCGGCACTATAAGAGGGTTTTGCAAGACCAGTGACTCTCATTGTAACCGTGTAGTAATGGTGAGGCCATGTATAAATATGTGAGAAGAAGCCACAGGGAGGAGGGAGCAAGCTTGTTTTCTGCTTCCCTGGAGACTAGGACGCAATGGAACAATGGCTTCAAACTACAAGAGAGGAGATTCCATCTGAACATGAGGAAGAACTTCCTGACTGTGAGAGCCGTTCAGCAGTGGAACTCTCTGCCCCGGAGTGTGGTGGAGGCTCCTTCTTTGGAAGCTTTTAAACAGAGGCTGAATGGCCATCTGTCAGGGGTGCTTTGAATGCAATATTCCTGCTTCTTGGCAGAATGGGGTTGGACTGGATGGCCCAGGAGGTCTCTTCCAACTCTAGGATTCTATGAGGCCGCGGACCATATTTTAGTTTTGTGGACCACTGGTTGTCCACGGACCACAGGTTGGGAACTACTGATCTAGAAAATAACTAGAACCCATGGGATAAATTTGAGCTGTGAAAAGTGCTACCTTAAAGAGTCCCCAATATTTTAGCATTATTATTATTATTATTATTATTATTATTATTATTATTATTATTATTATTATTATTATTTGAAACACAACATTGACATCAAATTTGGACACAAGACACCTATCAGGCCAATGAGTAACCATCACTCATAAAACACCGAAAAACAGAGAAAATACATTACAACACATGCGCATAATCACATATATATACATATACACAAACACACACACACATATACGCATATATATACACGCACAAACACATATACACAGACTGGGACACAGCAACCCATGGCAGGGGACGGCTAGTATTGGATAAGACAGTAACATCTTTGCCATGGCTGTTAAAGTGGTGCCAAACTGCATTAACTCTATGGTGTAGATGCACTGTACAATTCTCGGAAGGAGAGTCAACATAAAAAATAGAGGTTTAACTTTCTTTATTAAAATACATCCAGGTTCCTTATACAAACAAAGGAATTTCTGTTGTTTTTTTCTCTCACCCTCAAGAAGCAATTCTTTTATCAAAAGAAAAAAATGCACTGAAAAGGAGGAGAAGAAGTCGTCAACGCTAACGAAGAGGCATGCACGTCCAAATCCCAACAGAGCCAACGATGACACAGATATCCATAAACTCTGCTTCAAAAATAAGTGTTTGTAGCTATTCGTGGAGACTAGTTTCATCCGGAGACATTCTTCCAACTCCCAACGGATTGCAGTATGGACCAAATACATTCCGAGTCAGAAATAATATTGACAAGAAAGTGCCAATTACGAGCCAAACAAAGGGAAGGAATCCACCTCTGAACACCCTATGAGCAATATTAGGCTGCACTATAGATTGTCTCCAATTCTGGTCAATATTTCATCTGATTGTTTTCAAGGATTGTGGAACTAAAGAGACATTTTTGAGTGTTTGTGGATTGTTTGGGAGCAAATAATCTCTCCAAATTTTGCATTGAGGGTTATCTATAGAGGCTTTAAAAGACTTTTGAGGGACACAACCTGGGGTCTCCAAAGCCACATATGGACTTCAACCACTCTTGGTCTACACACCCATCTTGTATCTCAGGAGATTTCAATTATTCAATTATTATTATTTGAAACACAACAAGATGAGTCCACAGCAGACAAGATCACTCTGCTGGCTGTTGTTTTGGATCACACGTTGGACTATTATTATTATTATTATTATTATTATTATTATTATTATTATTATGTGCAGAACAAGAGTAGTACACAGCAAACAAGATCACGATGCTGGCTTTTGTATTTGAGCACATGTCGGACACTTCCCAAGTTGTGTCCAATTCTGGGCACCACAGTTCAAGAGAGATATTGACAAGCTGGAATGTGTCCAGAGGAGGACGACTAAAATGATCAAGGGTCTGGAGAACAAGCCCTATGAGGAGCGGCTTAAGGAGCTGGGCATGTTTAGCCTGAAGAAGAGAAGGCTGAGAGGAGATATGATAGCCATGTATAAATATGTGAGAGGACGCCACAGGGAGGAGGGAGCAAGCTTGTTTTCTGCTTCCTGGAGACTAGGACGCGGAACAATGGCTTCAAACTACAAGAAAGGAGATTCCATCTGAACATGAGGAAGAACTTCCTAACTATGAGAGCCGTTCAGCAGTGGAACTCTCTGCCCCGGAGTGTGGTGGAGGCTCCTTCTTTGGAAGCTTTTAAACAGAGGCTGGATGGCCATCTGTCAGGGGTGATTTGAATGCAATATTCCTGCTTCTTGGTAGGTGGTTGGACTGGATGGCCCATGAGGTCTCTTCCAACTCTTTGATTCTATGATTCTAAGTGTCTAGGACTGTGTGGTGTATCGGCGAATAATGTGTGCAGATCTCAGTAGAGTGGCCTTTCGCAGCTGATAGATGGCAATTTTGTCAGCGCTGATTGTTTTCAAGTGCAGGCCAAGGTCTTTAGGCATTGCACCCAGTGTGCCGATCACCACTGGGATCACCTTGATGGGCTTGTTCCAGGGTCTTTGCAGTTCAATCTTTAATAATAATAATAATAATAATAATAATAATAATAATAATAATAATAATTCTTTAAATCTTCATCGATAGAAAGATATGAGGATTTAAAGAATTATAATCATCATCATCTTATTTTTACTCCTGCCTTTCTCCCAACACAGGATCCCAAGGCTACTGGGCATCATCTGACCCAGGTAACAAGACAATACATTCCCTAAATTCTGCTCCAGGCACGCCATAGAATTGTGCTGGAGGATGATGCAAATTCCTATGGAGATAATCTGAAACCACATCTATGGGTTCAACAGTTCCAATGCCTTATTGTATTGCATTTCAACACACCTTTTCCTTTGTGTAAACATATCTGAAAACAGGGTGCATCTTCAAATCGCAGGTGTATCTTATATATTTTTGTTGGTGGCGGTAGTACTGAAAGTAGGGTGTGTCTTGCAATCAATGGCATCTTCCAGTTGAAGAAATGCAATATTTCCAGTGAGTTCATATGATGTGTGTGTGTGTATGTATATATATATGTGTGTGTCGATATATATATATATGTGTGTGTGTGTGTGTGTGTGTGTGTGTGTGCGCGCGCGTAAAGGTTTTCCCCTGACATGAAGTCCAGTCGTGTCCGACTCTGGGGTGTGGTGCTCATCTCCATTTCTAAGCCGAAGAGCCGGCATTGTCCATAGACACCTCCAAGGTCATGTGGCCAGCATGACTGCATGGAACACCGTTACCTTCCCACCAGATCAGTACCTATTCATCTACTCACATTTGCATGTTTTTGAACTGCTAGGTTAGCAGGAGCTGGGGCTAATAGCGGAAGCTCATGCTGCTCCCCGGATTTGAACCCACTGCGCCACCGGGGGCTCCCTTTCAGCTTGTGTTTGAAATGGCTCTCCTGGGATGCATCTAGACTGCAGAATTAATGCAGTTTGGCACCAGTTCAGGTTGATGCTATGAAACCCCGGGAGTTGTAATTTTGCAGGGTCTTTAAGCCTCCTTTGCCAAAATGCACTGTGCCTCACCAAACTACAGTTCTCAAGATTCCATAGCAGTGAGACACAGCAGTGAAAGTGGTATTGAAGTGCATTAATACTACAGTATAGACGCACCTTACTTAGACAGGAATTTGGATTTATTTCCTTCAACCCACAGCTTTTGAAAGCAGCACGCAGAACTATTAGGACACCACAGAGTTGTCAGAAGATGATGGAAACGTGTCTTAAAAGAGGTGGAACAGAATTTGTGTACCTAGAGAAAAAGGACAATTCTCACAATCGTTTGGACTGTGATTAGGTTGCATTCACAGTCCTGTTTAGATGGAGAGGAAACGCTAATTTAGAATATGTCTCGCAGTGACATTCATGATGCACATGGGGCAAACTTTCTTGCAATTGCACCTGCAGTGGAATAATATAGTTGCATAATGCATGAGGATATTCAATATATTTGGATGATACCAGAATTTAGCCTGGTAATAAGTAGCGATTTGTCAAAATGGGTGATGAGCAAATGCACCCTGAAATTAATGTGCCCCATTGACACATCAGATCAAAAACAATGAGGCAGATTTAGGGAAAGAGGTCAGGAATCGCAAAAGCTGTTTACCAAAGTTAAAGCAGGATACAAGTAAACACCCAAGAAGCTGTGATTCTGGGCTGCTGTGAGTTTTCCGGACTGTATGGCCATGTTCCAGAAGCATTCTCTCCTGACATTTCGCCTGTATCTATGGCAGGCATCCTCAGAGGTTGTGAGATCTGTTGGAAATTAGGCAAGTGGGGTTTATATATCTGGAATGTCCAGGGTGTCCTCTGCTTGAGGCACAAGGGCCACCTAACACCTCCCAACAAAGGATCCCCCCCAGGAAGCAATTACCTAAGCTTTGAAGCTATGGCAGGCATCCTCAGGTTGTAAGGTCTGTTGGAGGTAGATGTGAATGTTGCAACTGGCCACCTGAAAGGCCATTAAATGCTAATCAAGCTGGCCAATAGCAATATTCACACCTTCCTCCAACAGACCTCACAACCTGAGGATGCCTGCCATAGATGTGGGCGAGGCGTCAGGGGAGAATGCTTCTGGAACATGGACATACAGCCCGAAAAACTCACAACCACCCAGTGATTCCGACCATGAAAGCCTTCGACAATACATAAGCTGCGATTCCTTATTCATCTTACAAGGGATGGGAAAGACCCCCAAAATATATCCATTTGTAAGCTTGAGATCCCACTGCTGTTCAGAAGACATGACCACTCGACTGCATGAAAAGCCATGCATTCTGGGTGGGGTTGTAGTTTGATGCACCCACTCAGAGAAGGTGTGCTGACTGCATGCAAAATAAAAAGAAGGAATTCAAACTCGTCGCCATGCATTTGTATTGCCCAGTTTTGTTCACATCGAGGAAGGTGCAAACAAAGAGGTGTTTTAGACCCTCTTCCGAAAAGGAAAACACAACAGAGACATCCCCTTCTTTCCAGTTCTTTGGCAAAATGTGCACAATGACAACAACAGCAGCAGCAGTAACAACAAAGACACCTACAGAGCTTGGAATAAAAGCATTGGGTATTTACATTCTCACTGTCTTAACCTTCACAGTGGTATTAAAGTGCAAGAGTCGTTCGCTCGCTCGGTGACAGACGAGCTTCCTTCAGTCTGTTTCCTGGTAACCAGAGCAAAGTGTCAGCAAAACCAAGAAATGCAGAGAGAAAATATTTGCAACCAGGGAGGAGGAGCAAAAGGGACACTTGGCTTCCTTCACTGACCCAAGACATGTTTTGAGAAAAGCCTGGCACCTCTTTATTCAGCCACAAGACCCAGCATCCAGTACTTGGTCATGCAAGGTTACTGGCCTCTTATGTGCTTCGCAGAATGATGAATTCGGAGATGAATGAATAAGAGGCACGAAAGGGAAGTATATGATACTCAAAGAGAATGGACAAATGGACAAATGTAAAGGAACAAACACTTCCCTGAAACCCATGGAACACATACTATCTGCAACACCTAGGAATATAATTTTCTATCAATATTATGGTCAAAAATGGTGCCCAAAAGTGACATCATGTTCACTCCTGGTGATGGCTCCAAAAGTGACCTGGTGAGAATTGGATGTCCAGGATATGGCAAAAGGCCTATTTTGAGAAAACCTCTCTTCTAGTCTGGCATCAGTTCATCCAACCACAAGACCCATCATCCAAAACTTGGTCATGCAAGGTTACTGGACTCTTATTTGTTTTGCTTTGGGAGATGAATGAATAAGAGGCACGCAAGGGAAGTGTATGATGCTCAAAGAGAAATGGACACATGGACAAAGATCAAGAAGCAAACACTTCCCTGAAACTCATGGAATACATATTATCTGCAACACATAGAAATATAATTTTCCATTCCTAGTATGACCAAAAATGGTGCCCCAAAGTGACATCATGTTCACTTCTGGTCATATCTCCAAAGGTGACGAGGTGAGAATTTGATGCCCAGGATACGGCCAGAGGCCTATTTTGAGAAAACCTCCCTTCTGGCCTGGCACCTGTTTATTCAACCACAAAACCCAGCATCTAACACTTGGACATGAAAGGTGACTGGCCTCTTATGTGCTTGGCAAACCGATGCTTTGGGAGATGAATGAATAAGAGGCACATAAGGGAATTATGTGATGATCAAAGAGAATGGACAAATGGACAAGGGTCAAGGAATAATGCATGGAATACATATTATTTGCAACACGTAGAAATACCATTTTCCATCCATATTATGGCCAAAAATTGTGGCCAAAAGTGACATCACGTTCACTCTTGGTCATGATTCCAAAGGTGACGAGGTGAGAATTGGATGCCCAGGATATGGCCAGAGGCCTATTTTGAAAATGCCTCCCTTCTGTCCTGGCACCTGCTTACTTAACCACAAAACCCAGTATCCAATAATTGGTTTTGCAAGGTTACTGGCCTCTTATGTGCTTGGCAAACCGATGCTTTGGGAGATGAATGAATAAGAGGCATGTAAGTAAAGTATATGATGCTCAAAGAGAACGGACAAATGGACAAAGATCAAGAAGCAAACACTTCCCTGAAACTCATGGAATACATATTATCTGCAACACATAGAAATATAATTTTCCATTCCTAGTATGACCAAAAATGGTGCCCCAAAGTGACATCATGTTCACTTCTGGTCATATCTCCAAAGGTGACGAGGTGAGAATTTGATGCCCAGGATACGGCCAGAGGCCTATTTTGAGAAAACCTCCCTTCTGGCCTGGCACCTGTTTATTCAACCACAAAACCCAGCATCCAATACTTGGACATGAAAGGTGACTGGCCTCTTATGTGCTTGGCAAACCGATGCTTTGAGAGATGAACGAATAAGAGGCACATAAGGGAAGTATGTGATGTTCAAAGAGAAATGGACAAATGGACAAAGATCAAGAAGCAAACACTTCCCTGAAACCCATGGAACACATATTATCTGCAACACATAGAAATATCATTTTCCATCCATATTATGGCCCAAAATAGTTCCCAAAAGTGACATCACGTTCACTCCTGGTCATGACTCCAAAGGTGACGAGATGAGAAATGGATGTTCAGGATATGGCGAAAGATCTATTTTGAGAAAACCTCCCTTCTGGCCTGGCACCTGTTCATCCAACTGCAAGACTCAGCATCCAACACTTAGACATGGAAGTTTGCCAATCTCTCAAATGTATTTGCTTTGCATGAACGGATGCTTTGGGAGATGACTGAATATGGGGCACATAAGGGCACAATTTTGGATAAGAAAATCTCCCTCCTCATTAAAAGGAATGGAGATGTCTGTGTCTTGGGCAGGAAGATGTGGACCACAATAGTCTTTCCTCAGTAGAAGTATTGGGGAAGGGAAGCTCTTGTCAATCAATATATCTTGGTCTACTTGCCACAGGCAATGATGTCAAGATATGGGGCAGGCTTTAGGGCTTGCTATAAGGTGGAAAATCTGGGCATCTGGTCACCAACTCCAAGTTTGCAAACCCTTTGGCTTGTCGGTTTAAAACCCAACAAATTGTCTGCTCTGCAAACTCCGCAAACATTTTTTTTCCTGATATCTCTACAAAACTTTGTCCCTAAATTTTCTCAGATTGGGAATAGAGTAGTGGCACGGAAACCATATCAAAAAACGAGCCAGGAGACCCAGCAATGATACATCAGAAGACCTTCTCAATTTGGCACAAGGATTTTTCAGACTCGTACAAGAGTCTGCAGCTAAAAACAAGATAATGTATGATCTATGGATATATGAGCTTCTTGAACTTCCTATACCTGGCAAACTCTACTAGTTTAAAAATTACCTCCAAAGATTTCTTTAATGTCTCAACCAGGCATGGGCAAACTTCGGCCCTCCAGGTGTTTTGGACTCCAACTCCCACAATTCCTAACAGCCTGCTGGCTGTTAGGAATTGTGGGAGTTGGAGTCCAAAACACCTGGAGGGCCCAAGTTTGTCCATGCCTGATCTAAACCCACTACATTCCAGAGGTTTAGCTTGTGGATAAAAACAAAATTAAGGCAAGCTTGTGAACTTCAGAAGTTTGGGACGTTTGAATCCAACCAGTGTGTGGCTTACAGATTCCAGACAAGATGCCAGAATGTGCACTCAAGCAAAAACAGGTTGTTTTTCATATCAGTAGAGACTTGAAAAACTGCAAGTCGCTTCTGGAGTGAGAGAATTGGCTGTCTGCAAGGACTTTGCCCAGGGGACACCCAGAGGTTTTGATATTTTTACCATCCTTTTGGATCACAACTCCCATCGGTCTGATTTTTTTAATCATGTCAGGAGTGACTTGAGAAACTGCAAGTCACTTCTGGTGTGAGAAAATTGGCCGTCTGCAAGGACGTTGCCCAGGTTGACGCCCGGATATTTTTGATGTTTTACCATCCTTGTGGGAGGCTTTTCTCATGTCCCCGCATAGAGAGCTGGAGCTGACAGAGGGAGCTCACCACACTCTCCCCGGATTCGAACCTCCGACCTGTTGGTCTTCAGTCCTGCCAGCACAAGAGGTTAACCCATTGTGCCACTCCCGCATGGGGAGCTGGAGCTCACAGAGGGAGCTCATCCACACTCCCCCCGGATTCGAACCTCCGACCTGTCAGTCTTCAGTCCTGCCAGCACAAGAGATTAACCCATTGTGCCACTCCCGCATGGGGAGCTGGAGCTGACAGAGGGAGCTCATCCACACTCTCCCTGGATTCCAACCTCCAACCTGTCGGTCTTCAGACTTGCCGGCACAAGTGTTTCTGGGGGCTCCTAGCAAAAACACTAATTTAAAGGAAAAACCTTATTGTTTTTTTAGTCCTAACTTTCTTCACTTGGAACAAGTGTCAAGCAACCGGACTGGTTTCTGACTTAACCTTTCTTGCTGAATGTCCCAAACTTTTTCAAATATTTTATCGCAAAGAGAATATTGCGGAGGAAGGAACCAAAATGTCACCGAACTTAAACACAAAATGGAACATTAAGAGAATAAAAATAAAAGAAAGGAAAGGAGGCAAAACGTGCCGAAGTACACACACACACACACACAAACAAACAATCACACACAAATGATCATTAGGAGCCACAATATATAAAACAGACATCAACAGAAGTCTTCCAGAAATATAATGTCATGTTTTGTGGGGGAGAATCAGGGAGATTGGCTACAAAAAATTCCTCAAAATGGCACAGAGACTAAAAAGAAAACAGAAGCATAGGCTAGGAAACAAAATATGGGAAAACGGAAGGAAGGGAGGGAGGGAGGGAGGGAGGGAAGGAAGGAAGGAAGGAAGGAAGGAAGGAAGGAAGAAGGAAGCAAGGAAGGAAGGAAGAGAGCAAGCATAGAAGGTAGGGAGCAAGGAAGGGAAGGAGGGAGGGAGCATGAAGGAATGGAGGAAGAGAGGGAGGGAAGGAAGGAAGGGTGCAAGGAAGGTAGGAAGGGAGGGAGGGAGCAAGGAAGGAATGGAGAAAGAGGGATGGAAGGAAGGGAGCAAGGAAGGAAGGGGAGGGAGGGAGCAACCTGCAATGAAAGGAAGGGAGCAAATGAAGGAAACCACTTCCGAAAGTTGTGATAAGAATTAACAAAATGGTAGCCTATGAAGTTATAACTAAGACAACACAAATTTGAAACATCTTATTGAAACAGATCTGATGATGGGCAGGTGAGAGATAGGGAGGAAAGGAGGTAGAATGGAGAGGAGCATGGAGCGGGAAGGGAGGGAGCGAGGAGCAAGGTAAGGAATTGGTGGGAATGGAATGAGGGAGTGCAAGGAAGGAGGGCAAATGTATGTGTGGGGAGAATGGCCGAGGAGAAAGGAAGGAGGAGGGTAGGAATGAAGGAGAGGTGGATGTGGCAGGAATGATAGGAAGGGTAGGGAGAAAGCAGAGGGATGGAAGAAGTGGAAAAGGGAGAGAAGGGGAAGTGGTCAGGTGACCTGGGTAGGGAAGGTGCATGGGAAAAGGGAGAGGGGTAGGGAGTCTAGAGGAAGGGAGATTGTAGGGTAGGAGAGGGCTGTACTAGCTAGGGGGAAGGGGAGAGGAATTGAGAAGGGGAGAATGGGGGAATGGGAGGAAAAGGGGAAGTGAATAGGGGAGAGAGTTGATGGCGTGGGGACTGGAAGGTAAGGGACAAAGAGATGAAGGTGGGTGCAGGGAGCACTAGGTTACAGGAAGGGTGATGTGGGAGGGAAGGGATGGAGAATGGTAGACTAGGGAAGGAGGGTAGGGGGGAGGGAAGGGAAGTTGTGATGGACCTCGCTAAGGAGGGAGAACATGTCAGCCCTCCATCTTAATCCACTTCCAAAAAAAAAAAAGGGGTGGAAATTGGTGGGGTAAGAGAGAGGGCTTATGGACAAAGAAGATAGAGCAAAGAAGCGGAGGGTATTGAGGGATAAAATGAATGAAGGGATTGTGAGGAGATGCCAGGAAATTAGTGAGATAATGGAGCTTCAGTCAGGCATAGCGTGAGCCACGAAGTAGGATTGTACGAGAGAATGGTGATAAAGAAAAAAAAAAAAAAAAAAAAAAAAAGTTGAAGCGAACAGTTTGGTACCTGCTAGAGGTTTAGCAAGCGGTAAACGGGTTCTGCGAGCCCTGACGCCAGGTGGAGTGGGATCCGAGTGCCTTTCCGCTAGAGTAGTAGTCGGTAGGGAGCCATTTAAGAAGACGGGGGGTATTTCATCGAGGGGTCCGGCCGAGAGGTAGAGAAGGAAAAGGGAGAGGAAGGAGAGAAAGAAAGAAAGGAAAGGGAAAGAAGGAAGAAAAGAAGGAAGGAGGAAAATACAACCTCAAACCCGCAATGTCCTGTATGTACTGTCCATTAAAATGAAATGCTAAGAGGAATTTAAAGTGTTGGACTTGAAGGACTAAGAGAAAAAAAGAGATGGCAAAAAAGAAGAAGAAAAGGAGGAAAAAACGACAGGGAACGAGTGAATAAACAGCAGGAGGGAACGAAACAGGGGGAAGAAAGAGAGACAAAGCTGAGGGTAAGATACAGTACAAGTTAACACTGATTGCACAAAATACCCTTTCAGTCTCCGGAAAGGACAGGCGTCTCTACCCAGAACGTTTCTATGCAAAATATATACACAAATCTAGATCGGCTCTGTATATATATATGTACACCTAAGTCGTCCTGTACACAGATAACTGAGGAAGGGGAGAAGAATCCTGTCCAAGATTTCAGTGCCTGGTTCCGTGCAAATCTACCGTTCCGAGTTGGGATGAGAGTCAGCAAAAAAAGAGTTGCGTAAAAGCAGCTTTGGGTCAGTCCTGGTTGCCTCCGGTCCTCGTGGGAAAAGGCGCTTCTCTTTGCCATTGCCATTTAAGTCTAGTTTCGAATGCTAGTGGACATTAATACATTGCAGAATTTAGGCTCTTTGACAGCAATGTTTACCCACGGTGGGTTGGTTACTCTTTCTCCAAAGTCGCTGGGCACTAAATGGTCACCAGAAGGTTGGCCATTAAAGGTACTCAAAGTTGGAGAAACGGCAACAAAGTTCAACATGGCTCTGTATACAAAAGGACCGGCGACAGAGCAGAGCAGTTCTGGGGAGGTGAAAGGCATATATAAAAAAGGAGATTCTTCCCCGAAATGAAGAAGGCTGCAGCTCCAAACCTGTGTCTTTGGGATTTCACTTTCCTCCCCGCTTCGAGGAAGAGCAAACATTCTCACTTTCCCCACCCTCATTCCTCCCTCCCCAACCCCCCCAAATATTCGGGCACTTGGTTAGTCTCTGGCAAAATGCCTTAGAGTAGTAGCAGTAGTAGTAGTAGTGCAGTGGTAAGAGAAAAGTCACAGAAGTCCCCAAACAGACCGATTTCCAAAGAGTGACTTCTTCTTCGACGGGCGACAGCGCCCTTCCCGGTCCATTAAAGCGGAGGGCTGTCTCCGAGGCCGAAGCCTAGCTGCCTCTTTTAGTGCTCCGCGTCCATCGCATCTAAGTATTTCGCTTCGATGATCCGGGGCAGCAAGTTATACCTGAGCAAAAGAGGAACGAGGGAAGCATTTATTTATTTATCATGTCAGGAGCAAACCAAACAGTTGTATTGCATTTTTTAACAAACAAACAAACAAACCACAAAGTTTGCAAGCTTGGTAGTTCATTAAATGTCCTTGAGTGCCTCTGGTGTTATTATAAGAAGGTCCTCCATTGTGCATGTGGCAGGGCTCAGGTTACATCACAGCAGATGGTCTGTGGTTTGCTCTTCTCCACACTCGCTGTGACGGCGCAAGTGGCGCCACCTATATGTAGAACTTTAATTTGCAAAGGTTTAAACTGTGTAACATGCCCCAACGTGTCTGTTTTCTCTGTAAATGTATAGTTGGGTTGATTGGTTATTTATAGCTGTCAATCAATGTTGTTTGCACCAGTTGAATTGCTCCCTCAGCTCAATTGTTTGGCCCCACCTCTTCCTAGAAGAAGAGGGCAGTGTTTCCTTTTTCATTCTACCATCAGACAGCTTTATAGATGGACGTGAGAAAGACTTGGCTCTAAAGCCCTTGTTTAAGCTATCTCTCATCACCAATTCTCAGGTTTTTACCCTTGAGACTCACACTTCATGCCCAGATCTTCCTGGACAACGTTGAGGAGTCTCAAGCACCTTCAAACCAGTCCTTTGGCACCAGAGGAAGACTTTGTGCCTTCAAATACAGGCCATTTGGACTGATGTTGTGGATGCTTCGGCATTCACAGCCATTGAGAAAAGAGGGAACTTGGAAAGCTTCTCAGCTGCAAACTCCTTGGACCCAAGACTTCAGAGACTATAACGTATATTTTCTTTATCCCTGTTGAAACATCAAGTTTATGCCTAAGAAAGATAACTCATTGTGAACAATAAAGACCATTTCGAGTTATCTGTTGTGTCTTGGTCCTTGGGAGTTCCAGTTTCCTAAAGGAGGGCAAGAAGCAATCCCCTGGGGAGAGATGTCACGTCCATGTTTCTTTCACTAAGATCTATAGACCCCAGGTGCGACGGCACACTCATATTGTGGATTCCACTTTGTGGCCCCATTTCTGAAGGTTGGCTCTGCATCTCGTGGTGCCCAAGCGCAGTCTGTTCAGCGCCTTCCAAGTCGCCCAGTCTTCTGTGTGCCCAGGGGGGAGTCTCTCATTTGGTATCAGCCATTGATTGAGGTTCTGGGTTTGAGCCTGCCACTTTTGGACTCTCGCTTGCTGAGGTGTTCCAGCGAGTGTCTCTGTAGATCTTAGAAAACTATTTCTTGATTTAAGTCATTGACATGCTGGCTGATACCCAAACAGGGGATGAGCTGGAGATGTCACTGAACTGGATTAATGTAGCATTGAACTGGATTAATGTAGACTCACATGATCCAGGAGAGCAGTCAAGCCATGGCAATGGGTGGCCCTTTCAAACGGGCCATTTATTTATTTACCATTTATTTACCATATTTATTTACCGCCCCTCTCAACCCGAAGGCAACTTGGTTACACTATCTAACACGGTTTTTGATCCTGGGTTATAAATGTTATTTCCTAATTGGTTCTATCATCAAAACATTGGAAAAGTTTATTAAACTGCAAAAACTTTGTTTTTGTGCAACATCCTGCAGCATATTTGGCTACCGTTTTTCAGTGAATGTCTCCTAGAGTCTCAACCAATTCAACAAAGTTTGTGGCACCCCCAAAAAACAAAGTTTCTAGAGTGTAACAACTACTTTCAAAAAGGAAATAACACTTTCAAACCAGGAACGGAACATTTTCCAAAAATTTTTACATAGTGAATTGGTGGGTTTTTTTGGGGTTTTTTCGTGTCAGGAGTGACTCCTGGTGTGAGAGAATTGGCTGTCTGCAAGGACGTTGCCCAGGGGATGCCCAGATGATTTGATGTTTTTATCATCCTTGTGGGAGGCTTCTCTCATGTCCCCGCATGAGGAGCTGGAGCTGATAGAGGGAGCTCATCCACCTCTCCCCGGATTCGAACCTGCGACCTATCGGTCTTCAGTCCTGCCAGCACAGGGGTTTAACCCACTGCGCCACCGGGGGCTCCTCAAATTGGTGGTGCGGCGGGTTAAACCGCTGATCTGCTGAACTTGCTGAGCAAAAGGCCAGCTGTTAGAATTTCAGAAAGTGAGGTGAGCTCTCGTTGTTAGCCCCAACTTCAGTTCAAAAAGGTACCACTTCTGTGGGAAGGTAATGGCACTCTATGCAGTCATGCTGACCACATGATCTTGGAGGTGTCTATGGGCACCTCTTTGGCTTAGAAATGGAGATGAGCACCACGCCTTTCAGTCGGACATATATAGACTTAATGTCCTTATCTTTAGGTCCTTTGTTTGAATGGGGAATTGGTTCCAGGATATTCTTGTGCTATCTATTTTAATATTGTATTTACTCGGATCTAATGCTCACTTTTTTTTGGTTCAATGACCTGGCCAAAATAAGAGTACGCGTTAGGGTGAGCATTTATTTATGAAGCAGGTGGTACCTGATGGGGATCATCCCGATCATGATGAGGGGGAAGATCATCTTCATGTAGGGAAGAGGAGACATCCCAAAGCCGCAAAGGATGAGGAGCTGGAGCACCTGCAGGCCGGTGAAGTAGTGGATCTTCCTCTGCGGCACCCGGCGGATGTAGTGGGTCGGAGGGTAGGCCGTCTGGAAAAGGAAAACGGTCATCACGAGGCAAGCAATTACAGGATGAATGTCCCTTATCTTAGGCATGGGCCAAATTTGGCCCTTCAGTTGTTTCAGACGTCAACTCCCACAATTTCCAACAGTCTACCAGCCGGGTTGTTGTATGTAGGTTTTTCGGGCTGTATGGCCATGTTCTAGAAGCATTCTCTCCTGACGTTTCGCCTGCATCTATGGCAGGCATCCTCAGAGGTTGTGAGGTCCTAACAGTCTGCCGGCTGTTAGGAATTGTGGGAATTGAAGTCCACATGGAGGGCCCAAGTTTGCAAAAGCCTTATCTAGATTATAAACAGTCCAGTATTTTGGTAAAATTCATGCTGAAATAAATGAGTTTATCTTAGAAATTTATCTATATTATTATTACTATCATCATTATTACAGGGTTGTTGTAGGTTTTTTCAGGCTGTATGGCCATGTTCTAGAAGCATTCTCTCCTGACGTTTCACCCGCATCTATGGCAGGCATCCTCAGAGGTTGTGAGGTCCTAACAGTCTACCAGCTGTTAGGAATTGTGGGAATTGAAGTCCAAAACACCTGGAGGGCCCAAGTTTGCAAAAGCCTTATCTAGATTATAAACAGTCCAGTATTTTGGTAAAATTCATGCTGAAATAAATGAGTTTGTCTTAGAAGTGTATCTATATCATTATCACTATTATCATTATCATTATTATTATTATTGGGTTGTCGAAGGCTTTCATGGCCGGAATCACTGGGTTGTTGTAGGTTTTTTCGGGCTATATGGCCATGTTCTAAAGGCATTTTCTCCTGACGTTTCGCCTGCATCTATGGCAAGCATCCTCAGAGGTACCTGATGATACCTCACTACCTCTGAGGATGCTTGCCATAGATGCAGGCGAAATGTCAGGAGAAAATGCCTTTAGAACATGGCCATATAGCCCGAAAAAACCTAATCAAGATGAGATGGCCAATTGAAACATTCACACCTAGTTCCAACAGACAAGAGTCCTTTGTCCCACCCTGGTCATTCCACAGATATATAAACCCTTTTCCTAGTTCCAACAGACCTCACTACCTTGAGGATGCTTGCCATAGATGCAGGCGAAACGTCAGGAGAGAATGCCTCTAGAACATCGTCATACAGCCCGAAAAAACCTACAACAACCCAGTGATTCTGGCCATGAAAGCCTTCGACAATTATTATTATTATTATTATTATTATTATTATTATTATTATTAATACCCTGTTTTATCTCTCCCAAATGAGACTTAAAGAGACTTAACATAAAATCATTAACATACAAATAAATGTAGAATAACTGCAGCTTGGACCCACTTCGATGGCCATGACTCAACGCTAGGGGCTACTGGTGGTCCTATGATTCCATAGTCTTGAGCTAAATTGATGTCAGTGTCTGGCTGCTGTGATGGTCTGGATGAGGGCGAACAAGTTGAAGATTAATCCTGACAAGACAGAGGTCCTCCAGGTCAATCACAGGCTGGATCGGGGTATAGTGTGGCAACCAGTGCTTGACAGGGTTGCACTCCCCCTGAAGACACAGGTCCACAGTCTGGGGGTGTCGGCGGTGGCACAACTAAAACTTGTTCGCCAGCTGTGACCGTACCTCATGAAGTCCGATTTGACCACAGTGGACCATTGCCTTAGTTATCTCAAGATTGGACAACTGCAATGCACTCTACGTGGGGCTGCACTAGAAGACGGCCCGGAAACTTCAACTGGTCCAGTGATCAGCAGACAGACTGTTAACTGGTGCAAATTACAGGGAGCGGTCTACCTCCCTGTTTAAGGCGCTCCACTGGCTGCCGTTTATTTTCTGGGTCCACAGAACTCCCATGACCAACAGAAAATACTGGAAGGGTTTGGTGGTCATTGACCTTGACTTTGGGAGTTGTAGTTCGCCTACATTCAGAGAGCACTGTGGACTCAAACAATGACCGATCTGGACAAAACTTGGCACGAATACTGAATATGCCCAAATGTGAACACTGGTGGAGTTTGGGGAAAAAAGACCTTGACATTTGGGAGTTGTAGTTGCTGGGATTTGTAGTTCACCTACAATCAAAGAGCATTCTGAACCCACCAACGATAGAACTGGGCCAAACTTCCCACACAGAACTCCCATGACCAACAGAAAATACTGGAAGGGTTTGGTGGGCATTGACCTTGAGTTTTGGGAGTTGTAGTTCACCTACATCCAGAGAGCAGTGTGGACTCAAACAATAATAGATCTGGACCAAACTTGGCACAAATATTCAATATGCCCAAATGTGAACACTGGTGGAATTTGGGGAAAATAAACCTTGACATTTGGGAATTGTAGTTGCTGGGATTTAAGTTCACCTACAATCAAAGAGCATTCTGAACCCACCAATGATAGAATTGGGCCAAACTTCCCACACAGAACCCTCATGACCAACAGAAAATACTGGAAGGGTTTGGTGGGCATTGACCTTGAGTTTGGGAGTTGTAGTTCACCTACATCCAGAGAGCACTGTGGACTCAAACAATGATGGATCTGGACAAAACTTGGCACGAATACTGAATATGCTCAAATGTGAACACAGGTGGAGTTTGGGGAAGCAGACCTTAACATTTGGGAGTTGTAGTTACTGGGATTTCTAGTTCACCTACAATCAAAGAGCATTCTGAATCCACCAACTATAGAACTGGGACAAATTTCCCACTCAGAACCCCCATGACCAACAGAAAATACTGTGTTTTCTAATGGTCTTTGGGGACCCCTCTCAGGAACCCCCAAGAAGTCCCGACCCCAAGGTTGAGAAACACTGCTCTAGTGTAGATGCACCCTGAAACATGCTAAACCCATGGCAGAAAGGCATGCAAGAGCAAAGAGGGAGCTCGCCAGCTCGTATCACAAGCGTTGGTGGCTACTTTCTGGGCAGATCAGAAAAAGGAATTTCATTTCAGATGCCAGGAGGTGAAAGTTTATTTTCCTATTTCCTTTACAGGAACCTTTTGGTGGCACGTTGCCCAGCGTGTTTTGCTGTGGGAGCCCATTCAAGACAATAAACAGGGCGCGAACAGAGAGGCGAGAAAGGAGGAAGTATCATAAAAAGCAGTCAGGGACCGTTTAATGTCTCTGTTTGCTCCAGGCTGGGCTAATCAAGTCATGATTATGAGTTTCCTCAGGAAACAGAGACGGCCTCCCTCCCTAGTGGCTATCCATTCGTCCGGGAAGCTTACCTGCTCTTTCAGCAGAAGGGCCACCCTTTCAAAGAGCTGGTTCCCATCGATGGAGGTCAGGGCGATGTACAAGAAGAGCCCATAGAGGACCGGCTTCGGGATCAGCTGCAACGGGAAAGGCAGGAGCAGCAGCGAAAGGCCCACCAAGAAGTTGGCCACCAACGTCGTCAGCCGGGTCTCCTTCACGCTCACGATTCTGCATAGAAAAATACCCAAAAAAAATTATTATTTTTACCTAGGACAAAAAGCTACAGACCAATCTCCCTGTTGTGCCACCTCTACAAAGTTCTGGAGAGACTTATTTTGCATAGAATTGTGGAAAAAATAGATCCCTGTCTGATCCCACAGCAAGCAAGCTGGCTTCAGGAAAGGCAAAAGCTGCACATCGCAAGTGCTGAACCTGACTCAGCACATAGAAGATGGCTTTGAAAGGCAGCCGATCACAGGAGCTGTCTTCATAGACCTGTCAGCAGCCTATGAGACTGTGAACCACCGCCTCCTCCTGAGAAAAATGTATATTATCACAATGGACTACCACCTGACCCGCAGTTTCCGGAGTAGAACAACTCCTTTCAAAGTAAAGACCACAAAATTAAACAGGAAATAACACTTTCAAACCAGGAACAGAAAAAAAATTTCAAATTTTGTTATATAGTGTTGTTGTTATTATTATGCTTATTTATACCTGTGATGGCACAGTGAGTTGAACTACTGAGGTCAGCAGTTCGAATCTAGGGAGTGGTGTGAGCTCCCACTGTTAGCCCCAGCTTCTCCCAACCTAGCAGTTCGAAAACATGCAAATGTGAGTAGATCAATAGGTACCGCTTCTGTGGGAAGGTAACGGCGCTCCATGCAGTCCTGCTGGCTACATGGCCTTGCAGGTGTCTATGGACAACGCCAGCTCTTCAGCTTAGGAACGGAGATGAGCATCAACCTCCAGAACTGGACACGATTAGATTTAATGTCAGGGGAAAACCTTTACCTTTACTACTTATTAAAGCCATTTGTAAGTTTATTGCTTTGGGTTAACCATTACAGAAAAATTGGGTGAGCTCCCACTGTTAGCCCCAGCTTCTGCCAACCTAGCAGTTCACAAACATGTAAATATGAATAGATCAATAGGTACTGCTTCTGCGGGAAGGTAACGGTGCTCAATTTAGTCATGCGGGCTACATGAGCTTGGAGGTGTCTATGGACAATGCCAGCTCTTTGGCTTAGGAATGGAGATGAGCACCAACCCCAGAGTCGGACACGATTGGACTTAATGTCAGGCAAAAACCTTTACCTTTGCTACTTATAGGTAGTAAGTTTACTGCTTTGAGTTAACCATTACAGAAAAAAAACGTAGAAACTTAACACTAACTTCCCAGAACCCAAACTGTGGATTATATTTGATAATATTACAGATATTCCAGTAAGGAATTGCAGCTGTAAACACTGGCACTTATGCATTCCTGAAAGGAATAAGAGTTAGAGTTCAGAAACTTATCCAAATTATTTATGATCAACCTTTTTTAGAACCCACATTCATAGTATTTTTTTTTAGTGTTGTCACTTGTTTGTTAAAGATTGCAAAGCAAATTATATTGTATTATTGTTAGATTTTAAATTGTAGTTCCTCCTTGTTTAACTGTGGTGCAACGGGTTAAACTGTTGAATCTGCTGACCAGAAGCCGCAGGTCAAGGTGAGCTCCCGCTGTTAGTGTTAGCTCCTGCCAACCTAGCAGTTCGAAAACATGCAAGAGTAAGTAGATCAGGGAATAAAGGTGTCCATGCAGCCATGCAGGCAAACACGACCAGGAGGTGTCTACAGACAACAGGCTCCTCGGTTTGGAAATGGATCAAGAGCACCTCCCCATGGCAAGAGTTGAGTACTGCCTCCAGAAAGTGGAGATGAATGGGAAAGCCTCTACCTTTGTTCAGTGTATTTGTATGTCATTATTATTCCACTGTATTAAAGGCTCTGAATATTTGCCTATCTGTGTATGTTGAGTCCCCTTGCGAAGATACGAACGGAACGTACATAAAGTGTTGTTGTTATTATTATTGACACTTTGAGCCTCTTTCGCAGAGAGAGAAGATAGTAAAGGTAAAGGTTTCCCCTTGACATGAAGTCCAGTTGTGTCCCACTCTGGGGGTTGGTGCTCATCTCAATTTCTAAGCTGAAGAGCCGGCGTTGTCCATAGATACCTCCAAGGTCATGTGGCCGGCATGACTGCATGGAGCACTATTACCTTCCTGCAGGAGCAGTATCTATTGATCTACTCATGTAGGGATATTTTCAAACTGCTAGGTTGGCAGTAGCTGGGGCTAACAGTGGGAGCTCACCCCACTCCCCAGATTCGAACTGCTGACTTTTCATATGCATGTTTTCAAACTGCTAGGTTGGCAGAAGCTGGGGCTAACTGTGGGAGCTCATCCCACTCCCTGGATTCAAACTGCTGACCTTTTGGTCAGCAAGTTTAGCAGCTCAGTAATTCAACTCACTGTGCCATTGCAGGTATAAATAAAGTAAGGTATAAATAAACGTAATAATAACAACAACACTATGCAACAAAATTTGAATTTTTTTTTCTGTTCCTGGTTTGAAAGTGTTATTTCCTGTTTAATTTTGTGGTCCTTACTTTGAAAGCAGTTGTTCTACTCCGGAAACTTTGTTTTTGTGGCAAACTAGATTGAATCGGTTGGGACTCGAGATATTCATTGAAAAACTAGAGCAAAATGTCCTATAGCAGAAACAAAGTTTTTGCAGTTTAATAAACTTTCCCAAAGTTTTTAAATGATAGACCCAATTAGGAAATACTATTACAACAGCGTTACATACTGAATGCAATACCCAAACGCCACAACATAACGTACGTCTCGTAGATGTGCCCGTTTTCGACCCTCTCCTCCACGTAGGCCAAAGCGCGGACGTGCATCGGGGAATGCGGGAAGGCGGCGTGGATCCAGGGCAGCCCGAAGACCGACAGCCCCGTGTTGATGAGCGCCACGAGGAGCAGGTCCCAATGGTAAGCGGTGCCCTTCACTAACCTGAAATAAACCCTTGTTAGTGATGTTTTATTTTATGTAAAAACACTGGCCAAATCACTGCAACAAGTAATACAAAAATGTAATACAATTGTCTGGTTGATACTGACACGATAAATAAATAAACTGCAACAAGCAGCCCCAAAAGTACCCCATCGGAAGAGTGTCTCCGATCTATGCAAACCCAGCCTGTTGGCACTGAGCGCATGATGCACCAACCCACAGAACGCGAATAAGAGAAGCTCTTTGGGAAACAAAGATAGCAATATAAGTCCTGGCTCTGAGAATGGGAGAAAGGTATATTTTGGGTTGATGAATCCCAGAATGCTGCTGAAGGGGTTGTGGGTGGGATTTGGTTGGAATGGTGAGCTTCAAATGCAAATTTTAATTGTATTAATTGCATGTTTTAACATGTATTTTATAGAAATATGTTTTAATCTGTGTATTTGTAGTATTTTTACAATGTTTATGTGCTTTAATTATTCTCAAACCCGTCTC
Organism: Anolis sagrei ordinatus; assembly: GCF_025583915.1. Classification (NCBI taxonomy): domain Eukaryota; kingdom Metazoa; phylum Chordata; class Lepidosauria; order Squamata; family Anolidae; genus Anolis; species Anolis sagrei. The sequence continues at coordinate 199,966,705 of NW_026847549.1, forward strand.
GAGCTACAAGGAGAGGCAGGTAAGAAATAAAATTATTATTGGGTTGTTGTAGATTTTCCAGACTATATGGCCATCTCCTAGAGGCATTCTCTCCTGGCGTTTCGCCTGCATCTATGGCAAGCATCCTCAGAGGTAGTGAGGTCTGTTGGAATAGGACAATGGGTTTATATATCTGTGGACATTTTTATTTATATAGATTATTAGGTTCTTGTGGGTTTTTTCGGGCTATAGGGCCATGTTTTAGAGGCATTTCTCCTGACGTTTCGCCTGCATCTATGGCAAGCATCCTCAGAGGTAGTGAGGTCTGTTGGAATTAGGAAAATGGGTTTATATATCTGTGGAACGGCTGGGGTGGGGCAAAGAGCTCTTCCCTGCTGCAGCTTAGGTGTGAATGTTTAGCTGATCACCTTCATTAGCATTTGAAGGCCTGCCTGAGCCTGGGAAAATCTGTTGCTGGGAGGTGTTAATCTGTGCCTGGTTTTCCTCTCTGTTGTTTAGCTGTTATAATTTTAGAGTTTTTTAATACTGGTAGCCAGATTTTGTTCATTTTCATGGTCTCTTCCTTTCTGTTGAAATTGTCCACATGCTTGTGGATTTCAATGGCTTCTCTGTGTAGTCTGACATGGTGGATGTTGGTGTGGTCCAGCATTTCTGTGTTTTGAGAACTCAGAAATGCTGGACCACACCAACAACCACCATGTCAGACTACACAGAGAAGCCATTGAAATCCACAAGCATGTGGACAATTTCAACAGAAAGGAGGAAACCATGAAAATGAACAAAATCTGGCTACCAGTATTTAAAAACTCTAAAATTACAACAGCAAAACAACAGAGAGGAAATAATCAGGGACAGCTAATCACCTCTCAACAAAAGATTGCCCCAGGTACTAACAAAAATGGAAATATTTTAATAAATCAAATGCAGAAATAATCCTTAGAATGTGCTCTTTAACTACCACTATTAACTTTTCCATATGATCACCAGACAATGAGATACATCTCTGCCAACGATGAACAAGTTTTCTGAAGCCGTCACGGAAGAAGTTGACACTCTGTTTCCACAACTAGTATCTCACAGTTCTCTCATCCTGGGTACCCATCGTGCACAGATCTTCCGACAGCCAAGCAAAGCAATAATGTGACCCACACGTTCTTGTGAAATGCCGATTATGTTTGAAATTTCTCTCTGAGTGATACGACGGTTGTCCTGAATCAATCTGTCAACCTTTTGCTTGTGAAACTTGGTGGTTCCTGTCACATGACGTCCAACTCTTGGTTTGTCACGCAAGTCAGATATTCCCACCTCAACATCTTTAAACTTACTCGCCCAATGACGCACAGTACTCACATCAACACAATCACCCATAAACAGCTTGCATTCTCTGATGAATCTCCTTTGGGGTGACACCTTCTGCTGTCAAGTATTCAATGACTGCACGTTGCTTAAGTCGCATTGACTGACTGTCTGCGCAGGGTTCCATACTTTGCACTTTAACAACACAACCATTCAATGCTAAGGCTTCCTGCCAAAATGGAACTGTAGAGGAGAGTCTACTGAACAAGCCAGTACCTGCCGCATACCAGTACTGCCGTCTGTTGAGGAGTTACGAAGGTGGAGGCATTACTTCTCATTCAACCCTCATACTAATTCCATGTAAACATTAGGAAGAACTGTATTGTCAAAGGCTTTCATGGCTGGAATCACTGGGTTGTTGTAGGTTTATTTGGGCTATATGGCCATGTTCTAGAGGCATTCTCTCCTGACGTTTCACCTGCATCTATGGCAAGCATCCTCACTACCTCTGAGGATGCTTGCCATAGATGCAGGCGAAACGTCAGGAGAGAATGCCTCTAGAACACGGCCATATAGCCCGAAAAGACCTACAACAACTCATTAGGAAGAACTTTCTGGTGGGATGAGCTGTTAGACAATGGAATATGCTGCCTGGAGTCTCCTTCTGTGGAGGTTTTTAAGCAGAGGCTGAATGGCCATCTATTAAGAGTGTTTTGATGGTGTCTTCGTGCATAGCAGGATGGGTGGGCCTTAGGGTCTCTTGCAACGTGATGATTCTATCAGGATGTAGTATTTTTTCCTCTGTGATGGGAGGAGGATGCATTCTCTCATCACATCTTCTTCTATCCCTCGCAAGGCACGCAGCTTTGTTATAGTCAGCAGCACTGAAACATCAAAGGGAATATCTGAGTCCCTCAGCTTCTCGCCCCTGTGTGCGTACATCAAGTCTTGCAGCAACATAAAAGGGAAGCCATACTGTAATCTATGTCCTACATGGAGCTCAGCCGCCTCCGCAACATCTCTGGCAATGCGCAGAGGGAGCTGCCGCTGCACTGGAGTAAACACACACCTTGTTTGCAGAGCAAGCAGGGCAGCAAAAGATGCAAACCTTGTTTACACAACATGTAGGGTAGCAAAAGGTCCAAAACCAAGCATCAGGCTTTGCCAATGGTCTTGTGGGTCGAAGGGAAAGGATTATCTCTGCACAACTCAACTAACTTTGCTTTGGGTACACAGGAGTGGCCTTCCCAGTCTGGTGTTTGCTCCATCCCTAAATTGGGGCATGGGGATTATGGGAACTGCAATCCAAGGCTATAYCATTGCTGCAAACTATGCTCTTTTGAGAAGYGGTTTARAGGAGCTGRGTATGCTTTGGGKACATAGGAGTGGCCTTCCCAGTCTGGTGTTTGCKYCATCCCTAAATTGGGGCATGGGGATTATGGGARCTGCAATCCAAGGCTATACCATTGCTGCAAACTATGCTCTTTTGAGAAGTGGTTTGAGGAACTGGGTATGCTTTGGGTACATAGGAGTGGCTTTCCCAGTCTGGTGTTTGCTCCATCCCTAAATTGGGGCATGGGGATTATGGGTACTGCAATCCAAGGCCATACCATTGCTGCAAACTATGCTCTTTTGAGAAGTGGTTTGAGGAGCTGGGTATGCTTTGGGKACATAGGAGTGGCCTTYCCAGTCTGGTGTTTGCTYCATCCCTAAATTGGGGCATGGGGATTATGGGAACTGCAATCCAAGGCGATACCATTGCTGCAAACTATGCCCTTTTGAGAAGCAGTTTAAGGAGCTGGGTATGTTTACTCAGGAAAACAGGAAGAGGGGATATGATAACCATGTTGAAATACCCAAAAGTTGTGGAGGAAGAGGCGAACTCCTTTTCGGCTGCTCTGGAAACCAGGACACAATGGAGCCATGGACTCAAATCACAGGAAAAGACATGCCACTTAAACATTAGAATCATAGAATCAAAGAGTTGGAAGAGACCTCATGGGCCATCCAGTCCAACCCCATTCTGCCAAGAAGCAGGAATATTGCATTCAAATCACCCCTGACAGATGGCCATCCAGCCTCTGTTTAAAAGCCTCCAAAGATGGAGCCTCCACCACACCCTGGGGCAGAGAGTTCCACTGATGAACGGCTCTCACAGTCAGGAAGTTCTTCCTCATGTTCAGATGGAATGCCTGCCATAGATGTGGGAGAAATGTCAGGAGGGAAGGCTTCTGGAACATGGCCACACAGCCCGAAAAACTCACAGCAACCGAGTGATTCCAGCCATGAGAGGCTTCGACAACATATTGTCCTTCAAGTTGTTTCCAACTTATGGTGACACCAAGGTTATTACTGAGTTGGTCTGAGACAGGCCCATAGCCAGGATTTTGATTCGGGGAGGGGGGGGGGGGGGGGGGCTGAGTTTGATTTGGGGGGGCTGAGTTTGATTCGAGGGGGCTGAGTTTGATTCGGGGGGCTGAGTTTAATTTGGGGGGCTGAGTTTGATTCGGGGGGCTGAGTTTGATTCGGGGGGGCTGAGCTTGATTGGGGGGCTGAGTTTGATTCGGGGGGTTGGTTTGATTCGGGGGGGCTGAGTTTGATTCGGGGGCTGAGTTTGATTCGAGGGGGCTGAGTTTGATTGGGGGGCTGAGTTTGATTCGGAGGGGTTGAGTTTGATTCGGGGCTGAGTTTGATTCGGGGGTTGAGTTTGATTAAGGGGGCTGTGATATGATTCGGAGGGGCTGAGTTTGATTCGGGGGGGCTGAGTTTGATTCGGGGGGTTGAGTTTGATTCGGGGGGTTGAGTTTGATTCGGGGGGGCTGAGTTTGATTCGGTGGGTTGAGTTTGATTCGGGGGGGCTGAGTTTGATTCGGGGGGGTTGAGTTTGATTCGGGGGGTTGAGTTTGATTCGGGGGTGAGTTTGATTCGGTGGGTTGAGTTTGATTCGGGGGGCTGAGTTTGATTCGGGGGGTTGAGTTTGATTCGGGGGGTTGAGTTTGATTCGGGGGGGGCTGAGTTTGATTCGGGGCTGAGTTTGATTCGGGGGGCTGAGTTTGATTCGGGGTGAGTTTGATTCGGGGGCTGAGTTTGATTCAGGGGGGTGAGTTTGATTCGGGGGGGCTGAGTTTGATTTGGGGGGGTAGTTTGATTCAGGGGGCTGAGTTTGATTCGGGGGGGCTGAGTTTGATTCGGGGCTGAGTTTGATTCGGGGGGCTGAGTTTGATTCGGGGGGCTGAGTTTGATTCGGGGGTTGAGTTTGATTCGGGGGGCTGAGTTTGATTCGGGGGGCTGAGTTTGATTGGGCTGAGTTTGATTCGGGGGGCTGAGTTTGATTGGGGCTGAGTTTGATTTGGAGGGGTTGAGTTTGATTCGGGGGGGCTGAGTTTGATTCGGTGGGTTGAGTTTGATTCGGGGGGGCTGAGTTTGATTCGGGGGGTTGAGTTTGATTCGGGGGGTTGAGTTCGATTCGGGGGGGGTGTGATTGATTTGGAGGGGCTGAGCTTGATTCGGGGACGACGACAACTCAGGATCTACCCTAGCAAAACCTTTTGTATCATTATCCCAATACCCCCATGCATATGGGATATATTGAGCATGGTGATCAGATCATGATATGAATGAACGTAACAGTTTGAATAATGTACCTGAAAGGCCTTCTCGCGGACCACCCTGAGAATTTCGGGGGGGGGGCTTGAGGGGCTTCAAACCCCCCCCCCCCAAATCATGGGCAAGGGCTAAGAGTGTGTGACTTGCCTAGAAGGTTTTCATGAGACTTGAACCACCATCTCCAGAATAAATACAGACAAATGATGTCCCGAAGGTCAACCGACGTGCATGGCGACACGAAAGCAATAGAGCAGATTCCCTGGAATAAATTACCTGTTCTCTGGGGCATTTGTGAGCGATGCCACAATATTCTGCTCTATGAAAAAAAGCATGGAAAGGAGGAACCCGAGGCCCATGGCGCTCAGGACGGAGCCGATGGAGAGGTCCCGGAGGGGCGCCAACTCGAACAAGCTCTCCGATTTGTTGTAGTTAAATTTCGACACTGAAAAGCAAAGCAGGAGGCAGGTTAGTACCATAGAGGAGGTCTCTCATTCACAGGCCTGGCTTGATGGCCAACAGCGGCGACGACAACAACAACAACCCAACCAAAGCCATGTCCAGAGATTATCCTCAAGCCACCTTGCGGTGACATGTACCCAACATCCGATATGTGCCAAAACAACCATGTTTTTCTCCGTTGCAGATGGGAAGGCAGCTGTATCACGGGAAAACAACCACACGTGAAGATGGGGCAAAGACCAGAGCTAAATCTTTCATCCCTCCTTTGAAAGAAGCGCCATTTCTGAGCCTTTCCTCTTTGAAAGCCATGCCATGGGTTGTAATGCTCCAAGGGAGCAATGGTCATGAAGGAAGTCAACCACACTCACGCAAATCGGACACTTTCCCTGTTTGAAGGGATGGGGTGAAGGTATTTTCCTTAATTCGTTTCCATTCATTTCCCATCCGCGTCATCGCCTAATGCATACAATTCCTGCCTCCCTTCCTGATGTGGAAAAGGTGATCTGTTTGGCCCAAGGGCGATTCTGTAGGTTTCCTTGCGATAATCCAACCAGATGTTCCCAAACTATTAGAGCATTTTAATTAGGGGAAAATATATCTAAAGTAGTATCAAGGGGGAAAGGAAAAAGCGCAGGTCAAACTCATCAGCTTTGCATCTGCACACTTGCCTTCCTGCCTTGGCTAATTATTCGTGCCTTTTGTTCCTTGCCGCAACAATCCGAAAGATCAACACAATCAGAAAGTGCCGTTTTAATTGAATTACAGGCAGGAAAAACTCACAGGGATCAAACAGACCCTGCTGAGACCTTCTCGTTTGATGGGTTCGCTGCATGAATTAACTCTGATTGTGAAGTCTGGGGGGAACTATTATTTATCATGTCAGAAGCAAACTGAGAATACAGTTAGAATGCATAGAAAAAACACAAAGTTAAAAACTTGGCATTATATTAAATTTCCTTTGACCAGAAGCTGGCCACTTGAAGTGCCTCTGGTGTGGCTGTGAGAAGGCCCTCCATTGTGCATGTGGCAGAGTTCAGGCTGCATTGTAGTAGGTGGTCTGTGGTTTGTTCTTCTCCGCACTCGCATGTTGTGGACTCCACTTTGAACCCCCATTTCCGAAGGTTGGTTCTGCATCTTGTAGTGCCAGAGCGCAGCCTGCTGAGTGCCTTCCAAGTCGCCCACTCTTCTGTGTGCCCAGGAGGGAGTCTCTCATCTGGTTTCAGCCACTGATTGAGGTTCTGAGTTTCAGCCTGCCACTTGTGGACTCTTGCTTGCTGAGGTGTTCCTGCAAGTAAGGTTGGTTCTGCATCTTGTAGTGCTAGAGCGCAGCCTGCTGAGTGCCTCCAAGTCGCCCACTCTTCTGTGTGCCCAGGAGGGAGTTTCTCATCTGGTTTCAGCCACTGATTGAGGTTCTGAGTTTCAGCCTGCCACTTGTGGACTCTTGCTTGCTGAGGTGTTCCTGCAAGTAAGGTTGGTTCTGCATCTTGTAGTGCTAGAGCGCAGCCTGCTGAGTGCCTCCAAGTCGCCCACTCTTCTGTGTGCCCAGGAGGGAGTTTCTCATCTGGTTTCAGCCACTGATTGAGGTTCTGAGTTTTGCCTGCCACTTGTGGACTCATGCTTGCTGAGGTGTTCCTGCAAGTAAGGTTGGTTCTGCATCTTGCAGTGCTAGAGCGCAGCCTGCTGAGTGCCTTCCAAGTCGCCCACTCTTCTGTGTGCCCAGGAGGGAGTCTCTCATCTGGTTTCAGCCACTGATTGAGGTTCTGAGTTTCAGCCTGCCACTTGTGGACTCTTGCTTGCTGAGGTGTTCCTGCAAGTAAGGTTGGTTCTGCATCTTGTAGTGCTAGAGTGCAGCCTGCTGAGTGCCTCCGAGTTGCCCACTCTTCGCCAAGTCGCCCACTCTTCGCCGGAGGGAGTCTTTGTTGTGGCTCAGCTGGAGCCTCAGGCAGAAGATGATGGGATTCAGATTCATGAAGATGTTCCTGTTGTTTTTGAAGAAGAATCCGAGGAGATTCAGTTTCCCATGGCAAGGAAGGTTTCAGGTGATGTTTCTGATATAAGTGAAACTAGCCAGGTGCAGTTGGAAGAGGATGGCTCCCAGCCTGACGATTCTCAGGCGCATAACGAGCTATCCGACCTTGAGAGCTCTGAAGATTTAGATACGGAGGATCGCTTACAATTCAGAGTTCGCCGTAGTGCAAGGCTTGCTAACGAGAGAGAGGTTAATTCTTGGGAATGGAATTCCACAATTTGCTGCCTGATTCCTTGGGTTTCCCCCCTCTATCAGCCCAGTATTAGGAGCTAAAACATTCACTTACTTTTTATTTCTTTGAAGAAATAGGACCCAATAATGGAGAAGGTGAGGACAGAAATGGGTAAGGCACAATCGGACAGGATCTCGCGGACTCTGGCGTGCAAATAAGGGCTGCAAAGAGGGAAGAAATATTGTTAGGGCAATATATATGTGTGTGTGTGTGTGTGTGTGTATCCATAAAAAATTGAAGAATTAAGCGGCTGAGGGGGAAAAGGAAGGGGCATGAGGCTGTTAAGAATGGCGGGCGTTGAAGTCCAAAACACCTGGAGGACCAAAGTGTGCCCATGCCTGGTCTACTGCAATGATGAGGGTGATAAAAACAACAACAGCAACAATAATTTTGCATTTCTTCCAAGGAATGTTATGCACAGAAGGGGAAATGCGGTGCGCCAAGGTACCTTTTCTTGAACTGGTACAAGGTGTGGCCGAGCCAAAGGGTGCCCAGCATCAGCATGAGGCTCAGGACGGCTGTCTCGCGCCCGTAGGGCACCGGGGCAGAAGACCCGTCCGTCTGGTTCCCCAACGATGACCGCTCCACCGACAGGTTCCATGCGCTGGAGCCATTGCCAACTGGGGCGCTGTGCGGTCTGGGGACGTGGTAGTAATGGGTAAAAACTAAAAGCAAAAGAAGGGCGGAATTAAGATCTTGATGGTGACCAGATGCATAGCACTCAAGTCAAAATATATTATCCTTGTAGAAGTATGGATCACGTTTAACTTCATAAGTAATACAGGATCATACTCTACTTACTTACTTACTTACCTAGGTGATCCCTTGTAGTCCAAGGATGATTGTCCTCCAAGTGAAGTGTCTTGGCGTTGGCCATGGTGCCCTGTTCTTGATCCGTGTGTTCTCCCACAGTGAGGACTTTCGTTTCCATCTGGAAGGTGGTCCTGGTCAGGGTTGGCTTAATGCGGCTTCCTCTTGACATGTTTCTCTCTTTCATCCTCCATTCATGTCTCTTCAAATTCTGCAGCACTGCTGGTCACAGCTGACTTCCAGTTAAAGCACTTAAAGGCCAGGGCTTCCTAGTTCTCGGTGTCTATGCCACAGTTTTTAAGGTTGGCTTTAAGCCCATCTTTCAATCTCTTTTCCTGTCTTCCAACATTATGTTTCCCATTCTTGAGTTTGGAGTAGAGTAACTGCTTTGGGAGACGGTGATCTTTGGGCATTCGGACAACGTGGCCAGTCCAGTGGAGATCATGACGTAGGGGCATCGCTTCAGTGCTGGTGGTCTTCGCTTCTGCCAGCATGCTGACATTTGTCCACCTGTCTTCCCGAGAGATTAGCAGGATTTTTCAGAGGCAATGCTGATGGAATCGTTTCAGGAGTTGCATGTGACATCTGTAGACAGTCCACGTTTCGCAGATATATAGCAGGGCTGGGAGGACAATAGCTTTATAAACAAGCACCTTGGTATCCCTACGGATGTCTCGATCCTCAAATGCTCTGCTTTATTTGGAAAAATGCTGCACTCGCAGAGCTCAGGCAGTGTTGTATTTTGGTGTCAATGTTTACTTTTGTTGAGAGGTAACAGAAATGGTCAACATTTTCTAATGTTATGCCATTAAGCTGTATTTCTGGCATTGCGGAGGATCATAGAATGATAAGAGCTGGAAGAGACCCCCAAAGGCCACCCAGTCCAGTCCCATTCTGCCATGTAAGAAGACACCATCCGAGCTCTTCCAACAGATGGCCATCCAGTCTGCGTTTAAAAACATCCAGAGAAGGAGGCTCCGCTGAATGTCCAGACAGCAGTGGGGTCTCCTTCTCCACAGTCTAAAATTGCAACTAAAAAAGCCAATGCAATTCTTGTTTTGGTTAGTTCGTTCTTTGTTTAGTACTGTATGGCACTGAATGTTTGTCATATTATTATTATTATTATTCCAGGCTACAAAAACAGTAGTGTCTCTAGATTAAGAGAAATCACAGTCCCACTCTGTTGGAGATGCTTTGATTGTGTTTTTTCTGCATAACAGAAGGGGATTGGACTGGATGGCCTCTGGGGTTTCTACTATTGTTATTTATTTTTATTATTATTATTATTATTATTATTATTATTATTACAAAGGCTGGATGGCCATCTGTCAGAGGTGCTTTGCTTGTGTTTTTTCTGCATAGCAGAAGGAGATTGGACTGAATGGCCTCTGGGATTTCGGCTATTATTATTATTATTATTATTATTATTATTATTATTATTATTATTATTATTATGGCTAACTGACCATCTATTCAGGGTGCTCTGATTGGTCTTCATTTTAAATATTGTATTGTTCTTTCTTTCTTTCTTTTTGCATTGTGTGAAATAGTTAACACAAACACTCTCCACCCATCTGCCACTGTCCTGGTCCATACCTGATATACATACATTATAAATAATATACATTATATATATAATATATATATAATAATATAATATGATTGAGTATCCTTATGGAGAGAAAAAGCAGGATATAAATAACAACAACAACAACAACAACAACAACAATAGACATTTGTAGAACCAGGAGACAGTAGATTTGAGGACAAAAAGCTGGAAAATATCACTTGCAAATTGAAACTGGAATGACTATGGCAAAAGAGAACAACAGTGGTACCAATAGTGGTTGGTGCGCTTGTAGGCATTCCAAGAAACCTCAAAAAGCACTGGAAAAGCCTTAATTTAGACAGAACATCAATCCACATGCTGCAGAAGGAAGGCAGCACTTTTGGAATTGTGTACATTTTGCGAAAATACCTCTAATATCCTAGGTTTTTGGGAAGAGCCCGATATTGAGAGACAAACTCCAGATACTTGGACCTAATGTGCATGTGTGCTGACATATCTTGTCAATATGTTCGCTGTACGTTGGAGACGATTTGATGGCACTCAGCCACTTCTCAACACTAACCCAAAGAGAGTTCAACTTCTAGAAGCCCAACGCCATGTACGGCAGTGGAAGCATCTTTCCCACCATGGGAATTTGTTCAGAAATGGCTGGCATTCCAGCAGTCATCCCTTGCCACTTAGCAAGGATTTTGTAGCAAGGGCCCTGTGGCCAACTCAGATGGACGCAGCCCAGAACAGCAGCCGGATGAATCCCTTTGCAGCAAGGGGGGGGGATTACGGGGCGTTAAATAACACAAGGCAGCTGCGACTTCCTAAGTGACGGGAGACCTCTCCTAGCAGAGGGAGTTATTTAAGGTCCCTCCGATCCCGTAGTTTGCCTTTCTTGTTTGCTTCAGCTGCTGCCTGGCTGTTTCCTGCAAAGTGCAGAAGTCAAGATCAAACAAGAGCAAAGCTTCGGGGGCCTGAGTCAGCAAACCTTGCAAAAACAACAGGGTCACCCGCCCGGCTGGAGAAAAATATCATGTGTGGCTTGAACTCCCAGATTTGCACACAAACATTCACGGTCAGGGCGACAAAAGGGCTTGGCCGTGCCATCGACCCCCTCCTCTTTCTTTCCGGCATCGCTGACGGAGCAAAAAAGGCACCAGAAAATTGAGATAAATACAAAGTTGATCGTCCCTTTGGAAGGAAACGGGACATCTGGAGTGATGAGAAGGGCATTCCCACACAAAGTTAACAGTTCCACAGAGAAAGAGCAGGAAGACCTGGAATGCATTGATTTGGATTGAAGGGACAGAAGCACAGAGTATCCACTGGCATTTGATTTCAGGAACCCTGTGGATACCACAATATGTGGATTTATTTATTTATCATGTCAGGAGCGAACCAAACAGTTGTATTGTATTAAAAACAAAGAAACAAAAAACCCACAAAGTTTGCAAACTTGGCATTCTATTAAATGTCCTTTGACCAGTATCTGGCCACTTGGAGTGCCTCTGGTGTTGCCGCAAGAAGGTCCTCCATCGTGCATGTGGCAGGGCACAGGTTGCATTGCAGCAGGTGGTCAGTGGTTTGATCTTTTCCACACTCGCATGTCATGGATTCCACTTTGTAGTCCCATATCTTAAGATCTCATGGTGCCAGAGCGCAGTCTGTTCAGCACCTTCCAAGTCGTCCAGTCTTCTCTATGCCCAGGGGGGAGTCTCTCATTTGGTATCAGCCATGGCTTGAGGTTCTGGGTTTTAGCCTGCCACTTTTGGACTCTCGCTTGCTAAGGTGTTCTTGCGAGTAGCTCTGTAGATTTTAAGAAACTGTTTCTTGATTTAAGGCGTTGGCATGCTGGCTGATATCCGAACAGAGGATGGAACGGAGATGTCCATGCCTTGGTCCTTTCATTACTGGATGCTACTTCCTGGTGGATGTCAGGTAGTGCAATACTGGCTAAACAGAATAATTTCTCCAGCGGTGTTGGACGTAGGAAACCTCTCACAGACTGAGGGCTTCTAAGCTATAGGCACACCTGCTTATATTGAACTGCAGCTTTTGCTGAGTCATTGCATCCATTTATCCCTTTCAGTTCTTGACTCACATTTTTGTAATAAAAAGGCCTAGTTAATTTTTTAATATTTCTGACATCTCCTTCTCTGGAGGCTTTTAAACAGGGGTGCTTGGATAGTGTCTTCCTGCCTGGCAGAATGAGGTCAGTCTGGATGGTCCTTAGGGTCTTTTCCAACTCTATATTTCTGTGATTTCCTCTGTTACTGGACATATGCAGCCATGCTATTGCCTGGTTTCCCTCAGGACTTACCTTTGGTTATCCCTTTAAGGGCATCGAGCACAAAGGTGATGGAGATAAAAAGTGCAATGACTTCTTCTGTCGACCTGCAGAGACACAAGGAGGGAAGCTGTCAACACCAAAAGAGAGCAGAAGAAGTGAAACCAATTGCATACGTATCTTGATCCACTGAGAAGTAGCTTTTGCAGAGGAAATGATATCAAAGTGCACAGACACAGTTTTGCAACCTCATTGGCGAAGGGTCTAAGCATTTCTAAGAACGTTCAAGCTCAACTTTGGTAGTTTGGAATCTAAGCTGATGTTCAGATATTGCACCAAACCCTGTTTTGTGCCAATCATTGTTTAGATCGCAATAGAGAAGCTGATGACGAAACACAAACTACAAACTATCTACAGACCACTAAGAAAATCCAACAAATGCTACATTCAACAAAGGACAAAAGGGATCCCCTCACCTCTGCAGGAGTCTACCATATACCCTGCAGCTGTGGACAAGTCTCCATAGAGACCACCAAACGCAGCAGCATTGCCCAGACACGAATTAAGGAACATGGAAGGCACTGCAGACTACTTCAGTCAGAGAAGTCAGCCATAGCAGAGCACCTGATGAACCAGCCTGAACACAGCAGATTATCTGAGAACACAGAAATGTTGGACCACTCTCACAACCACCATGTCAGTCTACACAGAGAAGCCACTGAAATCCACAAGCACATGGACAATTTCAACAGAAAGGTGGAAACCACGAAAATGAACAAAATCTGGCTACCAGTATTAAAAAAAACTCTAAAATTACAACAGCAAAACAACAGAGAGGAAACAAACAAGGACATTTAATCACCTCTCAACAAAAGATTTCCCCAGGCACTGCCAGGCCATCAAATGCTAATCAAGGTGGTCAGTTGAAACATTCACACCTAGCTCCAGCAGACAAGAGTCCTTTGTCCCACCCTGGTCATTCCACAGATATATATAAACCCATTTTCCTAGTTCCAACAGACCTTACTACCTCTGAGGATGCTTGCCATAGATGCAGGGGAAACGTCAGGAGAGAATGCCTCTAGACCATGGCCATATAGCCTGAAAAAAACTACAACAACCCGGTGATTCCGGCCATAAAAGCCTTCGACAATATAATCCTTATGCTTTCTTTGATCATTTTACCTCGTCCATTTGGCCTGCCCATTGTGCCCAATTTTATGCTATGTCAATTTGCTTTATTTATTTTACTTTGCTATTGTATGTATTTTATTCTGATGAAATTTTGTTGTCTGTTTTTTGTATTTTATTCTGCTGTATTGTATCTTTGGGCGTGACCCCATGTTAGCTGCCCTGAGTCCCCTTCAGGGAGATGTGGTAGGGTATAAATAAAGATGATGATGATGATTATTATTATTAATAATAATAATCAGAAGGCAGACTTGGCCATATATATATATAGCCATAGCTAATTTCTACATGGAACACTTTGAAAAACAAGCCCTGGAAACAGCAACAAAAAGCCCACGATATGGTTCAGATATGTGGATGACGCTTTCACCATTTGGAGCCATGGAGAAGAAGAACTCAACAGGTTCCTGGACCATTCAACAGCATCCACCCAAACATCCAGTTCACCATGGAAAAAGAAAATGAAGGAAGACTGCCTCTAGATGTCCTAGTCATCCGCAAACCAGATCAACAATTGGGTCACACCGTCTACAGAAAACCCACACACACAGATAGATATCTACATAAAACTCCAACCATCACCCAAGTCAAAAAAGAAGCCCCATTAAAGCCTTGGCAGACCGTGCAAAAAGAATCTGCGAAGCCCACCTCCTCCAAGATGAACTGAACCACCTCAACTGGGCTCTCCAGGCCAATGGAGACTCCACCTCAGACATCAGAAGAGCTGCAAGACCAAGAACAAGCCACGAGAGTCAAGATGAAGATCCACCCAGAGGAAAAGTGTTCCTGCCAGACATCAAGGGAACCACTGACCGCAGAGGGAAGCTGATGAGGAAACACAACATACAAACTATCTACAGACCCACCAAGAAAATCCAACAAATGCTCCGTTCAGCAAAGGACAAGAGGGATCCTCTCACCTCTGCAGGAGTCTACCGTATACCATGCAGCTGTGGACAAGTCTACAGAGGGACCACCAAACGCAGAAATGCCCAGACACGAAACAAGAAACATGAAAGGCACTGCAGACTCACTCAACCAGAGAAGTCAGCCATAGCAGAGCACCTGATGAACCAACCTGGACACAGCATATTATTTGAGAACACAGAAATGCTGGAACACTCTCACAACCACCATGTCAGACTACACAGAGAAGCCATTGAAATCCACAAGCATGTGGACAATTTCAACAGAAAGGAAGAAACCATGAAAATGAACAAAATCTGGCTACCAGTATTAAAAAAAGTCTAAAATTACAACAGCAAAACAACAGAGAGTAAACAATCAGGCACATCAAACACCTCTCAACAAAAGATGGCTAGAGGCACTGTCAGGCAATCAAATGCTAATCAAGGTGGTCAGTTGAAACATTCACACCTAGCTCCAGCAGACAAGAGTCCTTTGCCCCAACCTGGTCATTCCACAGATATATAAACCCATTGTCCTAATTCCAACAGACTTCACAACCTCTGAGGATGCTTGCCACAGATGCAGGCAAAATGTCAGGAGAGAATGCGTCTAGAACATGGCCATAGCCCGAAAAAAATCTACAACAACCCAGTGATTCCGGCCATGAAAGCCTTCGACAAGACTTGCAATGCATTCCAAGAAAATCTTAATAGGGTTTTGTGTTTGGGACACAAACGCATATCCAAGTTTAGTTCACACCAGCTAACCAGACTCTTGGATGCAACCACAAAAACATACCAATATCATATCCAAACATAATTAAGATAAAATATTCATAATGAAAAAAATATAATTAATAATGAAAAAAATATAATCTTGTCATCAGACATGTTTCTTGTTCTCAGGGACAGCTTGACATACTTGGATCAGATGCAAAATAGTCGGGTCTTGCTACTAAAAATGTCAAACATTTTGCTAAGTTAATAATTTCGAAATTTAAAATGACAAGATATGAAATCAAGGGAACGAAGAAGATCCGTGTGTGTGTGTTTATTACCTGCGAATAATTTCCCACTTGCAACATCCGCTTATAAAATTAAAAATGGTTACCTTTTGAAGAGCTTCATGACAAGACTGAAGTTGAAGAGGGAGTAGA
Source organism: Anolis sagrei ordinatus (assembly GCF_025583915.1). Classification (NCBI taxonomy): domain Eukaryota; kingdom Metazoa; phylum Chordata; class Lepidosauria; order Squamata; family Anolidae; genus Anolis; species Anolis sagrei. The sequence goes on from NW_026847549.1 coordinate 199,982,238, forward strand.
CCACGAGGAAGAAGCTGTTCCAGAGCCCCACCCAGGCGTAGAAAGCGCTGAACTGCAAGTTGTAATCATCGCAGATGCCCTTGATGACTGGAAACAAGAAAGCAGGGTGCGTATATCAATACAAGGGGCCCTCCTGTAAATAAAGGGCTTGGATCCCTACAAAAAGTGGAAACATCCCCAATAAACGTGAGAAAACACTTCCCTAGGAATCTCCAGGAGTCAGTGAAGATGTGGGCAACTCCAAGGCTTGTACAAGGATATTGGCAAGCTAGAACACATCCAGAGAAGGGAAACCAACATCCGAGTACCGGATGGCGATCACACGAAACACAGAGCACTGATGCGCAGTAGGGCTTTTTGGGGAGCACTTCTGTGGGCATTCATTGACTAGCAACTACAGTTTAAAGCTAGGTTTGAACTGGATTAAATGGTCACTGTAGATGGGACCTTGGGCCAAGTGGTGCTGCGTGTTCCAGATAGCTATTCCTTGAGATTACCGAGCCTTCTAATGTCTTTGGGAACTGAGGATGCTTAGTTTGCAGAAAAGAAAGCTGAAATGAGGAATGGATTCAAATTGTGTCCAATTCTGGGCACCACAATTCAAGAGAGATATTGACAAGCTGGAATGTGTCCAGAGGAGGGCGACTAAAATGATCAAGGGTCTAGAGCACAAGCCCTATGAGGAGCAGCTTAAGGAGCTGGGCATGTTTAGCCTGAAGAAGAGAAGGCTGAGAGGAGATATGATAGACATGTATAAATATGTGAGAGGAAGCCACAGGGAGGAGGGAGCAAGCTTGTTTTCTGCTTCCCTGGAGACTAGGACGCGGAACAATGGCTTCAAACTACAAGAGAAGGAGATTCCATCTGAACATGAGGAAGAACTGCCTGACTGTGAGAGCCGTTCAGCAGTGGAACTCTCTGCCCTGGAGTGTGGTGGAGGCTCCTTCTTTGGAAGCTTTTAAACAGAGACTGGATGGCCATCTGTCAGGGGTGATTTGAATGCAATATTCCTGCTTCTTGGCAGGGGGTTGGACTGGATGGCCCATGAGGTCTCTTCCAACTCTTTGATTCTATGATTCTCTGCAGGAAAGAGATTCCACCTAAATATTCCTGACAGGTATTCAATATTGGAATATGCTACTTGGGAGTCTGGTGGAGTCTCCTTCCTTCTCTGGAGGTTTTTCAGCAGAGGTTGAATGGCCATCTGTTGGGAAGGCTTGGATTGTGTCTTCCTGCCTAGCAAAAACGGGGTTGGACTGGATGGCCTTTGGGGCCTCTTCCAACTTTATGAATTTATCCACATCAGCACAAGAAGTAAATGGGTGTGCATTTTTGCACACACTATGGTGCAAGTTGTCTTTTCTGATCCTAGCAGCTAAGCAACATCATCTCATTTAGGTTAGTAATTTAGGTTAGTATCACTGAAAAACAGGTTCTGTAGGCTTTATTTCAGATGAAGAAGCTGGCAAAATCTCTTCTGAAAATTTCTTGCCTAAACGACCTTATGCAATTCACGAGACTGCCATTAAGTCGAAGGACATTAACACACGGGAACTAAATAACAACAACAACAGCAACAACAACACTCCTGACCTCACGATCGTGTTAAAAAAACAAAATATGGATTGTCCTATTCGGGCAACGAGGGATCGTCTAAGTAAAGTAAGTAAGTAAGTAATAATAACTTTTTTTGTACCCCGCCTTCATCTCCCCGAAGGGACTCGGCATGGCTACCATGGGGCCAAGCCCGATAAATTACAATAAAGCAAAATAAAATACATACAAGACACACGACAACATCAAATAAAAATGCTTATACAATAACATAATAAACCAATAAAGGAGTAACAATAACAGAGTATTAAAACAGTACAAGAATTTAAATGGGCTGCACCAAGTGCGAGGAGTAAAAATTGTAAAACCCGTGGGTGAGGTCAATTAAGTGCTGTATTTAGTGAGGGACTCGGGTGGGATAAACAATGAATGTGGGGATGAGGGTTTATTTTGTTTAGGATAGGGGTTTTGGGATGAGTGTAAGGTCTGATGTGTGTAAAATGCCATGTGCTGATTTCCTGAATGTTATGGAAAAAATTTTTAATAGAAAGCTTTCACTGAAAGTAGTGGAAAACAGGCAGAAATAGCAAGTCTATGTGTATTAAGATATGTAAATGATAATAATTTGTACTTAATATTGTGTCCAATTCTGGGCACCACAATTCAAGAGAGATATTGACAAGCTGGAATGTGTCCAGAGGAGGACTAAAATGATAAAAGGTCTGGAGAACAAGCCCTATGAGGAGCGGCTTAAGGAGCTGGGCATGTTTAGCCTGAAGAAGAGAAGGCTGAGAGGAGATATGATAGCCATGTATAAATATGTGAGAGGAAGCCACAGGGAGGAGGCGGGAGCAAGCTTGTTTTCTGCTTCCCTGGAGACTAGGACGCGGAACAATGGCTTCAAACTACAAGAGAAGAGATTCCATCTGAACATGAGGAAGAACTTCCTGACTGTGAGAGCCGTTCAGCAGTGGAACTCTCTGCCCCGGAGTGTGGTGGAGGCTCCTTCTTTGGAAGCTTTTAAACAGAGGCTGGATGGCCATCTGTCAGGGGTGATTTGAATGCAATATTCCTGCTTCTTGGCAGAATGGGGTTGGACTGGATGGCCCAAGAGGTCTCTTCCAACTCTTTGATTCTATGATTCTATGATTCTATGTCAAAATTAACTGATTGATTGAATAAGGTAGATAGGCATGTACACGTCAAAAATATTGCTACCTTTGCCATTGGTATATTTGCCATGATTTGCTTTTTTGTTATGTACCATAATCAAAATAAACAGTTTTAATAAAACAAAACAAAACAAAAAAAAACAATGTGGTTATTCTCAACTGAGGGATGAGATAAAGTGCACCAGAAAGACAATTGACACTGAGACAGGACCTGACATGGGAATTAGGCATTCATTCTTCAAAAGCGCACAAGGAAAAGCCAAGTTTTTAAACTTTTTCTAAAGGCTGCCAGAGTGGGTGCTTGCCTAATCTCCCTGGGGAGCAAGTTCCAGAACAAGAGAGGAGATTCCATCTGAACATGAGGAAGAACTTCCTGACTGTGAGAGCCGTTCAGCAGTGGAACTCTCTGCCCCGGAGTGTGGTGGAGGCTCCTTCTTTGGAAGCTTTTAAACAGAGGCTGGATGGCCATCTGTCAGGGGTGCTTTGAAGGCAATATTCCTGCTTCTTGGCAGAATGGGGTTGGACTGGATGGCCCATGAGGTCTCTTCCAACTCTTTGATTCTATGATTCTATGAACTGAGGGGCCACCATGGAGAAGGCCCTCTCGCTTGATCCCACAAGTCGCGCTTGCGACTGAGGCAGGAGCAAGAGGAGGGCTTCCCCCAAAGATCGAAGAGATCGGGCAGGTTCATAAGGGGAAATGCAGTCACGAAGGTAGGTCCCAAACTGTTCAGGGCGTTGTAGGTGATAACCTGCACCTTGAACTGGGTCCGGAAAATGAACGGCAGCCAATTGAGCCAAATGAGAACAGTTATGATATATTAATCCGAGCATTGGACTACGACTCTGGGTGACGAAGGTTTGAGTTCTTATTCATCCATGAAATCCAATGCATTACCTTCGGAAAGTCACACTGTCTCAGCCTCAGAGGAAGGCAATGGCAAATCTCTTGAGTATTACGGAAAGTTGCTGAAAGGGAGCATTGGGCTTATTGATGACCTATCTGAGCATGCAAATGGCTGGGATGCACTCACCATTGATGTACAGGGCTAAAGGTGCTGTCGTTAGGAGCACTACAAGCGGCTGGCCTGAAAACAGAGCATAAAGAAGCCCGCCGATGCATTGGCCAACGATGGTTTTCTGCACATCTGGAAATGAAAGTGCGAAAAGAAAGACAGTGTCTTAAAACCTTTTATACAGTAGCATTTGAGATTGCCGGAAAAAATATATATAAATTCAATCTGCTAATATTTATTTATTTATTTACAGTATTTATATTCCGCCCTTCTCAACCTGCAGGGGACTCAGGGCAGATTACAATGCACATATACATGGCAAACATTCAATGCGATTTAGATATACAACATATATAGACAGACACAGAGGCAATTTAACATTCCAGCCTTTTCCAGCTTCATGAGGGTATGCTCGGTTCTGGCCACAGGGGGAGCTGTCACTTCACTAGCCACTTGTGACACCGAGTCCTTGATGGGAGTACTTCCTCATTCATCTGCATGCTGCTGGAAGGTTTTATGGTGTCGTAAATTAGTTAAATTAGCCTCCCCGCATAAAGCGGTACCTAAATTTCCTACTTGACAGAGGCAACTGTCTTTCAAGCTGCATAGGTCAACAGCAAGCTAGACTATTAATGGTCGGGAGCTTACTCCAGCCCAGGCTGGCTTTGAACTCATGAGAGACAGAGATATTGACAAGCTGGAATGTGTCCAGATGAGGGCGACTAAAATGATCAAGGGTCGGGAGAACAAGTCCTACGAAGAGTGGCTTAAAGAGCAGAGCATGTTTAGCCTGAAGAAGAGAAGGCTGAGAGGAGACATGATAGCCATGTATAAATATGTGAGAAGAAGTCATAGGGAATTTCCTGACTGTGAGAGCCATTCAGCAGTGGAACTCTCTGCTCCGGAGTGTTGTGGAGGCTCCTTCTTTGGAAGCTTTTAAACAGAGGCTGAATGGCCATCTGTCGGGGGTGCTTTGAATGCAATTTTCCTGCTCCTTGGCAGATGGGGTTGGACTGGATGGCCCATGAGGTCTCTTCCAACTCTATGATTCTATGAATCTATGACCTCTTGGTCAGTAGTGATTTAATGCAGCTGTCTAATAACCAAATCCACAACAGTTAACCCCACAAAGCTCTACCCTTTGCTCTCTTAAATAGTGAATTTTGCAAAAATCCCACATGCAAAAATTAAAAGGGATGGCAAATAACAATGACTAAAAATTGCTCTTTTTTTTTTGCTGTCTTTCATTTTTGCAAAGTTCCTTTGCCCCTAACGCCAGCGAATGTGGAGGGCAGACTGTATTGGCAACCAACGCAATTCCATTAAAGTTGATGTCATTTAGTGTCTCCGTCAGCATTTTGCACCGGCTGCAGTTCAGGAACAGGTTTCTCCCATTCAGAAGATTTATGATATCGGAAAAGCCATGACTGCTAAATTGGTATTGAAACCAATATGGGCTTCTAGCATTCACATTTTGCAAACTGCACTGCAAACAGTAAAGGAAGAATTGCCATGGATTTGTTTTCTCGTTATCTCCCTTAGACTTGAAAAGCCAAAAAATGGAAAAAGAATACATTACAATGCATGTGCAAAACACAAATGTATACATATATGCACACACATATACTGTGCTGTCGCACGCTGGGCCTGTGCATCAGACTGTAGACAGGACATAAATTCTGTGTGCCCAACGGGACGCTGGGGCTGCCTCAGATTAAAGGCCCTTGGACCTCCCCAAAACAGAGTCTTTAGATTGCTTAAAGGTTCAACAATGTTCTTTATTAGTGAAAGCAAACAGGTACTTTCAAGCTTTCTTAACAGTCTATTGGCTCTTGCAATCTTGTCCACTGGGAACAGGCACTATCTTCTTAACTGTAATTAAGTAATGGGGAAATCCTTAACTTCTAATCTGGGCAGTCTGTCTTTGCCTCTGTTGGCGTGGAGCCCCTGCACCCGGTACCAACTGCATCTGGCTTCTGCGAGCAACCCTTACCAAGCAGAGCTTTGTAGACTTCCAGGGGAAAAGAAGGAGTTCAGGTTTAGGTGATGGCTGGCTAAAATCCTTCAGCAAAGGAGCTGTAAGGCTGCAAAATCCTCAGCCAAGCTGTGGGCTGTATCTCCCCGGCCAAGCCATAGAAGACGAAGCTTTCTACAGGAGCTCTTGGTTTCATGTCCTGTATGGAAAGCTGCTCGGTGTGGACTGAACTCAAAATGGCTCCTATTCCCACCAAAACCCAAAAAGGGGGCGGGACCAGGGAACCTAACTATAATTGACAGGTGACTTGCCCTATGATTGCAAACTATAACAGGAAGCCATCCTGCTGCAAAATCCCAATCCTGGGATTGCAAACAAACATTTAATGCAAAGCAAACAGAATTGGAGCTCCTGGTACAGCTGTACCATCACATATACACATATACACAGAGTGGGCCACAGCAATGCGTAGCAGGAGGTGGCTAGTCTATATAAATAAAAATGTAATGTTCGTTTGTGAGATTAACGTAACTCAAAAACCACTGGAGGAATTGACACGAAATTTGGACAGCTAGTATGTATGTGTACACACACACATATATATTCATATACATAAACGCACAAAGTATATTATATATTATATGTTAAACTAGCTGTCCCCTGCCACGTGTTGCTGTGGCCCAGTCTGTTGATCTGGAAAATAAAGTAATGAGAAAGTGTTGGTTTCTAATATATGTAATTTCTTTATGCTTGTGGGTAAACAGTATTTCTTGCTGTTTCTTTGTCAGTGTTGATGTGGAGAGTGTCTGGTTTGCCTACTCTGGAACATGCAACATATCATTGTCCTTCTTTAAGGGTCCCTTTCAAATCTATGATACTATATCTCTGTGTGTGAGAATCATATCTATCTATCTATCTATCTATCTATCTATCTATCTATCTATCTATTTATCTACCTACCTATCTACCTACCTATCTACCTATCTATCTATCTATCTATCTATCTATCTATCTATCTATCTATCTATCTCTATCTATCTATCTATCTATCTATCTATCTATCTATCTATCTATCTATGGATGGATGGCTCTTTGTCAGGAGGGCTTTGATTACATTTTCTTGCCCTGATGAAGGGAGTTGGATTGGATGGCCTTAAGTATTTTCTGTTGGTCGTGGGGGTTCTGTGTGGGAAGTTTGCCCCGATTCTGTAGTTCGTGGGGTTCAGAATGCTCTTTAATTGTAGGTGAACTGTGAAGCCCAGTGACTACAAATCCCAAATGTCAAAGTCTATTTCCCCCAAACTCCATCTGTGTTCATATTTGGGCGTATTGAGTGCTTGTGCCAAGTTTGGTCCAGATCCATCATTGTTTGAGTACACAATGCTCTCTGGTTGTAGGTGAACTACAACTTCCAAACTCAAGGTCAATGCCCACCAAACCCTTCCAGTATTTTCTGTTGGTCATGGGAGTTCTGTGTGCCAAGTTTGGTTCAATTCATCGTTGATAAGAGTTCAGAATACTCTTCGATTGTAGATGAACTATAAATCCCAGAAACTACAACTCCCAAATGACAAAATCATAATTTTTTGAGTGATGGTCACTCCTTGTGTTGTGGGACATTTTGTTGCCAAATTTGGTGCGAATTCGTTCATTGGTTCTTTTGTTTTTAAGGTGCTCATTATGCACAGAGCATTTATATATATATAGATAGATAGATAATATGAAACTCTCATAAGGGGTTGGTTTCACCTCCAGCTTCCTAGTAAAACAGAATCACTGTGTTGCAAAAGTCTACATGTCTTAAAAGAGTGTCACCAACATTAAACTTTTGGAAAGTTCATGACCACATTTCGATGCTGCTTGGCTACACGGATCCTTGTTTTCACCAGTAAGATAGCGAAGGACAGCACAAATCAGTGAATTTTGCGAGCCTCACCGATGACTCCTTCTGTGTTTTCGTCATTGAGGGAGCCGAAAGCGATGGAGGGCAGGAGGCAGGCGAAATAAAGAAAGATCATGGTGGTGATATACTTCCCTATGGCTTTGTTGTTGCCAATAATGCCTAAAAGAAAACACAAGACAAAAAATGTTATGAAAAAGTAGAAGGAATTTTAAAAGCAGTCAGGTCCAATCTATATCATAGAATGAATTGACCCCACAATGCTATGAAATCCTGGGAGTTGTAGTTTTCCAAGGTCTTCTGCCTTCTCTGCCCAAGAGGTCTGGTGCCTCATCAAACCTGGTTTTATTAAATACTAGCTTGTATTAATATTGCTAGTTTATTTATTACGTATGTCTGGCATCTAATGGCTGCCATTTTCGTTGTTGTTTTATTTTGCTGTATTGTATCTTTGGGCTTGGCCTCATGTTAGCCACCCCGAGTCCCCTTTGGGGAGATGGTGGCGGGGTATAAATAAAGATTATTATTCTTTATTATTATTATTACTCACATTTGCATGTTATCGAACTGCTAGGTTGTCAGAAGCTGGGGTTAAAGTGGGAGCTCACTCCGCTCCTCAGATTCGAACCTGCGACCTTTCGGTCAGCAAGTTCAGCAGCTCAGCGGTTTACCCCACTGTGCCACTGGGGGCTCCTATTAAGGGGTATAAAACTGTATTACTTCTACAGTGTAGATACCCTCCCTGTGATACAGGATGTGTTGAAAACACTCTTTATGGAGAAAGTTAAATGTAAAATCAAGGTGGATTCCCCCCCCCCCCCCATTATTATCCAAAAAATTTAAGCAACTCCAAACTAACAATTATCTTTACTTGGGAAGGTTTTAATGCTGAGATGCTAAACTTCATTAGACCGTCTGATAATGAAGTTGATTTATTTTTTATTATACCTGCATTTATAATGTCTTGAGTGAAAGGAAGCAATTTTAGCAACTTACGCAAGCTTTTTAAGCAGCTTAGAGACCGTAATGACACAAGTTCTGAAATTTTTAATGGAATATATATATATATATATATATATATATATATATATATGTGAGAGAGAGCAAGGATCTTGCAAAACCAGCCAGCAGCATGAGTCACTCTCCTCTTTCATAAATCATTTTTCTATTTTCCAGCTATTGACATCATAATGTCTGCAAGGGATATGGGGAATCCCATCTCCTTTCTTGAACAAAAATTAAATTGTGTATGGTAGCCAAGGCCAACTAAGAGTGGATATCTACACTGTAGAATTAATGAAGTTTGACATCACTTTAATTCCCATGACTCAATGAAATGGAAACCTGGGGTTTGTATTTTGTTGAGGCAGAGAAGGCTAACGACGTTGTAAAACTACAATTCCAAGATCCCATTGAACTGATCCATAGTGGTTAAAAGTGGTATCAAACTGCATTAATTCTGCAATGTAGAGAAACTCACAAGTCTCCCCATTCAGAATTTCGCTCATTTTTTTGTTGTGCAAGAGTTCAGCAAAACCCACAGAGCAAGTAACCGCAAGCAGGCGAAATGTCAGGAGAAAATGCCTCTAGAACATGGCCATATAGCCCGGAAAAACCTACAACAACCCAGTGATTCTGGCCATGAAAGCCTTCGACAATACATTAACCTCATATATTTTTATGCTGGCTCTATATTGAGCAAAGTCAACCTCTATCTATCCACCTAAGCGATTAATTAAATTTCTTCAGGACTGCATTTCTCCAAGTAGCAAAAATACTGTGGGACTTTTGAATCCAGACTGACAAAGTTTTGGAACACAATACAGCAGACATCACGATTGTGGAAAAGAAAAATGTCTGGATTATTGATGTTGCCATTCCAGGTGACAGCTGAATTGACAAAAAACAACTGGAAAAACTCAGCCGTTATCAAGACCACAAATTTGAACTGCAAAGGCTCTGGCATCAACCAGTACAGGTGGTCCCAGTGGTCATTGGCACACTAGGTGCCGTGCCAAAAGATCTTAGCCGACATTTGGAAACAATACACATTGACAAAATCATCGTCTGTCAACTGCAAAAGGTCACCTTACTTGGATCTGCGCACATCATTCAAAAATACATCACATAGTCCTAAACACTTGGGAAGTGTTCAACTTGTGATTTTGTGATATGAAATCCAGCATATAGATTTTGTTTGCTGTGACATACTGTGGTTTTGTGTCAGAATAACAACAACAACAACAACAACAACAACAACAACAACAAGACAGTTGAGGTGTTCTGTGTCGTCGTACTTCGGGGCTATAACTCTTAGTGAAAGAGGCATGGACGTGACATCTTTCCCCGGGGGATTGCTTCTTGCCCTCCTTTAGGAAACTGGAACTCTCAAAGACCCAAACACTGTAGATAACTCAAAATAAGTTTTATTGTTCACAAAGAGTTATCTCTTTAAGGCAATAAGCTGGAAGTTTCAAAGGGGTGAAGGAAAATATACATCATAGTCTCTGTTTGTCTTGGGTCCAAAGAGTTTGCAGCTGAGAAGCTTTTCCAAGTTTCCTCTTTCCTCAATGGCTGTGAATATCGGAATAATCACAACCCCAATTCCAATGGCCTATATCTGAAGGGACAAGGCCTTCCTCTGGTGCCAAAGGAACTGGTTTGAAGGCGCTTGAGACTTCCCAACGTCGTTCAGGTTGATCTGAACATGAAGCATAAGTCTCAAGGGTAAGAACCTCAGAATTGGTGCTGAGAGGTAACTTAATCAGGGGCTTTTAGAGCCAAGTCTCTTACTCACATCCATCTGGTAGAAAATATGATGGTGGAATGAAAAAGGGAAGCACTCCCCTCCTCCAGGAAGAGGTGGAGCCAAACAATTGAGCTGAGAAAGCAATTCAACTGGTGCAAACAACATTGATTGACAGCTATAAATAACCAATCAATCCAACTATACATAGGCAGGGTAAAAAGGCACGATTAAGCATGATACAACAGTTTAAATCTTGCAACTAACAGTTCTACGCATAGGTGGCGCCACTCGTGCTGTCACATGGTCCCAATGGAGATCGGTACACTGGGTGCAGTGTCTAAAGACCTTGGCCTGCACTTAAACACAATCAGCACTGACAAAATTACCATCTGCAAAAGGCCACCTTACTGGGATCTGCACGTATTATTTGCCAATACATCACACAGTCCTAGACACTTGGGAAGTGTCTGATGTGTGATCCAATACAATAGCCAGCAGAGTGGTCTTGTTTGCTGTGGACTCATCTTGTTGTGTTTCAAATAATACTAATACTAATACTAATACTAATACTAATAATAATAATAATAATGGATTGTCAATGTTGCAATCCCAGGTGACAGCAGGATTGAAGAGAAACAACTGGAAAAGCTGACACAATATGAGGATTTAAAAATCGAACGGCAAAGACTGGCACAAGCCAGTCAAGGTGGTCCCAGTGGTGATCGGCACATTGGGTGCAGTGCCTAAAGACCTTGGCCTGCACTTAAACACAATTGGCACTGACAAAATTACCATTTGCCAGGTGCAGAAGGCAACTTTACTGGGATCTGCACACATCATTTGCCATTACATTACACAGTCCTAGACACTTGGGAAGTGTCCGACGTGTGATCCACTACAACAGCCAGCAGAGTGTCTACTGTGGACTCATCTTGTTGTGTTTCCAATAATAATAGCAGAAAGCTCTTTGAACTATTGCAGCATTTACTGGAGCAATTCTAAGTTGCTCAAAAAGGCATTTAATGTTTGAAGAAAGAATAGCCGGCACATCACTGGAAAATGCTGACTGTTTTGTAGGTATTTCTCATCACGCCGCTGTCCGAACAAAACGCTACAGTGTACAAACTGTGTCCCTCTGTGTGCAAATTCACCTCAAAGTGTTTTTCCCTCTCATAAAAGTGGTGCTAATACCGTCGTTGCTGGTTTTTCTCATGCAAATCATCTGGCCGTCCTCTGCTTATGCATGACAATTGGTTTCTCTACGCATGGATTATTTTTGCTGGATCAGAGAAAAAAATGATCTACGGCAAACGCTTTGATGGAGGACGCTGGAAATCATATGTAAATCCAACGCTCTGCGCATCAGCGTTTTGGTGCTTTCCCGGGAGAAAGAAAGAGCAAGAAAGAAAGAAAGAAAGAAAGAAAGAAGAAGATAAAGAAGAAGATAAGGAAGAAGAAGAAGATAAGGAAGGAAGGAAGAAGAAGGGAAGGAAGGAAGGAAGGAAAGGAAGGAAGGAAGGAAGGAGGAAGAAGAAGGAAGAGAAGGAAGAAGAGGAGGAAGAAGGAAGGAAGGAAGAAGGAAGGAAGGAAGGAAACAAGGAAGGAAAGGAAGGAAGGAAGAAGGAAAAGGAAGGAAAGGAAGAAGGAGAGGGAGGGAAGGAAGAAAAAAGAAGAAAGAAAGGAAGGAAGAAAGGGAGGGAGGAAAGGAAGGAAGGAAGGAAAAGGAAGAAAGGAAAAGAAAGAAGAAAGGAGGGAGGGAGGGAGAGGGGGAGGAAGGAAGGAGAAAGGAAGGAAGAAAGAAAGAAAGAAAGAAGAAAGAAAGGAAGGAAGGAGGAAAGAAGGAAGGAAGGAAGGAGAAAAGAAAGGAAGGAAGGAAGGGAAGGAAGGAAGAAGAAAGGAAAGAAAGAAAAGAAAAAGAAGGAGAAAGGAAGGAAGGAAGGAGGAAGGAAGAAAGTAAGGAAGGAAGGAAGAAAGGAAGAAAGAAAAAAAGGAGTCTCTGTAAACAGGACAAGGGATTGCAAGAAGCCTCATTCCTATAAATAATGGCTTGCCTACCATCGGTGAAGTCGAGAGCATACACTGGGAACCGTCGCGCAATGTCATCAAAAATCCCTTTGCCGACGTTGAAGAACTCGTTGAGCTAAAAAAAAGGAGAGAAATGTTATTTTGGTGCAGAAAAGGACCACCTGGTATTGCAAGAAAGAGAAATCCCGCAACAAGACGTTTATTGTATTGCATCCACAGTCTGGCCCTATACTTCTGGATATAAATATGTCAATCCAGGCATCCCTTGCCCATCCCATAATTTGAAAAATAGACGCTGCGTTTGGTGGTGCCGATGTAGGCTCTCCAAGCCAATGGAGACTCCACCTCAGACATCAGAAGAGCTGCAAGACCGAGAACAAGCCACGAGAGTAAAGATGAAGATCCACCCAGAGGAAAAGTGTTCCTGCCATACATCAAGGGAACCACTGACCGCATAAGGAAGCTGATGAGGAAACACAACATACAAACTATCTACAGACCCACCAAGAAAATCCAGCAAATGCTACATTCAGCAAAGGACAAGAGGGATCCTCTCACTTCTGGAGGAGTCTACCGTATACCATGCAGCTGTGGACAAGTCTACAGAGGGACCACCAAACATGAATCAAGGAACATGAAAGGTACTGCAGACTACTTCAACCAGAGAAGTCAGCCATAGCAAAGCACCTGATGAACCAACCTAGACACAGCATATTATTTGAGAACACAGAAATGCTAGACCACTCTCACAACCACCATGTCAGGCTACACAGAGAAGCCACTGAAATCCACAAGCATGTGGACAATTTCAACAGAAAGGAGGAAGCCATGAAAATGAACAAAATCTGGCTAACAGTATTAAAAAACTCTAAAATTACAACAGCAAAACAACAGAGAGAAAACCATCAGGGACATCTAATCACCTCTCAACAAAAGATTGCCCCAGGCACAGCCAGGCAATCAAATGCTAATCAAGGTGGTCAGTTGAAACATTCACACCTAGCTCCAACAGACAAGAGTACTTTGTCCCACCCTTGTCATTCCACAGATATATAAAGACGTACCACCTGCCACACCCAGCACTTTTTAACCTGTACCCATCACTGGCCCGGCCATGGTTTTTATTGCGTAATGATGTAATGTTTTGTTATGGCTTATGTTTTTAATTTGCTTTGAATTGTATTTTTTGTTTTGTTTTGCTGTTGTTGTGTTGAGGCCTTGGCCTTTATAAGCTGCATCGAGTCCTGCGGGAGATGCTAGCGGGGTACAAATAAAGTTTAATAATAATAATAATTATAATAATAATAGTAATAATAATAACAAACCCACTTTCCTAGTTCCAACAGGAACTACCTCTGAGGATGCTTGCCATAGATGCAGGCGAAACGTCAGGAGAGAATGCCTCTAGACCACAGCCATATAACCCGAAAAAACCTACAACAACCTAAAAATGTAATGTTCGTTTCTGGGATTAACATAACTCAAAAGCCACTAGACAAATTGACACACAATTTGGACACAATACACCTACCACACCAATGAGTGAACATCACTCAAAAAAACACCAATAAGGACATCTTGAGGTTCGTCTGGGACGGGAAGAAACCGAGGGTTAGATTTAAAGCCCTTACGGATGCGAAGGAAAGAGGAGGACTAGCAATGCCGGACTTACAACTTTATTTTGAGGCATGCGCCCTATCCTGGACTGTGGCATGGGCCAATCTTGAGCCCAAAAGGATGTTAACCATAGAAGGATGGAATATAAGAAGAGGATGGCACGCATACCTTTGGTATGAGAAAGACCAAATAGAAAGATCATTCAACAATCACTATATAAGATCAGCCCTCCTAAAGGTATGGAAAAAATTCAAAGTCTACTTTTATTCTAAAACGCCCAGATGGATATCTCCATCAGAGGCCTTCCATAAGAAGGAACTACCTAGGAAAAGATGGCTTAATTATAACCAACTTCTAATAAAAGAAAACACTCAATGGCGCCTCAAATCTATGGACGAGCTTCGAGAGACAGAAGAAGAATTGGGCTGGTTCCACTACCTGCAAGCAAAGGAATGTTATAAAGAGGATTGTAAAAAAGGGTTCTCCGAGACGGAGTCCATATGGGAAAAGATAATGAAAAAAGAAAAAAAGTGATTACGACAATATATAGAAACCTACTAGAATGAAACAACGAAAAGGAGTTGATAAAAGAAAGTATGAATAAATGGGCGAGAGACATTGGCAGGACCATATGGCTCGGAGAATGGGAGCAAATCTGGAAGAAGAAAACCCAACTTACCAAAGCCACATCCATCATAGAAAATTGCCATAAGATGTTCTACGATGGCATCTAATGCCAGCCTTATTATCTAGACCAGTTGTTCTCAACCTTCCTTTAACCACGACCCCTTAATAGAGTTCCTCCTGTTGTGGTGACCCCCCCCCCCAACCATAAAATCATTTTCATTGCTACTCATAACTGTCATTTTGCTACTGATATCAATTGTAATGTAAATATCTGATGTATTTTCATTCACTGGACCATATTTGGCACAAATATCCGATATGCCCAAATTGGAATACCGTGGGGTTTGTGGGGGGGGGGGGGCAGTGATTTTGTCATTTGGGAGCTGTAGTTGCCGGGATTTATAGTTCACCTACAATCAAAGAACCTTCTGAACTCCACCAATGATGGAATTGAACCAAACTTGGCACACAGAACTCCCATGACCAACATAAAACACTTTGGTGGGACCTTGAGTTTGGGAGCTGTAGTTCACCTACATCCAGGTAGAGCACTGTGGACTTAAACAATGATGGATCTGAACCAAACTTGGCATGGATACTCAATATGCCCAAATGTGAACAGTGGTGGAGTTCGGGGAAAATAGACCTTGGCATTTGGGAGTTGTAGTTGCTGGGATTATAGTTCACCTATAATCAAAGAGCATTCTGAACCCACCAATGATAGAATTGGGCCAAACTTCCCACACAGAAACCCCATGACCAACAGAAAATGCTGTGTTTTCTGATGGTCTTTGGCGACCCCTCTGACACCCCCTCGCGACCCCTCCAGGGGTCCCGACCCCCAGGTTGAGAAACACTGATCTAGACTAAACAAAAATCATAATAACTTATGCTGGAAGTGCAAAAAGGAGACAGGAACCTATTATCATATGTTCTGGGAATGCAAGAGAATCCAACAATTTTGGTCAATAGTCCATAAACATGTACAAAAAATAACCAAAACAAAATTGGAAATGAATCCGGAATATTATCTCCTTAACATGACAGTCCCCGCCATGAAGAAAAATGAGGAAAAAATCTTCTTTTATCTCGCATCCACGGCAAGGATGCTTATAGCCCAAAAATGGAAAACACAAGTAACCCCATCGGCTGAGGAATGGACAAAAAAAGTGATTGAATTCATGGATTTGGAAAGATTATCGAGCCTAATGGAGAATCAGAATAAGGAAAGACAGACCAATTGGAACGATTGTAAAGAATATCTAAAAGATATTCAGAAATAAAAGTTTAATAACAATAATTATTAGATAAGTCAACAATAAGAAACAAGGAACTAAAACCAAAAAAGGTACTTAACAGTATGCAGTCCAGCTGTGGACCAAACGGAAGTGTCAAGAATCGCCCCCTTCCCTCAAACCCTCTACCTAATCTCCCCCACACACCTCCTTTCTCACCCCCATCCCTCCCCTCCTCATGTTTTATCCCTCCAATGTTCTACTTTCCAAGCTTTCCTATCAACGTATTGTTCCCCCTCTTTCGATGTCACAATTAAAAGGAAACCTAATAAAGAATATTGAACATAAATAAAAAAACACCAATAAACACAGCGGAGGACCCTTAAAAAGCCCCCCCCCCAAAAAAACAAAAAAAAAACATTACAAAACAGGTGCAAAGCCACATATATACACATATACACAAATATATATACACACATATATACCCACAAAACACATCTACACAAACTGGGACACAGCAACACATGGCAGGGGACAGCTTGTTGTTGTTCATTCGTTCAGTCGTCTCCGACTCTTCGTGACCTCATGGACCAGCCCACGCCAGAGCTCCCTGTCGGCCGTTACCACCCCCAGCTCCCTCAAGGTCAGTCCAGTCACTTCAAAGGATGCCATCCATCCATCTTGCCCTTGGTCGGCCCCTCTTCCTTTTCCTTCCATTTTCCCCAGCATAATTGTCTTCTCTAAGCTTTCCTTTCTTCTCATGATGTGGCCAAAGTACTTCATCTTTGCCTCTAATATCCTTCCTTCCAGTGAGCAGTCGGGCTTTATTTCCTGAAGTATGGATTGGTTGGATCCAGGCACTCTCAGCACTTTCCTCCAGCACCACAGTTCAAAAGCATCGATCTTCCTTCGCTCAGCCTTCCCTAAGGTCCAGCTCTCACATCCGTAGGTTACTACAGGGAATACAATGGCTTTGACTAGGCGGATCTTTGTTGCCAGTCTGATGTCTCTACTCTTTACTATTTTATCGAGACTGGACATTGCTCTCCTCCCAAGAAGTAAGCGTCTTCTGATTTCCTGGCCACATCTGCATCTGCAGTAATCTTTGCACCTAGAAATACAAAGTCTGTCACGGCCTCCACGGTTTCTCCCTCTATTTTCCAGTTGTCAATCATTCTTGTTGCCATAATCTTGGTTTTTTTGATTGACAGGGGATAGCTAGTATCTAATAAATCATCAAGAGAGAGGAGAGTGATATGGAGGGCAAGGGAAAAACATTATCTGACATTTTACTGTATTACATCCAATTTTCTTTTTCCATTACCCTAACATCCATTGCTTAAACTATTAATATTTTATCTTCTATATAAAAGAGGGGTCTTATGGTGCTTTATTTTTAACCATAAGAGTCGTGTCTTCCTTAACCATCTTCTTGTATTTGATTTTTTTTTCAATTTGCTTTTCTTTTCTTTTTGTTCTTAAAAGTTCTTCTTGATTGTTCCTGCTCACTTATTTCTCTTATAGACTCTCGTTTAGTTGTGTTTATTACCAAACTAATCTTAGAAAATCAGATAAATTCATTTGTTAGTAAAGTTAGTGTTATACGTACAAGATTTACTCTAGATCATTAGCATTCATCCTCCCCCTTTGTTTTCACTGCACAGCCTTTCTATTAACTAATATCCCTTTTGTAAGGGGTTTGTCCATACTAATTAAAATATTTATTTATTATTTATTTATTTACAGTATTTATATTCCTCCCTTCTCACCCCGCAGGGGACTCAGGACGGATTACAATGTACACATATATAGCAAACATTCAATGCCATAGACACACAACATATATAGACAGACACACAGAGGCTATTTAACATTCCAGCTTTTTCATGAGGGTATTCTGGCCACCAGGGGAGCTGTTGCTTCACTGTCCATTTGTGACACTGATGAAGTACTTCCTCATTCTTTGCATGCTTGCTGGAGATTTTTATGAAGTCATAAATTAGCCTCCCTGCATTTCCTACATGACAGATGCAACTATCTTTCGGGCTGCAAAGGTTGTCAGCAAGCTACACAAATAGGTCGGAAGCTCACTCCGAACCGGGCTGGCTTCAAACTCATGATCTTTCGGTCAGTAATGATCTTAATGCAGCTGACTTCCAGCCATATAAATATCTATCAATCAATAATCATGGGTGGTTTTTTATTATGAAAAAAAATATGTTAACTTTTCAAAAGGATGCATATAGGAAGACTTGTGTAAACAAGTCTGACGAATAGAAGTGGAATGTTGTTGCACAACACATGGACAACCATCAAGGTTAGAATCCCATTGCGATTTTGCAGAATTGTACAAAATGCCCGGCGTACCTTGAGGGGTTTGTGGCCGTGGGCCTTGTGTCCATCCGCCACAGCCGAGGGTCTTTGGTTCACGACGGTTAGCAGGTGACGCTGGTGGACCAAGGCCTCCTTGAACTCTTCCTCCGTCTTGGTTTCCAGAAGCTTTTGCCGGAAAGTGATGTCCGAGAACATTGTAGCAAACGTTCGGCCCACTTCGGTGGCCGTTTTGGTGCTTTTCTGGGAGGAACAAAGCAAGATGGGGATTGCTATTATTTCTATATATATATCAACAAAATTCCATATATATTCATCCATTTCCGGTGTTGCCTATTGTGTTCACCAGTGTGTCTTAACCTGGGTGTCGGGACCCCTAGGGGGTCGTGAGGCGGTGTCAGAGGGGTCACCAAAGACCATCAGAAAACACATGTTTGTCATGGGGGTACTGTATGGGAAGTTTGGCCCAATTCTGTCCTTGACGGGATTCAGAATGCTCTTGGATTGCAGGTGAACTATAAATCCCAGCAACTATAACTCCCAAATGGCAAGGTCTATTTTCCCCAAACTCCACCAGTGTTCACATTTTGGCATATTGAGTATCCGTGCCAAGTTTGGTCCAGATCCATCATTGTTTGAGTCCACAGTGCTCTCTGGATGTAGGTAAACTACAACTCCAAAACTCAAGGTCAATGCCCACCAGACCCTTAAAGTATTTTCTGTTGTTCATGGGGTTTTGTTTCCCAAGTTTGGTTCAATTCCGTCATTGGTGGAGTTCAGAATGCTCTTTGATTGTAGGTTAACCATAATCCCCAGCAACTACAACTCCCAAATGAGAAAATCAATCCCTCCCCACAACCCCAAAAGTATTCAAATTTGGGCGTATTGGGTATTTGTGCCACATTTGGTCCAGAGAATGAAAATATATCCTGCAAATGAGATATATATATTACAATTCATAACAGTAGCAAAATTGCAGTTGTGAAGTAGCAACGAAAATACTTGAAGGGTATGGTGGGTATTGACCTTGAGTTTTGGAGCTGTAGTTCACCTCCATCCAGAGAGCACTGTGAACTCAAGCAATGATGGATCTGGAGCAAACTTGGTACAAATACTCAATATGCCCAAATGTGAACACTGGGGTTTGGAGAAAATAGACCTTGACATTTGGGAGTTGCAGTTGCTGGGATTTATAGTTCACCTAAAATCGAAGAGCATTCTGAGCTCCACCAACAATGGAATTGAACCAAACTTGGTACAAAGAACTCCCATGGCCAAAAAAAAAAAAAATACTGGAAGGGTTTAGTGGGCATTGACCTTGAGTTTTGGAGTTGTAGTCCACCTCCATCCAGAGAGCACTGTGGACTCAAACAATGATGTATCTGGACCGAACTTGGCATGGATACCCAATATGCCCAAATGTGAGCACTGGTGGAGGTTGGAGAAAGTAGACCTTGACATTTGGTAGTTGCCGTTGCTGGGATTTATAGTTCAATCTACAACCTACAATCAAAGAGCACTCTGAACCCCACCAACGACAGAATTGGGCCAAACTTCCAATGCAGAACCCCCAAGACCAACAGAAAATACTGTGTTTTCTGATGGTCTTTGCTGACCCCTCTGACACCCACTCGTGAAACAATAAACATTGAGCCTCAGGTTAAGAACCACTTCACTAGATGATCTAGATATGCTAGTAAGAAGTTCTCTCGAAGTATTTTTGGGTCTCCAAGTTGAATGTATGGGATGTTCCTGATGGAAATTGACCACAGAGTCGCTGGAGGACCGATACATGATAGAGTGGTGCATACTCCTGGGATTTTAGGTCCTTCAACAGACTTCCAGGGATGTATCTCTTGCAGATATGAGTATCATACAGTATTGAACTCACAATCAGTCATCTGCTTATGGGTGCATCTACACTGTAGAAATAATGCAGTTTGACCCCACTTGAACTGACAGGGCCCAATGCTATGGAATCCTGTGAAGTTGTAGTTCTACAAGGTCTTTCACAAAGAGCCTCACCAAGCTACAACTTCCCTGGATTCCATAGCATGGCGGTTCCAAGTGGGGTTTAAACTGCGTTAATCTTACAGTGTAGACACGCTCCAAAGAAAATGCAATTGTTATTATGAGCCGAAGGAGGAGGAAAGCGTACCATTTTGGGAGGCGCAAGGACCAGGATGACGAACCGGACTTCGCAGGAGTTCTCTCCCCAGTTCTGGGGCCTTTCCAGGCGACTGATGCAAACGTGGCGCCGCTGAAGGGACTTTATAGTGCAACTGTCAGAGAAAAGGGGAAATATTTCACCCAAAAGAAGAAGGAATCCACGGGGAAGCAACTGGAAGCAACAAGATACAAGCAATGCTTCTAATTTTATTATTTCTTTGTGCAACAGATGTGTAACTGACGGTGCATCTCCATCGGGCATGGGCAAACTTCGGCCCTCCAGGACCAATGATCAGTCACTGCCAAACGGGACAGAGAGTTTCATCTATGCTGACAATAGTGCCATCACCGCTCAAGAAGGGAGCTTTGAAATGCTTGACTAGAAGCTCTCCAAAGATTTAGGTGCTCTTACTGCCTATTACAAGGAGCCCCCAGTAGCGCATGGGTTAAAGCACCAAGGTGCTCAACTTGTTGACCAAAAGTTCGCAGGTTCGAATCCGGAGAGCGATATGAGCTCCCACTGTCAGCCCCAGCTATTGCCAACCTAGCAATTCAAAAACATGCAAATGTGAGTAGATCGATAGGTACCGCTCCGGCAGGAAGGTAATGGCGCTCCATGCAGTCATGCCGGCCACATGACCTTGAAGGTGTCTATGGACAACGCTGGCTCTTCGGCTTAGAAATGGAAATGAGCACCAACCCAAAGAGTTGGACATGACTGGACTTACTGTCAGAGGAAAACTTTAACCTTTACCATTTTTAATACCTATTACAGGGAAAACCAGATGATTCCTAATCCACCTGAAACACAGACATGTGCTTTTCACCTTAAGACCAGACATGCATCCCGAGCTTAGAGGATGACCTGGGAAGAAATCCCACTGGAGCATTGCAGCACACCCAAATACCTGAGAGTCACTATGGACCGTGGTCTAACCTACAAGAAGCACTTCCTGAATATCAAGCAAAAAGTGACTGCTAGAAATAATATCATACGAAAGCTGACTGGCACAACCTGGGGATCACAATCGGACACAGTGAAGACATCTGCCCTTGCGCTATGCTATTGTGCTGCTGAATATGCATGCCCAGTGTGGAATACATCTCACCACATTGAAACAGTGGATGTGGCTCTTAAAGAGACATGCCGCATTCTCATAGGATGTCTACACCCTATATCACTGGAGAAATTATACTGTTTTGCCAGTATTGCACCACCTGACATCCGCCAGGAAGTAGCAACCAATAATGACAGAACCAAGGCAGTGACATCTTTGGACCATTCCCTCTTTGGATATCATCCAGCATGTCAACGCTTTAAATCAAGAAATAGCTTTCTAAGATCTATAGAGATACTTGAAGGAACACTTCAGCAAGTGAGAGTCCAAAAGTGGCAGGCTCAAACCCAGAAACTCAATCAATGGCTGATACCAAATGAGAGACTCCCTGCTGGGAATACAGAAGACCGGGTGACTTGGATGGTGCTGAARGGACTGTGCCCAGGCACGACGAGATGCAGAGCCAACCTTAACAAATGGGGCTTCAAAGTAGAGTCTATGACATGCGAGTGTGGAGAAGAGCAAACTACAGACCACCTATTACAATGCAGCCTGTGCCCTGCCACATGCACAATGGAGGACCTTCTTAAAGCAACACCAGAGGCACTCCAAATGGCCAGTTACAGGTCAAAGGACATTTAGTATAATGCCAAGTTTTCAGCATCATCCAAGTCGCCCCGTCTTCTGTGTGCCCAGCGGGGAGTCTCTCATTCAGTATTAGCCATGGCTTGAGRTCTGCGTTTTAGCCTGCCATTTTTGGACTCTCACTTGCTGAGGTGTTCCTGCAAGTATCTCTCTACATCTTAGAAAGTTATTTCTTAATTTAAAGAGTTGTCACGCTGGCTACTGGTCAAAGGACATTTAGTATAATGCCAAGTTTTAAACTTTGTGTTATTGAAATACATTAAAACTGTATTTATTTACTTGTTTGTTTGTTTACAGTATTTATATTCCACCCACAGGGGACTCAGGGTGGATTACAATGTACATATACATGGCAAACATTCAATGCCATAGACACACAACATATATAGATAGACACACTGAGGCTATTTAACTTTCCAGCTTTTTCATGAGGGTATTCTGGCCACCAGGGAACTGTCACTTCACCATCCATTTGAGACACTGATAGAGTACTTCCTCATTCTTTGCTTGCTTGCAAGAGATTTTATGGCATTGTAAATTAGTTAAATTAGCCTCCCCACATAAGCGGTACCTAAGTTTCCTACTTGACAGATGCAACTGTCTTTCGGGCTGCAAAGGTCGACAGCAAGCTACACACAATGGGTGGAAGCTCACTCCAACCTGGGCTGGCTTCGAACTCATGACCCTTTGGGCAATAGTGATCTTAATGCAGCTGACTACCAGCCAGCTGTGCCACAGTCCCAGTGACCTCCATTTGCTTCTGATACAATAAATAAATAGACCAAAATAAAAAATATTTTAATAATTTTGTGCATGAAATGAAGTTTCTGTACATTGGAACAGCAGAAAAGCAAAAGTTTCCCTATCTCAGCCACCCAAGATAATGGGGGATTTTAGAGTATTTGGGAATTATGGATAACTTGTACTGAGAAGCACTACTTTTCTGGACTACAATTCCCAGTATCCCCCAGCATCCCCCACTTCTTTGTGATCTTAGAACTATAACTTTCCCAGGAAAGTTAGGAAGGACACACTGCAAGTTTCCCCTGCAGCGCTGGCTTGTTTTCACCATCTCCAACATCCAAGCCACACACATTTTTGCAAAGTTTTAATTATGGGCTTTCAAGCCTTTGAGTGAAATAATGCCAGGGTAGAGACAGATTCAGCGCAATGTGCCCAAGGGCACCTATCACCCATCAGGAAAATTATATGCCAAACCTGTCCGTTGCATTAATGATTTAATAGCTTCGTGAGTCAACCGAGGAAGCCACACTTTCGGAGATCTTTTGCGCAAAAAAACATGTGCCAACCAAATAATCACTGCCAATTTAGAGACGTTCGAAGACGTTTTATTTTCCAGAGTTTGGAAAAGTTACCTAGGGCATATCAACACTTTGGAATGAATGCAGTTTTGGAAGCACTTTAACTGCTATGGCTGAATGCAATGGAGTTTAGAGGTTTGTAGTTTGCACTCTTTGGCAGAGAAGGCAAAAGATGTTATAAATCTGCAACTCCCAGAACAATTAAGTCATGGCCCCAAACTGGATTCATAGAAATCAATCCAATCATCTCCACCATGAAACCAGTTTCTGTTATTCCATTTCGGAATCGATCTACTGGGTGCATCTACACCAGTGTTTCTCAAATTGGGGGTCGGGACCCCAGGTAGAGAGTTGCGAGGGGGTGTCAGAGGGGTCACCAAAGTCCATCAGACAACACAGTATTTTCTGTTGGTCATGGAATCCCATGTGGGAAGTTTGGTCCAATTCTATCATTGGTGGGGTTCAGAATGCTCTTTGATTGTAGATGAACTATAAATTCCAGCAACTACAACTCCCAGCAAGTTTCTTCAAGGAATGGGGGTTCTGTGCAGGAAATCTGGCCTAATTCTATTGTTGGTGGAGTTCAGAATGCTCTTTGATTGGAGGTGAACTATAAATCCAAGCAACTACAACTCCCAGCAAGTCTCTTCAAGGCACAGGGGTTTTGTGCAGGAAGTCTGGCCTAATTCTATTGTTGGTGGGGTTCAGAATGCTATAGATGAACTATAAATCCCAGCAACTACAACTCCCAGCAAGTTTCTTCAAGGAATGGGGGTTCTGTGCGGGAAGTCTGGCCTAATTCTATTGTTGGTGGGGTTCAGAATGCTCTTTGATTGTAGGTGAACTATAAATCCCAGCAACTACAACTCCCAGCAAGTCTCCTCAAGGCATGGGGGTCCTGTGCAGGAAGTCTGGCCTAATTCTATTGTTGGTGGGGTTCAGAATGCTCTTTGATTGTAGGTGAACTATAAATCCCAGCAACCACAACTCCCAGCAAGTCTCTGGGCTCCTGTGCTTATTGTTGTTCATTCGTTCAGTCGTTTCRGGCTCTTCGTGACCTCATGGACTATCCCACGCCAGAGCTCCCTGTCGGCCGTCACCACCCCCAGCTCCTCCAAGGTCAATCCAGTCACTTCAAGGATGCCATCCATCCATCTTGCCCTTGGTCGGCCCCTCTTCCTTTTTCCTTCCATTTRCCCCAGAATTATTGTCTTCTCTAAGCTTTCCTTTCTTCTCATGATGTGGCCAAAGGACTTCAACTTTGCCTCTAATGAGCAGTCGTTTGGATATCTAGGACTTGTTTTAAATCTCATGCATATTCCATCGGCTAGCCGTGAGAACGGGGAGGTGAGTAGCATTCTTGCAATGTGTATTCAGTGAGTCATCTTTTCATTTTTAAACATTTAGGTCCAGTGATTTTTTTCTAGCCACCCTACGAAGCTATTTATTTTCTGGAGGAAGAGATAGAAAAAGGTACGAATTAAACACGAGAGTGTTGGAGTTGTTTGAATGTTGGAGACTTGGGTTTGAATCCCATTGGGTGACCTTGGGCAAGTCACACTCTCTTGTCCCCAAAGGAAGGCAATGGCAAACTCCCCTTGAATAATCTTGCTGAGAAAACTGTGCTGCAGAGTGTCTTAATATTTTTAAACACTTTCTAATTGTTTTACATTGTTTTCATCCTCCCTCCTCCCTTCTCTTTCCTACCTTTCCCCATTTTCCTCTATCCCTTTTCTTTCTCCTTCCCTCCCTTTCTTTTCTTCTTTCTTCGTTCTCTTTCTTTATTTCCTATGTTTCTTTTTCTCTTTCCTCTTTCCTCCCTTTCTTCCTCCTTTCCTTCCTTCTTCCCTCTTCTTCCCTAGCTCTTTCTTCCTTCCTTTTCTTCCCCCTCTTTCCTCCCTTTCTTCCTTTACTTTCCTCTTTTTCCTACCTACCTTTCTTTCTTCCTCCTCTCTTTTCTTCTTCCCTCACTCCCACTCTTCCCTCTTTTCTTCATTCTGACTTTGCTTCTCTCTTTCCTATCTACTTTTCTTCCTCCCTTTCTTCCTTCTTCCCCTTTTTTCCATCTATCTTTCCTACTTTCCTTCTTCCCACCTTGTCTTCCTTCTTCTTCTCTCACTCCCACTCTTTCCTTTTTTCTTCATTCCAGCCTTGCTTCCCTCCTTCCTTCCTTCCTTCCTTCCTTCCTTCCTTCCTTCCTTCCTTCCTTCCTTCCTTCCTTCCTTCCTTCCTCCCCTCCCTCCCTCCCTCCCTCCCTTCCTTCCTCTCTTTCTTTCTTTCTTTCTTCTTCCCCCTTTCTCCATCTCTCTATCCTACTTTACTTCTTCCCACCTTGTCTTTCTCCTTTCCTTTTTTCTTCTCCCACTCTTCACTCTTTTCTTCATACTGGCTTTGTTTCCCTCTTTCCTACCTTTCTTTCTTTCTTTCTTTCTTTCTTTTCTTTCTTTCTTTCTCCCTTTCTCCTCCTTTTTCCATCTCTTTTTTCTACTTTCCTTCTTCCCACCTTGTCTTCCTCCTTCCTTTTCTTCTCTCACTCTCACTCTTCCCTCTTTTCTTCATTCCAACTTTGCTTCCCTTTTTCCTACTTACCTTTCTTTCTTCCTCCTTGTCTTCCTTCTTTCCTTCCCTCTTTTTCCTACCTTCCATTCTTTCTTCCAGC
Organism: Anolis sagrei ordinatus; assembly: GCF_025583915.1. Taxonomy (NCBI): domain Eukaryota; kingdom Metazoa; phylum Chordata; class Lepidosauria; order Squamata; family Anolidae; genus Anolis; species Anolis sagrei. The sequence goes on from NW_026847549.1 coordinate 200,008,292, forward strand.
CTTTCTTCCTTCGGTTCTTTCCTCTTTCCTACCTCCCTTTCTTCCTCCCTTCCTTCTTTATCCCTCTTTCCTATCCACCTTTCTTCCTTCTGTCCTTCCCTCTTCTTTCTCCTTCCTCCTCCCTTCCTTCTTTCCTTCTCTTTCTCTTCTCCTTCCTCCTTCTTTCTCCTCCCTTTCTTCCCTCTCACTTTCCAGCCTACCTTTCTTTTTGTTTCCTTACCATCTCCTTCTCTTCCTTCCTTCTCCTTCCTTCCTTCCTTCCTTCCTTCCTTCCTTCCTTCCTTCCTTCCTTCCTTTTTCATGTTTTTATCTTGTAGGGTTTTAAATTGCACAAATCTTGGCCCGGCCTTTTGTATTTTTAATTGCCTTGAACAGGTAGGATTACTTTTAATATATGTATGTTGTGGCAACAATTTTTTATGCTTATATTTTGTTTGTTAATCTTATGGTTATGTTGTTTTTACTCTGTATGTTTTGTGATGTTACTTGGGAACCACGCTGAGTTCCCTCGGGGAGATGGAGCGGAATATAAATAAAGTTTTATTATTATCATTATCATTATCATTATTATTTGTTTACAATGTTGTGAACTGCTTTGAGTGTTAAGAAAGTCAAGTTTCATATTATTATTATTATTATTATTATTATTATTATTATTATTATTCATTTTGCCTTAGGATATGACTTAAAAAGACATGCAATAACAACTACAGTGCATTCAAGCCCTCCTTCATCAACCCAATGCCCTCCAGATGTGTTGAACTACAATTCCCATTATCCACCCACATCTCAAGAGAAGACTCATCGTTTCCAGCCGACCCTCCTTATGTATCTCAAAAGCAAATTCCACTGTGATAAAAAATGCATCTCTAAGGAGAAATAAACAGAACACTCTGGTTATATTTTTAGCTCCGTCCTGATTACAGAAAGGAAAAGGAAACCCCAGTTCTTGGAGCGGCATCATTAAAAGACAATGCAATACGAAGGAATTTCTCCACGCTTTAGATAGGAACAATTATTATTACTGTTATTTTTTTTGCTCTGGCAATAAAACTGGAATGCCGCGGCGCACGACCTCTGGTCTGAACTGAAACAGTTAGCAAACAATGGTCTGATCCCATTAGGAGGTATTGCCCGGAATGCATTAGCCTTAATGTCGCATTTGTATTATTTATCCTGCAGAAGGAAACTATGCAGAACACTGGATGAAAGCACCACAGTGCAAATGTTACACAGGAAAGGAGATCAAAATGAATTAGAAGAATCAATCAAACTGATGGGTAAAAATTGGGGACCCCAAGGTGAACCTAGAAATAACAAAAACAACAACAACAACAACAATGTACCCCACTTTTATCTCTTGACAAAGCACATAGAAGATCTTTGAAAGGCAGCAGATCACAGGAGCTGTCTTCATAGACCTTTCAGCAGCTTATGATGCCGTAAACCACCGCCTCCTCCTGAAAAAAATGTATAATATCACAAAGGACTACCACCTCACCTGCCTCATTGGAAACCTGCTACAAAACAGGAGCTTCTTTGTTGAGTTCCAGGGCCAGAGAAGCAGATGGCGGAAACAGAAGAACGGCCTGCCTCAGGGGAGTGTGCTCGCTCCATCCATGTTCAACATCTACACAAATGACCAGCCACTGCCAGAAGGGACAGAGAGTTTCATCTATGCTGATGATCGTGCCATTACCGCTCAAGCAGGGAGCTTTGAGATGGTTGAACAGAAGCTCTCCGAAGCCCTAGGTGCTCTTACTGCCCATTACAGGAAAAACCAGGTGATCCCTAATCAATCTAAAACACAGACATGTGCCTTTCACCTTAAGAACAGACAAGCATCCCGAGCTCTGAGGATTACCTGGGAAGGAATACCACTGGAGCATTGCAGCACACCCAAATATCTGGGAGTCACTCTGGACCGTGTCCTGACCTACAAGAAGCACTGCCTGAATATCAAGCAAAAAGTGGGTGCTAGAAACAATATCATACGAAAGCTGACTGGCAACCTGGGGATCACAACCAGATATAATGAAGACATCTGCCCTTGCGTTTGCTACTCTGCTGCTGAGTATGCATGCCCAGTGTGGAACACATCTCACCACACTAAAACAGTGGATGTGGCTCTTAATGAGACATGCCACATTATCACAGGGTGTCTGCGCCCTACACCACTGTAGAAATTACACTGCTTAGCCGGTATTGCACCACCTGACATCCGCCGGGAAGTAGCAGCCAATAGTGAAAGGACCAAGGCAGAGACATCTCCAGCTCATCCCGTTTGGGTATCAGCCAGCACATCAATGACTTAAATCAAGAATAGTTTTCTTAGATCTACAGAGACACTCGCTGGAACACCTCAGCAAGCGAGAGTCCAAAAGTGGCAGGCCAAACCCAGCACCTCAATCCGTGGGTGATACCAGATGAGAGACTCCCCCCTGGGCACACAGAAGACTGGGCGACTTGGAAGGCGCTGAACAGACTGCGTTCTGGCGCCACGAGATGCAGAGCCAACCTTAAGAAGTGGGGCCACCAAGTGGAATCCACGACATACGAGTGTGGAGAAGAGCAAACCACTGACCACCTGCTGCAATGCAACCTGAGCCCTGCCACATGCACCATGGAGGACCTTCTTGCGGCAACACCAGAGGCACTCCAAGTGGCCAGATACTGGTCAAAGGACATTTAATCAGCTACCAAGTTTGCAAAATTTGTGTTTGTTTTTTTTATCTGTTTGTTTGTTTTGTTCTGTTAGAAATGTAATACAATGTTCTGGTTGCAGATGACACGATAAATGAAATAAATCTCTTGACAAAATACCTCTATCAATCTCTAGGTTCTCCAATGCAACTTTATGACATGGTGGGACCGCAATTCAAGCAATTTCGTGGTGTTTTGTTGTATGCACAATATCTCTACGAATTTTCTATGTCCTTCAATGCAGTTTTATGGCTACTACTGTCTTATGTTGGCGGACCAAACAACTCCTAGAAAGGATACCTCTAGGAAACTCTAGGTCCTTCGGCACAACTCTATAATATGGGAAGAGACCTCAAAAACAATTGCAATTTGATGACCCAATGTCATTTCATGAAATAGGATTATTTGTTGGTTGTTGTTCATTCGTTCAGTCGTCTCTGACTCCTCGTGACCTCATGGACCAGCCCACGCCAGAGCTCCCTGTCGGCCGTCACCACCCCCAGCTCCTTCAAGGTCAGTCCAGTCACTTCAAGGATGCCATCCATCCATCTTGCCCTTGGTCGGCCCCTCTTCCTTTTGTCTTCCATTTTCCCCAGCATAATTGTCTTCTCTAGGCTTTGCTGTCTCCTCATGATGTGGCCAAAGGACTTCAACTTTGTCTCTATTTGTTGGTAGCCAAGGTAATTCTCTACAGGGGATGCAGGTGTCCGAAGAAAGAACGAAAGAGCGCAAGGACAGGAAAAACAACGGCCGATCGAAAAGTGTCCGAACAGGTACCTGAGCCAAAAAGGTTAATAAACAACCAGAGAGTGCGGATTTTTTTCCGGAGGGATAATCGCCACCAACCGGAGGCAAACAACGCGCAACAATGGGATGATGACGCAAGTGGCTGTCCTGCCAAAACGTCTTCGGAACGTACATCAATACAAAAGAAAGGAATGTATTTGAACTGGGTTGTGTGTCCATAGAAAGGGCAAAACAAATAATTTGTGCCCTTTATTATATTATACCCCCTTTAAGACTTCTTGTGGAAAGAAAAAGTAGAATATAAATAAAGATGAACATAAAAAAATATGTTACATATTATAATATAGCGTCATGCAATATAATATGAGGCAGGGGTGGTGCTATGTACAATTTTAAATATTTTAATGGTTTTTGTGTGATTTTAGCTATTTTTATTTTTTATTAATTTTATTTTATTATTTATTCTATTTATTCATAACAATACTTGTTAATTATTATTTTATTAATTATTAATTTTATGTTAAATACATTGAAATATTAAAAATTTCAACATTTTCAACATAAGAGTACTCAAAGCATGTCAACTATCTCAGTCACTGCCAGAAGGGACAGAGAGTTTTATCTATGCTGATGATAGTGCCATCACCGTTTTAGGTGCTCTTACTGCCTATTACAGGGAAACTAGCTGATTTCACGATTGTGTTAAAAAACAAAGTATGGATTTTCAATATTGCAATATTGCAATCCCAGGTGACAGCAGGATTGAAGAGAAACAACTGGAAAAGCTGACTCGATATGAGGATTTAAAGATCGAACTGCAAAGACTCTGGCACAAGCCAGTAAAGGTGGTCCCAGTGGTGATCGGCACACTGGGTGCAGTGCCTAAAGACCTTGGCCTGCACTTAAACACAATCAGCACTGACAAAATTACCATCTGCCAGCTGCAGAAGGCCACCATCTGCATGCACTATTCGCCGATACATCACACAGTCCTAGATACTTGGGAAGTGTCCGAAGTGTGATCCATCCACAACTCATCTTGTTGTGTTTATAATAATAATAATAATCATCATCATCATCATCATCATCATCATCATCATCATCATCATCACCATCCTTGAATCTCATCCAAGCAAAGGAAAGTTTGGCCACTCTGACTGTCGTCTAAGAGAAGAAAGCATGTTGTTGCTGATCATGACGACGACAACAACAACATCATATTGCCTCAAATCTTACTCAAACAAAAGACCCTTGCAAATCTTGTTGTTGTTCATTCGTTCAGTCGCCTCCGACTCTTCGTGACCTCATGGACCAGCCCACGCCAGAGCTCCCTGTCGGCCGTCACCACCCCCAGCTCCTTCAAGGTCAGTCCAGTCACTTCAAGGATGCCATCCATCCATCTTGCCCTTGGTCGGCCCCTCTTCCTTTTGCCTTCCACTTTCCCCAGCATAATTGTCTTCTCTAGTCTTTGCTGTCTCCTCATGATGTGGCCAAAGTACTTCAACTTTGTCTCTAGTATCCTTCCCTCCAGTGAGCAGTCGGGCTTTATTTCCTGGAGGATGGACTGGTTGGATCTTCTCGCAGTCCAAGGCACTCTCAGAACTTTCCTCCAACACCACAGCTCAAAAGCATCGATCTTCCTTCGCTCAGCCTTCCCTAAGGTCCAGCTCTCACATCCGTAGGTTACTACAGGGAATACCATGGCTTTGACTAGGCAATGGATCTTTGTTGCCATTCTGATGTCTCTACTCTTTACTATTTTATCGAGATTGGACATTGCTCTCCTCCCAAGAAGTAAGCGTCTTCTGATTTCCTGGCTACAGGAAATCTACAAATCCACAATTACATAGCATTAAGCCACGACAGTTAAACTTATTCCAAACTGCATTGATTCTACAGTATTGATGCTCCCTTAGAGCGTTCATAGAAAGGATGTTATACTACATTAAGTGTAGGGAGGAATACCAACAGCCAAAAGCAAAAGGAGAGCAGAAGAGAGAGAGAAAATACAGATATACTGCATTATTCCAGAGGGTTTTCATTAATTATCACATTTTAAACCTCTTTAAGCTGTAAAATCGAGGGCTTTTAAAAAAATATCCTATGATAATGACCTGGATTCTTTGCAGCGAAATACAGAAGGGGCTTCTGCTCCTGGCGGGAAATGAACTTTTAATTCACTTGCATATAAATCAGCATATTTCCAGGCTAAAGTGCAGGTGAGGAAATGTGTCCCAGGAAGATGAAATGAATTGCTCGTATAAAGTCAAAAGGGCTTTGACTGCAAAGCGGCTTTGATCGCCGGCTGAGATGCTTCTGTCTCTCGTTCCAAATCTGAATTTGTTGCAGATTGTTCCATTTTCCCACAAGAGACAACTTTATCAGCAGATTAGAGGGAGAGGCATCTGCACAGCATCTCTGCCCACATTTGCCCTGTTGACAGCCGTATCTGCTCCTGCTTTGAATGCATCAAATTAAACTGAAGATATTCCCAATAAATGGAGACTAAATTTGACTTTATGGAGACTCCTTCTCTGGAAACTGGATGGCCATCTGCTGAGAGGACTTTGATTGTGTCTTCCTGCATAGCAAAATGGGGTTGGACTAGATTTTTTTATTTTATCATATCAGAAGTTGTAATGTATTTAAAAAACACAAAATTAAAAAAAACTTATACTAAATGTCCTTTGACCAGTAGCTGGACACTTGGAGTGTTGATATAAGAAGGTCCTCCATTGTGCATGTGGCAGGGTTTAAATTGCATTGTAGTAAGTGGTCTGTGTTTGTTCTTCTCCACACTCGCATGTTGTGGACTCCACTTTGTGGCCCCATTTCTGAAGGTTGGCTCTGCATCTCGTGGTGCCAGAGCGCAGTCTGTTCAGCGCCTTCCAAGTCGCCCAGTCTTCTGTGTGCCCAGGGGGGAGTCTCTCATCTGGTATCACCCATGGATTGAGGTGCTGGGTTTGGGCCTGCCACTTTTGGACTCTCGCTTGCTGAGGTGTTCCAGCGAGTGTCTCTGTAGATCTAAGAAAACTATTTCTTGATTTAAGTCGTTGACGTGCTGGATGATACCCAAACAGGGGATGAGCTGGAGATGTCTCTGCCTTGGTCCTTTCACTTGGCTGTCAGCCATTGGTTGAGGCTCTGGGTTTGAGTCCGCCACTTTTGGACTCTCGCTTGCTGAGGTGTTCCTGCAAGTATCTTTGTAGATCTTAAAAAACTATTTCTTGATTTAAGGAGTTGGCATACTAGCTGCTATCCAAACAAGGAATGGGCCGGATATTTCACTGCCTTGGTCCTTTCATTATTGGCTGCTACTTCCTGGCAGATGTCAAGTGGTGCAATACCAGCTAAACAGTATAATTTCTCCTGTGGTGTGGGGTGTAGATAACCTGTGATAATGCGATCTGTTTCATCAAGAGCCAAATCAACTAGTGTGGTGAGATGTGTTCCACACTGGGCATGCATACTCAGCAACAGAGTAGCAAAGCGCAAGGG